>OX377202.1:88922008-89300557 GCA_947396885.1 Heligmosomoides polygyrus polygyrus
ACTAGAAATAAAATGACATTTTGCAAACCATGTCAACCGTATCTAAAGTTTAGAAATATTTTAAAGAAATTCTTAGAAGAACTAGGAATTATCTTGTAATCGTTTTCAAGATCCTAACACGAAGGACTGAGCTAAATTCAAATAATATGTCTACATTAAGAAGTTCTATTACAACAGATTAGGGGCCAAACTTAAGGCTGCAGTTCCTTAAACTCAGGATAGGCTCAAAAGTTTTCCCAATTGGGTGCTTCTTGAATTGGTGTTTACAAACTACTTAGCCGGGAGGCGCATGTAGCAATAGAGGTTACGGCGAAATTTTACGAGTCCATGGCACGACCTGATCTTTTAATGCGCTATATGCCTGCTTCTTTGCTGTGCTATAAGACGAGTTTTAATTTTATTTTTTCCTAGAAGTAAACCTTTCATAAAATTATTAGACTTATTGGGGCAGGTAAGCAAAAAATTCAAAGTTATACAAAATTTTCCTTAAAGAAAAATATTCTAACCAGCTTTTTGAGTCTGTACTTTAGAATGCCTGAAGGCCGTTTCGATTTAGAAAAGTTCGCTTCGATTTCAAAAGCCTTAATTGAGCTTAGAAGAGCGTCTAATTTGATTTGAAGTGTCCAATTCGACGTGAGAATGGTGTATATCAATTAGCACCTTTTCTAGATGCTCCAATTGTTGCAGATTTTCCGGTTGCGCCACCGAATCCCAGTTCAACATGTCCATCATCCAGTCGTATGTCAGGCACTGACCAGTCGAAAACCTTTAACAGACAGCTTCTTCAACACAATACGCGATAGGCATGCTGCAGAAATGATTCATTTAGTACTCTATAACCATGTTTTGTTGTGATCAAAACTCTAGCACCAGGCGTGCCTCGAACTCGCACCCCTTGATAACCGAGCAGGACGCTCTACGTGTTTACACCACCGCCGCTGTTTGATCGAACGCAGCACCCACCCCAGGTGGGACCCATCAGCACTCACCGGATGTATATCGGGATCAGTCGACCGCTGATATCAGCGTGAAACGAACTAATTAAGGACTATTAAGTACTTAATAGAAATTATACGAGTTTTTTTTCGTCAGCCTTTTCTATCAAGACCTTCAGTTTAACTGGTTCATGCTGAAATCAGCGGCCGGCTCACCCCGACACATGGGTGAAAGTAGAATACTATTCACACCATCTCTAGGAAGTAGAAATGAGACGAACATTAGAACTCTGGTTACAAGAACTCTTCAATCTCCTTACCTTCGCACCATTTTCACGAAAGCGGCTGCAGTCAGCTTGCTTTCCACATTTATTGGCGAAATACAGAACGTATATCGAACCTGCAAGTAGGCGCATGTGTGCGAAACTCTATAGATTTGAAGTAGAATCGAACCGTACTTTGAGAGGTAGAGGAATGTAGTCTATCAAATCGGCTAGCGTCCTCATTTGTTCCACTGTGCAAATGAAGAACTGATCGGATATCGAGCATACTGAAACAAAACTTTAAAAAAATCAAAATAGGCCAAGAAGAAACATGAAAAGGTCTTAGCAATACCTGACACGAACAAATCCAGCAGATGAACGAACGAGGCTTGAGGTAGATGGAAAGAGAATGTCTCGATTTGTTCGAAAGTCGGCGCAATACCAACCCTTTCTATTGGTTCCACCTGCAATTAACACGGTTTTTTCGAAGTAACTTTGTCCATCGTCATCTACATAACTCAATTTCAACGTACCGGTTGACTCAGTATCTCCCGAAGAGTTCCAATGTCTTCATGGCGAAGCGTTGTAGCTATACCGTCAGAAAATGCTGTACCATACCTTAACGAACAATGACATCAGGGGGGAACAATCTTATAGAGGTTTACAGGCACAGTGAAGTATAATAGAAGAAAGTTAATCTTTCCAACTGTATTTATAAAAATAGTCCATTCGTTTGTTCGTGCTATTCGGCTGCATGCCGCGAATGTGAGCAGCATTGAAAGGTGGAATGCGCCAATCAAACACATGCGAGGGAAATCAGGGAACAGACTCTGCGCCCTCTCTCATAGGCACGCTCATTCGATGCGCCCCGATTGGTTGGAGTGTTCTCTCGTCACAATGCTGCCCTCATTACTTGGGCGGCGGCACAATTATAAACTATGTCTTAGGCGGGGGTGGGGTGGGGGGTGGGGGGTGGTGAATTTTTCCTAGGTGTGAAATTTTTCACACCTCGCAGCAGGATAGCATGCTACGTTTCCCTTGGCTTTCCGTCCGCTAAGAAAAAGAGTAAGATGTTAATGTTTGCTACATGAATATGAAGATGAGAAAAAACGAACCGCAATAAGAGCAACAAAACAACCAAAACAGATTAATAAACAGAGTTTGAGGGCTGGAAAAAATGACAGAATCAGGCGTCGCGGGAATCGCCAGACTCTGATCGGAGGGTTTTCCTAACGAAACGTTGTAGTCACAACAGTGCACCCTAACACAGGCCGAGGCGCTGGCAGGTCTCCCAGAACTGAACCCTTGGCAAATCGACTCGCCGCCTCCGACTGTGCTACACGCGCATGTAGAACATGTAGAGTGTTCAGGGAGATGTTACAGATTTTTTTAGCATGGTGTGATCCCAAGCTGTGCGCTTACCTCCCAGCCCTGCCCGTAATCTGAAGAGCTGAGTAGTTCGGCAGCAATTCTCCTTGTCTGGTGCACGACGAAAGAATTATTCTTCGAATGTTCAGATTCAGTCCCATACCAATCGCATCAGTGGCCACCTACAAAGCTACCTATAGGGTTACTCTATTAAATATCAGGCAAAATTCGAAAAGGAGGCTCATGATATCAAAAGATTGCAGAATCTATAATAAAATCCTATAACTTACCAGAACATTGCAAGGATCATTAGGGTCATTAAACTTCGCCGCTTGAGCAAGCTTAGTGCCAGGCGGTAGATCGCCATAGATGACAGCAGGCTTCACACCCAACTTCTCGAGGTTCTTCGTGATACTGTAGATTCCCTTTCGACTGAAGCACACGATGCAGTCACCCGGCTGCACCTAAAAGAAGGACTCTTCCACACCATACAATTTTCGCGTCGATTTGGACACTCTTCAAACCAAATTGGACATTTTTCAAATCAAAATGGACACTCTTCCAAGTTTGCCCAAGACTTTTGAAATCAAAGCGAACTCTTCCAAATCGAAAATAGCTTCTTCTGTATTTAACTCTCATTTTTTGAATCGAAATAATGGTTCAAAGCCGTTTTAAAGAGCAGGAAGACATCCGTTTTTAGCGCCAAAAAAGAGATTGCGCCATGCACTCGTCCAATACGTCGCGATTTTAATTCAAGAGATAGCAGAATTTCCCTTTGCATGGAGCTGCAGCCTATAAACGCTCGGAATGTATGTTCTTCAGTTTTATATTAACTTTTTTATAGCTTTTAATCATCTTTGCGTTTTGAAGTGTCTACTGTTGACTTTGTTTGAGTTAAGAGTTTTTCCTACTGTTCTTTGACGTAATAGCGCGCCTTTTGGCGCATAAATAAATAAATATAAACGGCACAACAAAACAACTCTCAAGAACTCACACATCCTCGGGTTGATGGTTCATGTAGATTTTATTTACACTGTCAATCAAATAAAAGTTGCGGCGGATCTTTGAGTGCACGACGCGATCTGATCTTTTCGTCTGTTATATGTTTGCTCGTTTGGTGTGCTTTAAGACAAAATTTAATGTTTTTTCGCTTAGAACTGTTATAAAATTGTTCCAGTTATTGGGGCAAATAAAATAAAAAATTTCAAAGAAAATTATACCAAATTTTCCTTGACCAAAAATTATTCTACCCTCTCATTCAGTCTGCAGTTTAGCCTGCCTGAAGAGGTCGTATCGATTTGGAAGAGTTCGATTTCCTTTTTTTCGCTGAAAGAGTGCCCAATTCGACGTGAAAATGGTATATAAGGCAAGCTGCCCTGAACATTCTGATTTCTTCGATAGCTTTTCTCTTTGAATGAATAGTAACACTAAAACACGGCTAATTCTCCACACCAGAACTGTCCAGATCCACTGATTGTCTTGTAGTCATTTTCCAATAATAACGTAGTACATTATAACTGAAGAACCCACATTGTCCAGCGATCCTAGCCCTTGTGTTGCTACAGTGAGTGACGTCTTCCTCTCGTAATATCGCACCTAAGTTGTCAACCGTAAATAACTGATCAAAGCAGCCAGCAGCCTTCAAGAGTACCAACCTCAACATGCTCTCCAACCGGTTCAAGAAGCTTCTTCACGATGTCTATAGCAGCCACTTCTCCACACAAATGTACCTTAAAACGACGACGAATTAAGTGCTTTGTATCAGAACCCTCTTAAAAATCTGGCACCGTTTCTAGCCAGAACCTTCTTTAAGTAATCGATCAACCTTGAATGTAATGAGCACAGCTGCTAATTGTCCACAAGAACTGAGCTCAACAAGAGTAGGAAAGGCTCGAAATATGAGAGGAGGAGAGGGTTGTAGCCCATCTTAATCTAACAGCAAGAATGAAAAAAGTTGGGATCGTTTGAATTGGACCAGTCAAAACCGCCTGAACTTTTCGGCCAATCATAATACATGGGACAGATGAAGAAAGAATTTTTCCTCAACAAATGTATAGTTGGTAATACAACGTACGTAATACAAATTAGGGTATTCAAGGGTAGGAGGCGCTTCATTACCCCTTCTAAATCTTATCTCATCACCCTTAGAATATCCCCCCATATATAAAAGAGGAAGGGTTTTTTGTCCGATGTTAGCCACCCGCAATTCGTACACTGGCTAGCTAGCCGGTTTAATCACCCAAGTTTGCGGTGCGGTTGCCAGTTGTCCAAGCGAAGACGCTTGACAGTTGTCCACCAATGTTGTTTACCATCGACTGCCATCGACTGCCTGACGTAAGGTGATTTCGAAAGAGGTCTCTTCCCAACCACCACTGTTGTTTACCATCGACTACCATCGACTGCCTGACGTAGGGTGATTTCGAAAGAGGTCTCTTCCCAATACGTGTCTAGTGGTCACACCTCAGTGCTCCTTCCCAGCTCTCCTGTGTGGTGCAACCTTCCACTATTTTTGCTGCCATACTTTTACCACTACCCCACTACCAGCGTTGCTGCTACAACAGAAATTGAATCCTCTTCCACTGTTCAGTATGACAACGGGTTGCTCCGTACTGTATTGTTTTTTTTTGTTGCTATTTTGCCTCACATAAGCCGTTTTTTGTTTCAATTTACCTCTATGTTTGCCGCCATACTTTTACCACTACTTCACTACCAGGGAAGCTACGACTCCATAATAAATTGAATCCTTTTCCACTGTGCAGTATGACAACCGGCTGCTCTTTTTTGCACATTTTTACTAATATTTTGCATCGCAGATGGCATTTCTTCCGTTCAATTTTCCTCTATGTCTACAGCCCTACCTTGACCATAACCCCACTCTGTTGACGAGTCTGTCCCCAAATACCGAATCTCTCTCCATTGTGCACAATGACGGCCAGTTACTCTTTTCTGCACTTTTTCGCTATCAACGCTAGGGATGCTTCCTTACTCAGCGTCGGTTGCCGGCGAAGCCGCACCCGACTCTGGCCGGCTAGCCTAGCGTGGCCCGCCCGGCCAGAGTCGGGTGCGGGCGAAGCCCGCAACCGACGCTGGGTTGTGGGGACCCTAGCGGGCTCGAGGTTCGGTTGGGTTTCTGACCCCACATGGCTCTCCACACACGACGCCGGCGAAGCCGGCTAGCCTAGCGTGGCCCGCCCGGCCAGAGTCGGGTGCGGGCGAAGCCCGCAACCGACGCTGGGTTGTGGGGACCCTAGCGGGCTCGAGGTTGGGTTGGGTTTCTGACCCCACATGGCTCTCCACACACGACGCCGGCGAAGCCGGCTAGCCTAGCGTGGCCCGCCCGGCCAGAGTCGGGTGCGGGGGTAAGTTCTAAAAAGGGACAGCCAACACAGTTCAGAAAAAGAACCTGTTCCCCCTCCATAAGATACATACCTCATCTGCTGCTACACCCAGCAGTGCTCGAGTCCACGCCCAACCACGCTGCTCATCTCGAAGCATTTGAATCTCGTCGATAACGGCGACCTGTAAAATGAAGATAGCACCAATGAGGAAGTGGCGACCAAAATTTTAAAAAATCGTGAGAATTCGGTGAACCGAAGACTCTAATACGAGAGGGCTTCTCTTCGCTGAGAGAGAACATAAGATGACTGAAGCTTCTTCACACTCGGTTAAACCTATTCATATCACCAAATCATTTCAAATTGAGCCACTGCACTTAGCTTCAAGAATGCCTGCTTTACTTCAGAACGCCATACTGATGGTCTGTTTTGCATGGTTTCACTGCTTTAATTTCTCCATCTATTCATAGCTTCAAATTCCATAATGTCACCTCGACTCTCATTTGCGTGGACAGCATCTCAACGGTAGAAGACAGATGTGCACTCGGATGGAAGTTATCTATAGCGTACCTAAAACCTTTGTATCAGTTATTCGGGATGATACGGGTGAAAGAAGTGCTAAAAAGTTTTGCAACTCGTACCTTCTTTCCTCTCCAGTGACCAGATCGCATTTAATGCCCAGCTCATTACTTCGAGTAAAGACCTCGGCGGCTAACAGCTTCAGAGGACCACAGTACACTCCACTTTTCGCTTCACCAAATCTGTAAATTTGAGCATATTCAGGCGCTATGTATGACCAGCAGTTTTTGAATCACACAGCAAAGTATACCAATGAAGGAATGAAGGAAGTCTAAACATACCGCTTCAACGCCTGATACGTCTTCCCGGAATTCGTGGGTCCGGCGTGGAAAAATATCTTTCGCTGCACTGTTCGAGCGTCCGGATACCAGTTGTGGGGTTGAGTTAGATCCGAAATCATCCTCAAGTCATCCATTGCTTCCAAATGTGGAAAAACCTGTAATTAGTGGAAATTTCCATAAAGCACTATAGTATTTTTAAATGCTTGAAACCTTGAGGTCAAGCAATCGGCGTTCAAATTCTGAGAAATTCGTTAAAAAGCACTCAAAACAGGAAGATCATTAGGTGCAACCTCAAATTACTACATTAACTATATAAAGTTAACTATAGTCGCCTATATTTCCCAGCAGCTTTGAAACTCCTCCTGGATAACTTTTTATGCCGGCTGGGCACCTGATCTTCTGAGGTCTGATATTACTTATCACCAGAATTGATTTTATTAGCGTTCGTCAGAAAGTCTTAAACCGTTGGACATTTTTTCTTATATTTTATATTTTTGTTCAGCATACAATGGAATCTAGCCAGCAAAACAACTCCCAGAACAGGAAACACAAAGAATTCGCTGACTGAACTTTCGGCGTCTTCAAATTAGGTTAAGGCTAGGAATGCCTTGAGAAGGCGACATGAATAATAGTCAGAGGGAAAGGGTCAAGAAAATAAGTATAAAAGGATAAAGGACGGCGATACTCAATCCCTTTGGGATGAGCCACGCATTGTACTTCTACGGGATATCGAGGAGATTTGTATACGTGTTTGGCCATAAAATGACTTGCGGTGGCCAGCTGATGAACAAGTCAGCGCTCTATCCCTCCCAGACAAGTATGGCACCAATTCAACGACCCCGGAGGGATGGAAGGCTTGGTTGGCCTGGGCGGGAAATCCGAACCAGGAAGCTGGCATCGCGTACAGGCGACAGTCGGCACCTCCTCCGACTGCGCTACACGCACCCGTCAAGGGAATAGGACAATTTTACAATACTTGGAATTTCTTCCTTTCTGCGTATAAACGTGCATAAACGGGAGCCAAAATATCAGAGATCAAACTCACCTTGCGTGCGTGTGCCAGGAAATACGGGAAAAGACTCTCAACGTCGTGCCCTTCCTTTATGATGTCTTGGAAGAGGACCAGCAGGGCCGGCTCGACTCCGCCCTTAAATATGCTCGTGGAATACATTTAAAGGCATTAATGACAAGGAACTTTTACCTTTTCGGATAGGCAGTATTCACGAAACGACCTATAGGCAGTAACAAATAGCTTCGCATTCAATCCATTCTCCGTGGAGAGCTCTCTGACAGTTTTCCGTCGGAAGAACTCGTCCAGTGCCAGGCTCATGGACGACTACAAAGCAACGCTTCTTCTCCGCAACCTGCAGAAAGACGAAACTAAAGCTCGCACCGCATCAAGCCCTTCCGTCCATTGTTCGGCGCCGATAACCGAAGTTCGAGGTGGAGCCACCACACGCGGCACGACCAGGTCTTCGATGGCACTGCCGCCACGGTCAGCTGGCACTCCTTCAGAACAGCAGGGGTTAGGCAAAGAATAGCAGCGATTTTAGAGACAAATCACCTGTGATCCTTCTTCTCCGGGTAGATGCAGGTGAGTTCGACTGCGATCGGAACCCACTTCTTTGTGCTAAGGAGCTGCAGGACGTGGAAGCGGTCAGAAATGATTCCGACGCCGATAGCGTCCTTCGCAGTAGCAACGAGAGCAGTAGGCCGTTACGGCACGACATCTGCAATTTGTTGCATTTCTATATGGATTCCATGTTATTGGCTTGCCCGAACGAGTAGTGCGGCGCTATTGTACTTCCACGACTCCTAGGCCGACGATAGATCGAAAAAATTTCGCTCAAATTTTGTCGATGGGTTCTGATTAGGAATCCGATATCTATTTTTGATGTTGTGGTGTAGTACGGTCAAAATTGATGGTCTCAACCTTAGTCTCACATTCTACTGTAGCCTACCGTAGAAGGACAAAACGATAAAGCACGGCGTTACTCAACCCATTTTGGGATGAGCGATCCATTCCACTTCTATGGGATGTCGTGGAGGCGATCTGAATGCGTATTTAGCCTGTACAATGATTTGCGGTGGGCAGCCGATGAACAATTCAGCGCCTTGTCCTTCCCAGACAAGTTTGGTACTAGTTCACCGACCCCGGAGGGATGGAAGGCTTGGTTGGCCTGGGCGGGAAATCCGAATCAGAAAACTGGTATCGGGGTGCACGCGATAGCCGGCATCTCCTCCAACTGCACTTCACGCGTCTCAAGCATACTCGGATCCATCCTATTCGGAGGGGGGGGGGGGGGGGGAGGGCGTGGGAGAGAAGGCACATAACTAAAAAATATGTAATAAAATGACTTAGGATTCACGGAGCCGCTTCTGGAAGACAAAATAGGACCTAAACTTTCAGACTTCATAAAAATTACAATCCGTTTCGCCGCGGTTTCAAACAGAAAGGTATGTGCCCACCTCATATGGTGCATCCGGGTTATAACTTGTCACGCGGCGGTCAGCTATGTTTGAATGCGCCTTGCCCACCGACATTTTAGATCCTATTTTGTTCTCTTGAAGCCGCTCCGCAAGTCTCAGGTCAATTTGTTACATGATTTTTAGTTATATGCCCTTCCCTAGGTAGATTCGCATTTACAGAACATAAAGCACAATATCTAGAGAGTATTTGACCAGTAGTCACAGCACTAATAATGAAGGGTGACTGCTGAACTCCATTGCTGGTCGTATGTGAGATCGATAATGTTTAGTGCACAGCGCATTCTCGGTCTGGTCTCGATGATTAAGCAAAGCGCAATACTGCGCATTGTACCTCTTCCCCGATGATATAAGATGGCTCCACAACCAGAACAGCCGATTAGTCAATGCGCAGCACCAATGAGATCAATATTTATTCACATCTGAGCACAACTAACGCACATTAAAGGCTGCTTTGGGCGTGAACCTGAGAGACCTGCGACAAATTGTGAGTGGAAAAGGCAACATACCCTCAAAAAACCTAAACAAGGCGTACAACTACGGTGATATGTTCTCTTATCCGAAATGATGGGCAATGACTAGGAAGAGTGACTCTTCTCGTTCTTGAACATTGGTCCATGGCCTGGAACAATCCAATCGGCGAGACTTAGAATCTCTGAGCGACTCTTCTCCTGTTGTTCCGGATATCGAGAAACTTCTCTCCATTGTTCGCCATCATTTGCACACTCGAATATGTCTCCTAGAAACATCTTATGATTAGACATAGCGGGTAAAGCAGAAAAAATGTAGGAGAAGAAACTCGAACAAAACAACTCCACACCTGCAACGACTATGCATCCTTTGTCGGTGTCGTTAACAACCGCTATCAAATCATGGTCAGTGTGGCCAGCACAGCGGCGAAGCTCTACTTTGGGAGCTAATGCTAACGGATCACGCTGAAATACACGAATACAAAAGGAGTCACTTCAGAATTACGTACAAGTATGTTAAGAAAAAGCGGTCGCAAAAATTGGTTTTTCACGAGTGGAACAGAAAGGTTCATAAGCCAAAGGTAGAACAAACTGATTCGAATAGCACATTTAGAACGAACGCTCCGTCACGCCTATCGGTGCGCCTCGCAATTGCGATCATAATCACTAACTCCTATCCCTATCGGTTAAATCTGAGAGAAAATCGATAATATCGATCGATATTGATTGGCTTCCATGTAGTCCTTCCGCCGATGATCTTCTCAATCCCCAGACACGTTGGATGATGCCTTCGGCACGTCTACAGAACACCCACGCACATTGGACGACGACTTCGACAGGTGTTCTGAATCCCCAGGCATGTAGAAGACGTCTGAGTATTTCCCCCTAATATCCGCTAATTTTTGCTATTTTATGAATAATTCCCTCCCCCTCTTTTTGTATAACAATCGCTTAGCGGATTGTTATACAGTATGATGCTTGCCTTCCCTGATGTCTGGGAGAAATTCGATGGATATTGATTGCATTCCCTCCCTACTGTGCAAGCTTACTGTCGACGACCATAACTACTTAACTAGAACCACTATCGGTTAAACCTGAGAGAAAATCGATAATATCGATCGATTTGGATTCTTTCCCCTCCTTGCTATGAAGGCCTACTGTCGACGATCATAATCACTTAACTCCCACCAATATCACTTAAACCTGAGAGAAAATCGATAATATCGATCGATTTGGAATGTTTCCCCTCTTGCTATGAAGGCCTTCCGTACGACGATCATAATCACTTAACTTTCACCCTGATGGGTTACATCTAAAGGGAAATCGATACTAAATCCCCAGTGCATGGGAAGATGTGGTCTTCTGAATCCCCTGACACAGTTCGCCAACAACTTGGCGATCCCGGAAGGATGGAAGGCTTGGTTGGTATGGGCGCGACTTGTACCGAAAGCCCAGATTCGAAGTGCATGCGATTACCCTTCTTTCGCTTACTATGCTACTATGCCCCGCGAATCGGGTGGTAAATAACACAACACTGGCTGCTGCTTTAAACAAATACAGGCATAACAAAAGCATTTCAGCAACTGAAGAGAACACAAGTCGACACGGACTAGGAAACCACTAGATTTTATTACTCGAACATTTAAACAAAGAACCTCGGAAAGCGTACTGTATTTTCCTTTGAAGGCTATATCTCCGCCCATGTAGACGGTAGCATCTGGAAACAACGAAAGATTTCCACAATGGTCAATGTGTCCATGAGTCACGATCACCACGTGAACCTGAAAATTCGGTGGAATTAGCTAACATTACCGAAACCCTCTTCTATAGGGGCATGAAATGGTTCTGTGTGAGCATTTTAACGGAAACATATCTGACAAACTTTGCAGAGCAAAAAATGAACCTATAGAGAACGATTCAACGCCACAACTCGTTAATAATCTTCACGAAGTCAAGTCTAGCGAGACACAGAAAAATGCTAAAATTTTTGTTTCCAAGGTGTATGAATTCTACCTGATGGGGTGGGAACAGTCGCTAACATGAAGACGTAGGCGAACACCTTGAACTGGTAAGAACCCTGGCGTTTCACTACTGCCTTACGGCTCCGTTAGCTTTTACCCAACATATTTAAGCTTTTCGATCTACTTCGTGAAGCTATTTTAACGACACTTTAACAGCAATGGATTTACTCATCTTTTTATTATGCTACGAGGTCACTAGATGGATCTTTATTCTAGGCCTAAGCAAAGATTCACCTACCAAACTAGTTCGCAATAACAGAAAGAATACAACACCTTACCTCAATACCGTCGTAATAATTAGATAACGTGAAGCAGTGGATTGTTCAACAACTCACATCCTGCTTCTGCAATCCGTGAGAAGAGAGCTTCTCGACAATTTCGTCGCCATTCCAAGGATCACCACAGTCGACAAGAATGTTGACTTTTGACGTTCGTATCAGTGTTACCTGCAAGATGCTCAAAGCATACCAAGGCGCCATAAACACCGATTGTGATTCAAATCGCACAAATTTCCCCATAAGATGCCGTCTACGAACTGTATTCATAGCGTAAAAACTTGCTTCTTTCTACATTACTTCACCAAAATACGGAATGGGATACGTTTATAGAGCTCTACAGAATCCAAAGGTAGGCTACCCAGTAGGCAGGATGCCCCACTCCACTTGGCACCAAGAAGCGGACCACCTGTCGCTTCTTGGTGCCGGGGACTCCGAAGTGAGGGAGGGAGGGAGGGGCGTGTAGGCCAATCGCTTCCTACTCACTTCGTGGTCGTTGAATGGATATCGGAGGTATTTGATAACCTCGAAGGACTATCGGCTCGTCACTGCAAGTCGTCCTATGGACCAAACACCGCTTTTAAATGGCTCTCCAGGGTCCCTTACAGAAGCAGAATGCGTGACGCACTCCGATCTAGGTTGAACAATGCTGAACTTTACCCTTCCTAACGCTGCTAAGGAATGGTTACAAGGTCAAATAACGCACTAACCAACCCCACTATGAGATGCGCCACGCACTCTAACCCTATGGGATGTCATGGAGGCGAATTGAATGCGTATTTACGATGACTTGCAAATGACCAGCTGATAAACAGTAATGTTTATCCTTCCCAACATTTCTGATACCAGCTCATTTATACCTGAGGCAAGGAAGGCGTGGATGAGACCTGAACCATGAATCGATTCAAGGTGCAAACGAGCAGCTGCTCATCCTCAACTGCAGTACTGTACCACGCAATGTCTCCAAGACTAGAATTCCTAATAGAACTCACTGATCCAGTTGCGACAAATTGACCGTCCACCTCATGAGCATAACCAACGATAAGTTGATCAACTAATGGCTCCTCCATGTACTTCCTGCAAGGAAAGCAGTGCCAGTTGTCAGATACCAGCGTCAAATACGGGGGCAGGGCCTCCTTTAGCTTACCTGCACCACACGGTGAGAAATACAGTCGCAGAAGAAACGCCTAGCTCTACGAAGACAGCTTGTCATAAACTATTTATCACCCGGAAATTCCAACAAACTAACAATAAATACCGATAAACGAGGCAAATACAATAGAAATCTGGCGCAATCAGATCATTTGACACATGGCAACTGTACGGAAAAGTGAAAAGCAATCACAGGACCTGCGCATATTACCGGGATTCGCATGAATTGTTGCAATTATGTCTATCTGAATTCGTCCACTTGCTTCTCAATGTCGCTACGGAGTCGGATCAAGTTCTTCGCTCTTCGCTTGTCCACTCCATACACCTTCATCTCGAACAGCTTGTCCTCAGCGATCTCGTCAGGAACCTTAAATAAAAAGAAGATAAACACTTGTAAGTTTGCATCGAACAGAGCTAAGTGCGCGCTCTCACCTGTTCGATTTCCTCTCTTAACAGCGTGACAACGGCCCAAGGTAGCGACAACAACTTCAGGGAGCCCAGAAGTGTTGTGAATGCCTGAAATAATAAGATGTAGCATTGCAGATAAAGTCAGGCTCAGGTCGTCAAATAGAAGCTACTTGAAAGAATATACGTCTCCTTGTCAGTGTTACAAAATTCTTAAATTGTGTAGTTATGGTCAAGGGAGTAGAGTTAACGTCCCAAAAATTGAGCTAATTTCTGATTAGAAAACAGGTCGGACGGCAAAAGCTTCTTGAAAGAGGATTCTGCGATAACAAACAACTTCTCAGTGTTCGGCCTAAGGTATACTCCCGCGGGAGTATCCACGAACGGACACGAATCGTGCCGGGATCTTGCACCTGGCCATTCATCGCCGCGGACGGGCTGCGACTAGTGGCCACGTGTAGGGGACGATCAGGAGGTACACCCGCCCCCTGCTGGGGGCGTGCGACCTTCCTCTCATCCCCATTGCTCACCCAACCCCAAACCCCTAGGCTTCACCGAGAGTCTAACGCTCACCGAGAGCCTTTACAAAACCTTTAATACGCAAAACAAAAGTTTTGGTCCGCAGAACAGCGGCTGTACTTCCTGACGTCACGCCCCCAGCAGGAGGCGTGTGTACCTCCTGTCGAGCTGCCCCAGGTGTAGAGTCCTGGCACGAATCGTATCCGTCCGTGGACACTCCAACGGTAGTATATCTTACGCCTTAGAGCTACGTCTTACACAATAGACTGGACTGCACAACTTTTCAAGGAAAAGAGCTGAGATTAGGTAAGTTATTAGGGTAGGGCATTGACGTCTTTAAGCCCCTTATCTCAGAACAAACCCAAGGCAGGTCTGAGATTCTAGCGTAATAGTGTATTTAGAAAACAACTAAAGAACTATGTATTCTTACATAAAAGAAGGATCGATATGAGCTATAGAAACAAATACAAAACCACTATAACGGCGCTACCACTCAGCTCGTGCTTGGCGAAAGAGAATAGAACTAACATCGTCGTAGTACATATTTGGAGTCACTCCGCAGCGGGTGAAAATGTGGCTGAGCACCGGAATGAGTCCATTTTCCATGTCGAAAAGCATCTGTGCAGCTCCTTCAGCACTAAATCAATGCCCATACACTTCCAAAGCAAAAGGGTGATAGGCGCAACTGACCTAAACGGCGTCACATCGACGATCTCCTCAGTGATGACCGTCGCAAGCGCAGCCGACATGCGCTTGAAAAGTTCTTCCAAGGATGACTGTAACTCAGAAGAAATTAATCCTAGCGAGCACATATGAGTTCAAATGTAGAGATAACGAATCTAGAGCTAACCTTCGAAATCTTAGCACCAGTGTTGGCAAAGGTGGTGCGGATCTTCATCAAAACGGGGCAAAATGACGCAGTGATATCGCGTGACGATGACGATGACGGCGACAATCCCCCAAGTCGAGGCTCTATGACGCACCTGAGCTACATGCGAGATCACCGACCGAGAAGATAGGCTTGAAAAAGCCAAATCTGTACCAAATGTTCTGCTGGTACGGCTTCACTGCGTCGATCGTCTGTAGCCTCAACGATGTGACTACATCTTCGGCCATCTGATTCCATACGTGCCTGAAGAACGCCTCTCAGTTTTTCAAAGAGATTTCGTATTATGTGGCTCCCCTTACTTGAACATTGCCGACGATTCATCAAACACTGCACGGCCTCCACTTGACGTGATACCACTGAGTAGGCACGAATCGCTCCACTCTTCCACAACGTGCCTTAGGTACCTTAACAGAGGAAATTATGCTATATGTCCGGACAGTTAAAAATTTCCAGAAAATGTGCTCTATATGATGAAAGAATGATTGAGAGGCACCATTAGGGTGATAACGTTGTTTAGGTACTAAGCGGGCTGGTGCCAGCTCCACACCGGCAAGGTATCTTAAAACGGGTAAATTAGGTCAATCAGACACTGGAGTTCCTTCCCTTGACTAGTTCTGTCCACGTAAGCGGAGACAGGAGAGGAGAGAAACCGTGTTTATCTGAGTGTTCCACAACCATGGGCCATCTCGGAGCGGGCACCAGCCCGCTTAGTACCGTTGTTTGTAATCTTCTGCCACTCAAACATATGTTTTGTTCTTCTCGTTGTGTATACCTCGCACTGCCTTTTTGCATAGCTGATTGTAAATAGTCCTGTCTGCGTGGACATTCACGAATAAATTAAAAATTAATATGTTGGCTACTAAATTAGTCACTTGGACGACAACGCATGTGGGGCGGTAAAGCGCCCAATCGACCCCAGGATCGACACCCTCATAGGTCTACCAGATTTAGAGCTCTTATGTGATCGAAGAGCTCGAGCAAGATTCGTCCTAGATGAGAATTTTTGCACCGATTTACTTAACGGTACGCCCCACATAGAGCAGATTGTGCAATCAAAGTGCTTTTATGAAGCTGGGGAAAGATGGAACATATGGCGCAGCTCATCCAGGTATGATGTTTACTTCTGATAGCCGTTTATACTTTCGACAGCAGCGACCTCGTCCAGCGATCGGCCGACAGGAGTCTTTACGAAGGGGACAATGAACAGGATCTAAGCTTCGGTAAGGTAATCTTCTGGAACAGCCCTCAATATCCCTTTGGCACTCTCCTCTCCATGTGACCTCCCTCTATAGTTCACTCCACATAGTAAACGCTGCGTATATCCCACACCAGTAAACGACCGAGACTTCGTTCCAGATGTCGTTAAAAATTCGATCATACTCTAACAATCCCCACCTTAAATGTCATCCAGGCAAAAGCTATTAACGGGTATCGATGGCGGATCGATACTGCATCGTCGTTGAGAGCATTTGCTCACCAGCCAAGACATTCTAGCAGTTCCCTTGAAAATCAATAGTTTCGATTGATTAAAAAACCCGACTCATGCTTATGGCCCCGTTTATACTTCGTCGCGGCGCGACGCGATGGACACGCAATGATGCCAAATTGATCGATCGCGTCGCACAATCAATAGGGCCACTATACGCGACGTCGCGTCGCGCCGCGACGAAGTATAAACGGAGCCTATGAGCCTGTCCTGTGGCCAACAATTCTGTGCAAAGAGATGAAGGACGACGAGAGGACCAACTCTTCTGTACATACCTATTCTCACGACAAGTTGGACACTTCAGATCAAATTGGACACGCTTCTAGGTAAGCTCGGCACTCAACATCTTCCAAATTAAAATGAGCGTCTTCCGTAAACTAGAGACTCTACAAAAAGGGTAGGGATAATTTTTGTTCAAAGAAAAATTAATATGACTTTCTTTGAAGTTTTTTCAAATTCATCTGCCCCCTTAAGTGAACGCAATTTGAAAATTTGAAAAAAAAATTCAAAGAAAAATGATGGCTCAGAGCTTGTTATAAAGTGCAGGAAGGCAGCTATTTTTAGCGTTTCAAAAGAAGAGACCGAGCCACGCACTCGTCCAGTTAACCACGACTTTCATTCGACTAGTGGTGTAAATGCTGCTTACATGAAGCAACAAAGTGAAGATATGTGCGTTTTTAAAAAATGTTTCTGTTGTACCATTGACAAATGTGTAACTCCACAAAAACAGAATTTTTGTCACCAAACAAAGGAAAGTCGCGACGTCGTGAACGAGTACATTGCGCAATCTCTTTTTGGCATTAAAAACACCGCTTCCTGCACTTGACAATTATTTCTATTTTTGGTATAACCCATAATTTTTATTTTTTGTTATAATCCTATATTTTTTCTTGAAAAACAAGGATTTTTATAAAATTTCAAAGAGTGTGCCTGCTTATTGGAGCAGGTGAAATGGAACTTTTTACAAATGCACTAAATAAAGGATCTTTATTACGGCTTACATTTCGGCATTGTCGTCTTCTTCAGAGCCTGGAAAAGTCGAAGGCCCTTGAGATACCGCCCTCCCAAGTTCCAGTTCATTCCGCAAAAAAAACATTCAAAAGGCTAAGGGACCACGAAACGATATCGAAGAAAGTCGTAAACAAGGCTAATAAAGATCTATACCAACTTTGGCTGCGCTCAAACAAATTCTCATTCAATACAACGATAACGATGCCAGGATTCATCGAGAGTCGGACATGGAATACATTAAATAACAAATATTCTGTTATTGGGAGTCTCTAGCTTAACCTGGAAGACGCTCATTTTCAACGCTCAAAGACGTTCAGTTTGATTCCAAATAGTTGAGCTTGCTTAGGGTGCCCTACTGGGTTTGAAAACTGTCCAGTTTGAAGAGAAAATGGTGTATAACAGAACAGGATGACGAAAAAGAATAAAGGACAGCGATACTCGACCACTGTTGTCAACCGCTTTGGGATTCGCCACGTATTTTACTATCACGCGATACCATGAGGGCATTTAAAATATGTTTTCGGGTTAGTAGTTGACACACAGTGGCTAGTTCATGAATAAGCCAGTGATTTAACCTTCCAGACAAGTCCGCTTCCAATTAACCTAGTAGGGATGGAAGGCTTGGTTGGCCTAGGCAGTACCCGAAATACGAATGTCGATACAGGGTGAATACGACAGCCTGCGCTACCTACCACTTGCCCGCTCCGCTGTACACACAAGAGAATATCCCATCAAAATCGTAGCCACGGACACGATTCGAACCGGCGCCCACTGCCTTCAGAGATAGGGGCCTAGCTGCTACACTTCCAATTACATCCTACCATATAGCGTTCATCACATTCGGGAACGGCTCGCTCCACGGTGACTCGGCCTGGTTAGCGATTTGAGCGAGACGCTTGCGGAAGTCGTCAGTGAGCAGCAGTTGAAGATCGAGGAATTTTCGCTGAAACCGCAGCATCTGAATGATGGAGCACTAGACAGAAAGGTCTTCCTACCTGTGCTACGTCGTCTGGAAGCAGCTTTGCTCTGCTTTGTTGTGACTGGAGCATAGAGACAAACGCATCCGCACAGTTGCACACCAAATACTAAAGTAGCCAATTCTTATTTGGGAAGGTTGGATACTGAAATAGCACTGAAAAAGCATTTTCTACCTGATCAGCTTCCTCCAATGTGCGGAACCTATTCTGCCATCGATCTGCAGTCGATAGCATTTCGTCCATTCGATCCAAGCAGCATTCATTTTCTATCTGAAGGTGGGTTACATGAAGCAGATCAATAAAAGTCGCTTGATATTCATAAGGACAAGGTCTAGGGCAGCTGATAGCGGATTTCAAGTTGGCCTTTAGGGCATCTTAAATCGTTTGGAGCAATGTACAGTGTTAAATAGTACCTCAATCCACCTATTCAGCACATCTTGTTCACAGAACAGGGCCAGTATTGATGTAGAGTACCCGTCGGGGTCCATTTCTGAAACGTAAGGCATTGATAGGCGGTGCCGAAACAGAACTGGTTATATTATAACATCATATGACATTATATATAAAGAGCTATGTATAGCTGCGCTAGTTAAGAGCTCAAGAGGGTCAGGAAGCATTTTACTAGTTTCCCATGCTTTATCGTTATCTAGTTAGCGGATCTAACAGTTACGTTTTTGCAGGAGGCGCTCTGCGGTCGTTATCTCGTTGTCGGATCTAACCGGAGAGCGCGTATAAAAGGAACGGTGTATAAAAGACGGCTCGAGGAACGCTCGGGGCTTCAGTCGGCTCTCTTCAGCCTTCGGCTCCAGTCTTCAGGCTTCAGCCTTCGGCTTCGGCTACCGGTTCGGCTACGACTTCAAGTATCAATAGCCAACAAGAGGTCTCCACCAATAACCGCAAGAAACCTAGAGCGTTCAAGAGCAGTTTCTGTGAGTGTCGGTGTATACAAGATAAACAATATTAATACAGGTGTCTTGTCTGGCAAAGATACTTCACAGGAATTTACCCGCGTGGCAGCATAGGGCGACACAACGCTAAAGACAGCGACTACAATTGGTGCATACTACTAAAACCGGTGCAAACTACTAAACTATGTTTGTTTGCCCGTCCGCGCAAAATTAATTGCGATCGAAGGATTTCATAACTCATCCGGGGAATTTTCAGTACATCTCTAGAGTCAACCGTTCAACCGTTAACCAAGAACAGAATCACGCGATATGTTGGCTAGCCGTAATCCACAACAAATGAACAGTTGCGATCGAGTAATCGATATCAATTAGTATTATCGACTTTTGTGGCAAACATCTTGCCAGCAGTGAATACTGGTAGGCAGTAGGATAGAGCACTGTTTCAGAGGGGCACGTGTAGCGCAGCCGGAGGAGGTGCCTGCTGTCGCGCGCACCCGATACCACGTTCCTGGTTTGGACTTCTCGCCTAGGTCAACCAAACCTTCTATCCCTGCGGGTTGATGAATGGTATCAGACTTGTCTGGGAAGGATAAAGCGCTGACTTGTTCATCAGCTGGCCACCGCAAGCCATTGTATTGCCAAATACGCATTCAAATCCATGACATTCCATAGAAGTAGAATGCCCGGCGCATCCCAAAAGGGCCTGAGCAACGCCGTCCTTCATCCTTCATCCTTCACCTGTTTCAGACTGGGGTTGTAGGAATTTTCTAAGTCGAAAATGACAAGAACACCTAGTTCAACAGCTTATTGCTAGTGAGTGGTAGAGCAGTCGCAGAAGGCGCCGGCCGTCGCGTGTGCCAGATGAAATTCTTGGTTCGGATTTTCCGCCCATGCTAACAAAGAATCCCGTCCTTCGGGGTGCCAGACTTGACAGGGAGGGTTGAATCGCTGGTTTGATTCCAGCGAGTTATTGCATGGGCAAATACGCATTCAAACTGCCTCCACGATGTCCCGTAGAAGTAATGGAAGTATGAAAGGTTTGATTGGCTTGGGCGAGAAATCCGAACATGGAACCTGTAATCGCAACAATCGGCGCCTCCTCCGACTGCGCTACCACGTGCTTAAACTAATCAATGTCGATCGATATTATCGACTTCTTGCGCAAGGATCCACAAACTAGTAACGTCGTGCAGCTAGGCCAGGTCAGTGTTGCGAGCAGGATTAGACACTGCACCCCTTCATATTGGGATTGTAGGAATTTTTTAGTCGAGGATGAAAAGCACATCGACCCATCGCTTTCGGATAATGCCCCTTATCTATAGAAACAGTAGAGAAAATAGGAACCTTTGAGTTGAGATTCGTATGTTATGCACTCATCTAGGATGTGAGAGAACAGCAGCGCGTCGTCAAGCACCTGTAACAGTAAGCTTACGAATCTCCAACTTCTCTCTTTTCCAAACCTCGAAATTGTAGGTTGTTAGTCAGCTGTGTTTTCTTTCGGGCGAACCTTTACTTAGCAGTGCCTGACGATTCGAATTCTCGTCTTCTTCAGAGGCCAATTGGATGCAACGCAAGGGCTGATGTTCGCGTGTGTTGGTTAAACAGTAGAGGTGAATTCGCTCCAATTGGCCCCTGAAACCGACGCGAAGTCGAAGCGCCAGACCTGCTAAGTGAAGATCCACCTAAAAACCTCGTGCGGCACAACAACACAACTGACTAACGACTAAGCATAGGCTACATGAACTTCAGAAATTCATGTGAATGCAGTTCAACTCAGGTGAAGGAAGATACGGTCGTCAATTGGAGCAATGCCGCTACATAAAGGAGGGACCAACCTGCTCGGCCGTATTGCTCTAATAGATAACTCCGTCGCAACTTGCTGCCATCCTACGCCGTCAGCATACGTTAGTCAAATTAAACCAGTTGCCCCACCTTACTTGACCTTACTTGAACCGCATCCTTCATGAATCCCACCAATAATAAAGAACTAGAATAAACTGACCATATCTTGCTTCAGAAGCGCCTTAGTCTTCGCTTTAGGCAGTTCCGATAGATATTTGAAAAAGACAGAATAAGGAGATTTCGCACGATTCTAAAAAAGTAACGGGTACCAATATTCCGCAACAGGGTAGACATACATGTAACACTTACGGATCGTTTGGGAAAGCTTTCCATTATCGTCACAAAGAATGGAAGGTTGACCTGAATCCAGTTCAACGTCTGGCTCAAGTACCTAAACAACTGGGTTTAAAAGCAGTACGAAAACGGTTGTTTGGTTTTTATTACAACGATGTTATAGAATAACATGAAGACTATTCATGGCCACAACAGTGTTTTAAACAAGCGCTTACGTGCATTTTCAGAGAATCAAATCTCAAGATTGGGAAGGAATGTTATCGAAATAGAGCTCGCACTCATAAGTAAAACCGTGTTGTTATCCCAAAAACTTGCTCTACAAAGAGGTCACCCATTCTTATGGAGATGAAGAATGACCTAGAGGTCCCAGAGAGGCTGAGGTTTGTATGCGAATGTATAACACATTAAGAGTACTAACCATTGAGGCTTCCAGATGTCGTTCGTTTTCCGATCACCATAAAAATGGAAAGCGAATCTGGTGCCAAAAGGATCCAACAGCATACGATATACCTCGTCATACCTGTACGAAGGCAAAATAAATATGCAACGAACAGGCTGAAAATACTATACGGCACCAAAAGAAACTGATGGAACTAACCCGGTTCCTTCTTCGTTGTGCTCAGCAATCAGGTAGACCAGATTCAGAATGCTTGCAATCGCGGTGATTTGGTTCGAGAACGCTCGACAATCTAAAGGTAATCAATTGATAGATGAGAAAGAATGTGAATAAGATAAAAACTTTCCAGATAGCAACTACACATTACCTATAGAATCTTCAAACGGATATTTTATGGCATCCAAAGCTTCCCTCAGTCGTTTTTGAGCGAATTCATTCAAGTCGGGAGCCAAACTTTTAAGGCCATCGAGGAAGGTCACATGTGAGTTGTCCGTCAGCTAAAAGACAACTTGTAAATCACTATAACACCTGGAGCCGGCTTACAACTATTTAACAGAGAAAATACAGCCGAAATCTCTGATGGCGCGCTTATCAAGTGGTATGGTAAAACTTTTCGCCGCGCTCTTAGGGGGCTGTTGTTTCCCTTTCCTATACCTCTGAAATTATTTGACCGCGCTATTGCACCGGGGGGGGGGGAATCGACCACCAATGGTTTCCCCATGAGGTTCAAATTAGGGCATGGTTTGGCAAAATATCGGCATTATTTAGGATTGCGCACAATTTTTTTTTAAAGCAGAAAACTTTACAACGGTGCAAAACAACTTATTTTTGCTACCCCTAATCGCGAACGCGTGCGGCGCAGTTGAAGGAGGTGCCGGCTGTCGCGTGCACCTAAGCCTTGCATCCCTCCGGGGTCTGTAAATTCTTCCCAGAGTTGTCTGGAAAGGACAAAACACTGACCTGTTCATCGACGGGCCACCGCAAGTGACTGTAAGGCTAAATATGCATTCAAATCACCTCCACGACATACCGCAGAACTAGAGTTCGTGGCGCATCACAAAAGCAATTGACTAACGTCGTCCTTTATTCTTTATCATTTACCCCTAATCGTACAATAATAATGGTAAGGGTTGGTATCAGCATATTATTCTGAGCTGGACCATATAATCCACCCCTGGGGGATCGATGGAGCTGCTTGAATGCGAATTTGGCCTCAGAGCATTCTAGACAGGCCGCTTTCTCAAACGAGCACTAAATGGACAAGGAAATTCGGCACAATACTAGTTTGCGGAGGAAGAACAACAAATGGAATTACTAAGTCTCTCTCCCTCTCTCTCTCTCTCCCTCTCTCTCTGATCTCTGATACAACAGGCTGCATCCTTTATGTTTCGCAGGAGCCGTAACACCATAACACAGGTACTGGGAGCCAGAGTGAATTCCTTTGAGAGAATGGTGAGCTAAAACACCCCTTGGTCCCCTCAAACTAGGGTTGCACGGCAAATTCTGGCTGAAAAGCCGTTACACATAGAAACCGACCTCTATGTTCTCAGATGCATGCACACATGCGCTTTCGAAACTCTCAGACAGACGAGACCAATCGCAGTGGTTATTCTTCATTTCTGCTCGGCACAGCGACAACAGTTCCCTTCCACGACTCATCCACTTTAACCTGAAGAATGAGCACGTTGAGAGCCAAAAAGCAGGGCTCTATGGCAATGGATTCGCCAGTTACCTTCTCAGTTGCATCTGTTTTCGAGACAGCGCTTGTAGTTGTGGAATTAATGAAGGACAGTGCTAAAAAGAGGATAATGAACTGTATTGACGAAAATGGAAAATCGAGCTCATTAAGTCTCATTGGAACCCTTCGCATATAAACATGTTAACTTCACTTCAAAACTTAATCGCTGGCTTTCACCTGTCTATGACTACTTTTCCATGCGTAGAACATTGCAAAAAACACATTTAATACAATACACAACTGCAATTTGTCATTTACAGACAAATAGTAAAACCATATCGATGGAAATCAACCAGGACAGGACCTAACCAGGACAGGACCTCAGAACCGACGCCTAAACGTGTATTACTTAATATCTTACTGTATATAATTCGCTTAATCCGTCGGTCATGTTGTCAGTCACGGGGGGGGGGGTCGACTGAAGCCAAGAGCTGCCTACGACAGCGCGGCGTATGCCAGCCGGGCTTTCTTTGAGCTTGACCATAGGCCATTGCTAGCCAACTTATAACCTTCGCACAGGATCGCCCAAGTTTATGATATTTTGAGCGGACAGCGAGTCAGTGTATGGATGAGGATCATTTGCAAAGTGCCAGGAATCAGGAAACGTGCCGCAGACGTCGTTCAATGTACGTCGGGCTTCAGAAAACCTGGTGAAGACGTCGTCCAACGTGCGTAGGGATTCAGAAGGCGTGCTGAAGACGTCGTCTAACATGGGTAGGGACTCAGAAGACGTGCTGAAGACGTCGTCCAAGATGGGTAGGGATTCAGAAGGCGTATTGAAGACGTCGCTCAACGTACGTAGGGATTCCGAGTAAGGGGGACCAGTAGGAGGTGATCAACAAAGGGGGAGCACTATAGGAAGGGGGAGCGTGAATAAGGCCTTTGTCATACCATCGCTCACCCTGAGCGACGCCTAATGACATGCACCCATATCGATCCCATCGCGCCGCCCGATCGATATGGGAGCATATCATTAGGCGTCGCTCGGGGTGAGCGATGGTATGGCAAAGGCCTAAGGGGAGGGGGACCAGTATTTACCCTCAACACAATTCAGTGTGTGTCGGATTTCTGAAGGCGGCTTAAGGAAGTCTTGGTACGTGGGCACATGTGTCGGAGTGCAGAATGAGTGTCATGGACGTCGTTGCAGTGGCAACATGGTGACACATGAATCGGTACTCAGTGCCTCATGTGCGTGTTTGGCCTTTGTTATACCATCGCTCACCCCGAGCGACGCCTAATCATATGCACCCATATCGATCCCATCGCGCCGCCCGATCGATATGGGAGCATATCATTAGGCGTCGCTCGGGGTGAGCGATGGTATGGCAAAGGCCTAAGGGGAGGGGGACCAGTATTTACCCTCAACACCATTCAGTGTGTGTCGGATTTCTGAAGGCGGCTTAAGGAAGTCTTGGTACGTGGGCACATGTGTCGGAGTGCAGAATGAGTGTCATGGACGTCGTTGCAGTGGCAACATGGTGACACATGAATCGGTACTCAGTGCCTCATGTGCGTGTTTGGCCTTTGTTATACCATCGCTCACCCCGAGCGACGCCTAATCATATGCACCCATATCGATCCCATCGCGCCGCCCGATCGATATGGGAGCATATCATTAGGCGTCGCTCGGGGTGAGCGATGGTATGATAAAGGCCTTTGACTCTCACTCCGTTTTTTTTTGTCAGGCACATAGGTAAGAAAGTATTGGCGGGAAAAGCGGGGGGGGGGGGGGGAAGGGGTAGAGAGTGACTATGGGATTGGGAGGAGTGTTATTGCCATCGGACAGTAAGCGGTGTCGACGAATATCGATTAATTTTAATTATGGTTCTGCAGATTAAGCACCCGATTGGGACTCTCATTACCTGTTTCTCGACACGGAGAGGTCGAGCACTTCGGAGAGTAAATCGGGTACATGCGATAGAGGGGGATGGGCTTTATAGGGGCAGTGAAGATTCTGATCCCGTTGCACTAATGTGTATAGTGAAATCAGTTTTTACTTTAATAAACGCCTTCTACTCTCGGAGTTTTGGGGCGAAGCCCCCAACCAGACGTTTGACGGACGTAGGCCGCTGAGACGGGTTAATACTATAAGTGCCATTTGTACAACTAATTCAACTAAAGCTTTAGGTCTGTGTCCTGAAGTGCCGCCCTGTTGATTTGGTTTCTTACGATTAAGTGATTTGTTTGGTAACAAGAGCAAATTGTAAGCACTGTTCTAATCTATAAAAGGATTAAAGGCTCTTCAATGTGAAAGCTTGCGATAAAATGTTGAGGAGTACCCATGTTTTTAATTTGGACATTTACATTGACGTCTACTACTACAGTTTACTAATGGAAACTCCGTGGCCTTTGAAACCTACTTTTCGAAGTCGATCCATGAATGAAGTGACGAAGTTCTCATACCGGCTACGAAGATTACACGTTTCCTCCCTTAGCAGCAGTAAATCTCGTTTAAATCTGAAGCAGAAATAAAAAACACAAAACTAAATACAACTCTGACCTCTTCGTTTTCTCACGAGCAATGCTTGCAGATAATTATTCACCATATTTCGATCCTTAAGCCCTTCTTCACGTCTAAAACAACCATATCGCAAACCTTACAGCTATTGGTATTGAATTGTGTATATAATAAACGATATGGTTATTTTAGAATTTAAGGACATAAGGCTCGGAACGCGGAAAAATGTGTATTTGACTACAACACACTTCACTGTTGAAAACGCGAAGATAAAAACGTGAAGGTTAACGAACCAAATCTCTTGAAAATCTGGTGCTACAATTTAGATCAAAATGGCGCCTCAATACACAGGTCGACACCATCTGACAGCGTAAGCACTAAACTCACTTTTGAAGAGTAGCTAGCATTCGCGGATATGACTCCTCAATAATGGCAAGCTCCTCCGATACTGTGTCCGCTTCGACATCGATTTCACGAGCGATCTGAACGATAACGCACGTCTTATTTATATTTTTAGGAGCACAAACAAGATTTTTGATGGTTCTCTTTGTGTTGGCGAAAACTCTACAGGGCGAAGGAATCCGGCACGCTTGCCTTTACTGATTCGATCGTAGCCAATATTGAATGCCGTCTCCGCCCGATATCAAGGAAGAAACGAGTTCCAACCAAGTAATGAAACATGGATAAAGGCAATACAGTACAGGTACTCCTAGGTGCAAGCCTAGAGAGCGGGGTACATCCTCATTTTCCCTCATAAAATGCGAGGAATTCATTCGAAAACGTTCAAAGTGGAAACATTAAGCAAGAGTGCATGTATAGCTGTAGAGGGACATCTCAGCTGATTTCAGAAAAGAGATAAGGGTACTAAACGGGCTGATGCCCGCTCCATTATGAGACCATGGTCGCGGAACACTCAAATAAACACGGTTCCTGTGCTCTCCTCCATGTCATCGGAGGAGAGCACAGAACTGGAAAGGCTCCGGGGTGTGGCTGATCAGAATTACCCTTTTTAAGATAACCTGTCGGTTTATAGTGTACCACTTAGTACCGAGATAAGGTTGACCACCTCTCTAGACCTGCACCCAATTCTACTCTACGCTGCATGTCGATGACCGTCGACGTAGCCCTAGAGACGTCCTCAAGCTGAATAACGCAGTCGTACGACGAGTTACGGTGTTGAGCGCTGGTCCATGACTAAATGAAACACGCTCCAGTGAAAAGAAGCAAAACACTACGTCGCTTATGTTACGCGTTCGTATCGCATGTGCGCACCCTCCCTTAACTTAGAGAAGGGTTGGTTTTTCTACGATATACAATTTTCACGCCAAATTGAACACTCTTCTAAACCAGCTTAACGCTTTTGGGTACTTGTGAAGCAAAGGGCCCGTGGTGCCGTGGGGTTGCCGGGAAACATGTCAACGCGGCAAACCCACGGCACCACGGGACCGGTACTTATGAAGCACCCGTCCTCAGGTGCCGTGGGTTGCCACGTTTCCGTCGCCGTTGCCGCGTGAACATGTTTCCCGGCAGCCCACGGCACCACGGGCCCTCTGCTTCATAAGTACCCGCTTTTGAAGCCAACCGAACATCTTCTAAATCAAAACAAGCTCCTTCCACATTAAACTAGAGACTCTCCAAAAAGGGCAGAATATTTTTTCTTCAAGGTAGTATGACTTTCTTTGAAGTTTTAACACACTTGCCCAATAAGTGAGCACATTGTTTGAAATTTTATAAAAAGTACCATTTTATGGGTTAAAAATAATGCCTTAATGTTTGTTTTAAAAAGCGGGAAAGCGGCAATTTTAGTACCAAAAAAGAGATTGCGTCGTGCACTCGACCAAGAGGTTGCGATTTTTATTCGATTGATAGCAGAATTTCTGTTTGCATATGGTTTAACACCAGTAATGGTACAACAAAAACAACTGTAAAGTACACATATCCTCAGGGTGGAGGCAAATGCGCACGATTTTGGGGGCGGGAACAACGGCCGCGACTGCCATTTCGGACGAGTTGCTAGCCTAGCGCGCCTTGGTGCATTGGGTCACGTTATTTAGCACTGATGCTGCGACCACTCCACTCCTCACTTACTAATCGTCTTCTGATAGCCGTTCATCGCAGTTTTTTAAGAGTAGAGGTAAGTTTTGCTTTCAAATAGTCCTTTCTTACTACAAGGCTAGTGTTCTCTAGAATGCTAAGAAGGAATCTTGCAGTATGTATCTTTCTTCTGTGTTATCAGTAAAATATCCCACCAACACCAGTCCTTTTCTTCATTCTTGTTCACACAAACGTTTTTTTTATTCTTGCATGAATCATTCACATACGTTCCAGAATAAAAATGTTTGCTTGCTTCTTTTCCTAGTTTACCTACTTAAGATCTTATTATTTAGGCTGCGGCATGGAGCTCGGAAACGACTCGCAAGGATGTGGAATGCTTTCCAAACGGCCCCTTCCCTCCCATCCCATCATTCAGCCCTCCAACCTCATGTTTCCTACCCTAGGCTGTACATGCTCGCTAACTCAAGGCGGTTTTCATGTGAATGATGATAACATGAAGCCCTCTTGATAAGCAGGACAATACAGCATTGATAGCCCCTAATTTTACATAAGACCCTCATCTGCATAGATGCTGTTGGTAAAGAGCAATTCGATGAGGAACGGAGACTACAACACGACGTTGTCTCAGGTGAGCTTCTTTTCAAAGATGGCATGTTTAGTGTGATGTTTATTCCTATCAGCTTTTTTCCTAAACTTGTTCTTGTTTCGATCGTTCTTATGCACTTATCAGATCTAGTACTTTGTGGTACGTACTCCAAGTAGTTTACTAATAGTTATTACCTTCATCTATGCGACACCCCACGAGGTATAATGATGAGAGTTTAAATATGGCGGGATTAGGACTTGACTACCGTAATGGTCATTTTCCATCCGAGACCCAATAACTACCATTTTCCATAAGAACAACGAGTTTTCTTCCACATTTCGTGATTTTTCAAGTACAATTTCATACAAAACTAATTCAATCGCTGTTTTTCATATTCTTTCAGATGGCTTCCTTCTCTACCAATATCACTTCCTTTGATGAGGGCGATGTTACAACGATAGACGGCGAAAACTTCCGGATTGTAAGGCTCTCCAACGGGTCTCTTGCGGCTGTACCGGAACACCTGGAATTGAGTGCAGAACAACGCGACCAGCTGCTTCAGGAAGCAACTCAGAGGGGTATCGTTTTCCGGTTCCTACATACCGTTAAGAAGTGAAGACTTGATCATTGCTAGTGTTGTTGATGATCCAATAATGAATTCCTTCAGCTGAAGAACTTGCAAGGGCGGACTCAACTCCTTATCCTCGCCGGGATCCGGAAGGTAATATTATTTCCTACTTCATATGTCATTTCCGTTTCATTTCTATTTCCTATCTGGTAGTCGAGAAAATAAATAATCATACTTGCAACAATACAAAAACGACTGTAAGGTATAAAATGTCCAGGCGGTCAAGATGCAGCTGTCAGCAACGTTGGTTCCAGCTCAAATCCACAGCTGGAGGAGAGGCACTTTTTCGGAGTGCCCGAGGTAAGTGAACGTGGCTTGCACCCTGTACTGGTCTACAGAATTCCAGGGCAGCAACTGTGCTACAGTTTCGCGTACCAAAGAACGAACCGCGCAAACAAAGTGTACCGCTGCATAGGATGCTTTCAACAGCGGAGGGACACATATACGAAAATTCACGTTGGTTACCTGTCTCCTTCCTTAAGCCACAAGTGTTCATCATAATAATGATGCTCCACGTTTTCAGGTGTTACGCGATGTTGAGTTTGCGTGTGATCCGTGCAGTTTGAATCACATCTGTATTCCTCTCAAGTGGGCCAGCGAAAAAGGCAAAAGGACTCTTTATTCGGTAATTTTTTTCTTTTATTTGGACCACGCTCATTCTCTACCGAATAACTTATAGAAATGCCAACAATGGAGAGGTGACGTCAGGTACGCAGAGGCAGTACCGAAGCAGGAATACCCCAAGCTGTTGATGGATGTTAAGAAGAATGCTTTCCTAAGTAACTTTCTCAACTACCAATTGTTGTCAGTGCGCAACTGTTCTATCATGGAATTTAGGTGAAGAGGATAAATCAGCCATACTTGTGTTCCTGCACGACTACGAGGATTTGAGGAGAACAGTGTCAAGGTAACGACGTCAATGTGAGAGAGTATCTTTTTATGCATCCACACGATTCATATGTTGAGGAATCTTCGATCGCATGAGGACCGGTCCGTCACGATGGCTAATGTACCAGACGCATTAGCTCTCAATCCAGATGGCAGTCGCTTTCTCCACTTCCACACGCCAGAAATGCAAATTTACTACGTTGAGGACGTCCTAAGGGTGGGAGGGCTATCTCTTTTCCGATTCAGCTACTGAGCTGCGAGTTGTGTTGCATCCTTAATTTTAGAAAGCGTGCCAAAACGGGTTGGACACACTAGTTGCAGATGGGGTATTTGGAATGTATCCTAACGCAAGGGAACGAAATGGACAACTGTACACCATACATGGAGTTTGCAATGGAAAGGTTCGAGTAGCTAATTTAGAAGATTATTGAAGATTATTGCACTTGTATTGATTTTCAATCCTTTCATTCTTTCAGGTGAATGTTCCGCTGCTCTATGCACTTACGAGCAAAAAGACTGAGCGTGCGTATGTGACAATCTGGAGCATGTTAAAGGGTGAGGAATAGATTCTTTGAGTATTCAATGTGTCCCGAAAATAACTGTTTCAGATGCACTAAACGCGGCAAACGGTGCAGTACCTGACCGGCTTCGAATTGTGCTAGACTTCGAGCGAGCAGCCATTAAAACAGTGAAAAGGGTTTTTCCAGGAGCTTCCGTGGAGGGTTGTGCGTTCCATCTCGCTCGAGCGTGGAACAGAAAAAGGGATGAACTTGGGCTTCGAAAGTATTTAGTTGGGAATCAGCGTAGTCGCAGAGTTAAGAGATGGTGGGCCACCCTCAAGGGAATAGTATTTCTTCCACCGAACTTGTACTACCTAGTGAACGCGCTGCACAACGTACCTGTGCCCCCTAGTCACACAGCCTACGAAAAGTGCCGTGCTTTTCTTTCTTATTTGCAGGATACATGGTTTACCGGACCGTTCAAGGACATATGGAATAAGTGGGACAAGGACATACTTCGGACTACCAATATCGCCGAAACATTTCACAGGTAATAAAACAAGAAATATTCTGATTACGAGCCATGTGGGACTGAATAATTCAGCACTTTGGCAGCCGCAGTTGGCAAAAAACGACCATCCCTTCAGAAGCTCCTGGAAACCCTCCACGGATTGAACGTGGAATCTGAAGCTAAATTGCTTCACCACGAAAGGGTAATTAGAAAGGTTGGGTAAAACACAATTGTTACTTGATACAATTGTTATTAGGAGCCAGCAGCAGATATCCGCCTCCGCTACAGAGATTTCCGAAGGCGAAACAAGATTCGCGAAAAAATGCGCGACTTTGGAGCTATGATGCAGAACCCTAATTTGACGACAGTAACGGTTTCACGGTACTGTCGTCGAATGTCACGGTTTTTTCGAGCAAATCTTACTTGTAAGTAAAACATTTCAGATCCACTCTGTACAGGTAAGGAAAGTTTTGATCCTAAAATACTGTAAAGTGTTCTGGTCTAACAATTTCAGGTGCTTAGACAGGGTCTTCTATGTTTATCGTGTTTTACTATAGTCAAATCTAGTCGCTCAATTTAGGTGCATGGTAGGTCTATTATCATTTTTCATGTGTCATAATCAGCAACAATATTTAGGTATAAAAAGCAGTAGTTAGAAAGGTAGGTTTTGATTTCCTTTTACTTTAGCGACTCAACTAACATTTAGTAACACCGTCTTTGCAGGCTTTATACGCTCGCAACCACTCTCGTAACAAATGAAGCCCGGAACATCGCTCTGTTGACATGCATAGCACTTTAATAAATCTGTGAAATCTGAGTTTAAGCAATGTATTGTGAATGATTTCTGATATTGAACCAGAGTGCTATAATAAATTTTTGTCTTATTCTTGTCTACGTATGCACAAATGCAATTCAAAACGACTAAGTCAATAAGACGCAGCGGTTCTGTCGGCTAAGGAGTCAGATTACAAGTGATCGAAACCTAAACGTGTTCACATGGGAGTAATATCACCAAAAAAAAACATGCAGAAGAAACAAAAATGCCAACCAATGCGTCTCTTCTAACACCTTTCAAAAGTTTCATTCAAACTTCTTACGTGTTGTAAGCTCCGTTCTATTCCAGCCAGACGCTTTCGGATGAAATTAGGCAGTGATTATGCTCTGTAACGCTCAGAAACATTCCCAGCTCCGAGTGTTTACACCAGCTGGCAATATAAGAGGAGGAATTACGCGTACAGCTCAAATACCACATATTAGAAACGTAAACCTACTACCACTGTCTTGAAACCTATCCGGCAAATCGCATAAAGCCATTAAGCTACGAAAACTGCGGTGAAAACAATCCTGGAATCGTAACCAGCACCTCCGAAAACCTTAATGCACCTTCCTCTACCTTAGAAGCTATCCCTCCTATGCGTGAGACGAGCCTCGATCCTCTTAACTCAACCAGCATACGCGCTGGAATCACGTGAACAACTGCCGCGACTGCTCGTCCGCACGAGGCCCCAGCGCTGGAGACCCCGCCCCCAAAATCGTGCGCATTCGTGCGCACCCATATCCTCACATTGATGGTTCTTTTAACGGGCGCTTACACTATTGAACAAATAAAAGTTGCGGCGAACTTTTTGAGTTCATGGCGCGATTCCACTACTCAATGCATTAAATGATTGCTCCTTAAAACAAAGCTTAACCTATTATTTTTCTAAAAGAATAAAAACTTTATTTTCTTTTTTTTCAACTGTAAAGTAGTTCAGATGAGTGTAATAATCACTTTATTATTTAATTATTACACTCATCCGGGCAGCTGAACTAAAAAAAGTTCACAAAAGTACCAAATTTTCCTTGAACAAAAGACTATTCTGACCATCCAGCAGCCTGTAGTTTAACCTGATGGACGCTCGTTTCGATTTGGGAGGCACTCAATTTAATTTCAAAAGTTTCAAATTTGGCGGGAAAATGTTGTAAATGAGAACCTGGGAGTCCAACGACCACGTTGATTCCACTTTTCGGGCATATCGAGGTTAAGGCCTGTTTTAAGGAGGTTACATCCTCTTTAAAACAGGCCTTAACTTCGATATTCCCGAAAAGCGGCGTCGGGGATAGAGAAAGCTTAGGATCAAGGAAAAAAGAAGTAAAATAGTGAACCTAGATTCATCCACCCTCACGTGGTTTTCTCTACAGTAAAAATCGAAAAAAGATAAAGGAAAGAGAATCCTACCTTGCGGACATTGGCCAGGAACTCTATTGCATTGTTTGATGGAAGGGCAGCTAGACGATTCCGTAAAGCAAGTGCAGTCTAAAAACTCCATTGTACAAAGAAAGCGAAGATGAAAAATGAATGTTGTACGTTGAACACCAACGATTTATTCTTCGATTTTGATCCAATCTCTCTCTCCCTCTGTCTTGATGACAGATTCTAACATTTCATGACATTTGAACCAAACTTCCGAGACAGACTAGATCTATCCTCGTGGGAGGGGCATTCCATTGTTTCCTCGAAAACTGGGTCAAGATTGAAGGTGAACTACTATACAAGGATAATACACTAAAATAGCTCCTGGACCCCAGTGTCTAGCAACTTCTAATCCGAGAACTCCACACTGCGTGCGTTTCCACTAACCGGTAGTGACCCGTTCCCCGACCTTCCTTACCCCCCCCCCCACTAGGATAGAGCCACAGAATTCTGTAATCAAAGGCGTTGCTATATTGGGCAGCACACCGGGAAGGTATCTTAGGTCGAGGTAAGTTAGATCACCCAGACCCCGGAGCTCGTTCCCTTGCCTAGTTCTGCGCGGAAACCGTGTTTACGTGAGTGTTCCACGGCCATGTGCAATATGGGAGCGGGCATCAGCCCCTAAGTACCTTTTATTGCTATTCCAAGCTCAACTCTAGGCCAAATAAGGCTTCCACTTTTTTCACATGTGTGAAATGAACCAGTATAGTGCAATGTAAAAACCTAAGTGCGCTCACGCTATCAAACCGAAGCGAAGTGGAAGTCGCATAGCCGCAAAGCTCTGTTCATACTTCGCGACGGCGGCGACAAGAGCGATGGCAGCGCTCAGAAAGTATGAACAGATTTGGGCGGCGATCGCTCGGTTTTAATCGGTTTGTTGGGGTGACGAGTCGCTGTCGTCGCGAAGTATGAACTGGCCCAAGATGTAGTTTAGACTCGAGTCGACGCGAAGCGCTGAAGAGTTGGAACTGATGCTATCGAGCGGATCGATGCTGATGGCCTTCGAAGTAACGCTGCCCAACGATATAAGTATAACCCATGCTCAAGAGCTGGTCAACGCCACGTTTTAGCGCGTACTGTAACAATGAGTACTCTAGCCGATTTCAGAAGATCAGAAGACCCACCTCGGAAAGACCACTGACAGGAGCTTGCGTTTCGAGGCGTAGCGAAACGGGACTATCGCGATCAGCATCTGACTGATCAGTCATTGGAATCGCATTCGCGGAACTCTAATTGTCTCGAACAGTGGCGTCTGGCGCAGAAATTAGTCTTTTACACTGAAAACAATCGTCGTCAGTACAAGCAAATATGACAGAAAGCTAAATGGTAAAGACACGAGAGAAATGGAGTCGCAGCTGAGGTTTCAAACGCGAAAAGACCGCGACTGGGGGTTCCTTGAGGTTCCGTTTTTCCATGTTTTCAAAGACAGCCACGAGCTATCCAGCAAGGCTGCGGGACATTATGTATGGTCGCCGCGGACGCGTCGACTCGCGCGGCAGAAGACGTCGCAATTGGGTGACTTCAGCGGCCAGTGGTATCTAGACCTGCATCAAAACTTGCACATCAAGTGTTGGAAAGTGTATACAAGCTCAGTTTCACTGCGATAGTGTGTCATATTTTCAGCTTTTCTTGAAGAAGCATCATGTAAAATTGAGCATTAGAACGTTGCTTAGTTTTATAACTCGAACTCAATTTCTGAACCAAACAAAAAGTCAAGAAAACGGTGCCGCAAACAGAGGTTTCCTAAAGTTCGGGGCAGTTTTTGGAGGATTGCTAAGTGACGCATGTAAGAGCCGCTCTTTAAAGGGCGGCGGGCGTACAGTACCGTATCATTTCTCATTGGAGCACACCAACTCACCGCAACTCATTACTACCACTCAAATTTACCCTTATTCAATAATTCTTCAGCTAACCGCAACCATTATTTGTTTATTCTTGTAGAGTCTCCACCTTATAGAAATGCTTTCGTCATTATTAGCTATGGATATTACACGTTTTATGTCCAGAGAGTCGTGGACATCCATAAAAACCTTCCATTATCCTCCCCGGTTCTTTCCTAAACCTTCGGTAGTTCCATTACTCTTATTGTATTGCAGTCTGTTCCTGATTTTCTGATTTTACATTTTTACGATTTTTTGAACGTGCTCTTCTGCAGAGTTGTTTTTTCTGCGGAAAGCGTGTTCCAAATGATGAGAACGGGGACACGAGCGACGTTGAGTAGGTGAGATGCTCCAACCCAAATGTATGTTTCGCATGGACCCATCTGGCATGTTCTGATATTGGTGTTGAATGTTCCATCTGTAAAAATGGTGTCTGGCAATGGGAGCCACCTGAGGAAGGGTAGACTGCTCAGTACACATCCTTTTTGTTTGCCTTCGTACATAGCCTTACTAAAGGATCCTTCTATTGTTTTGCTGTTGATGTTGCGTGCTATCCTCCTCTGAGTTATGGCGTGAGTTGTTATTACCTATATCAGTCGCCTTAAGTCACTCTCCTCCAGGAAGTCCGTAGTATGACCACCACGTAGAAATTGTTTTAAAGAATGAGCAACGTGGTCCCTCTGTGTGATTATCTACTTCGTACCACTACTAGAGAATGCAGATTGCTATGCTACTGTTTTCGAATTGACATACAAGTTGTTTCTAGCCGTTAGTCGAATTACCTCTCATTGCGCTTTAATTCTCGGATATTATTCTAGTCTATGTATTTGTTGTAATACATGCATGTTAAATGCTTCGTCAGATTTTTTCCGATCTCCGTTTCTGCTCAACTCAACTATCTCCGCATTACTTACCTGTGATTGAGTGATTTATTGCAAAATCTGGTGTTGCCCAACAATGAAGCAGTGTTAAAATATGTGTCAATAAATCTAGTTCTATTGATGAGCTACTACCCTACGAGAGGAAATAGTGGCGTTTCGCCTTAGCATGTATTTCTATTTTTTGATCTTTTTTCTATCTAGATCCTGCTAAGCTAACACGATTTCATTGTTATTTCCAAGGACATTGAGCAATCTCCAGTATTAAAAACTCATCACCCGAATATATGTCCCCTCACAAACTTCTCCGCGGTCATAAGGCAGACACATTCATGTTCTGATGATCCTGAAGAGCAGGAGAAGCAATTAGGATCCCCCGCACTGACCTGGAAGGTTGGCGCGCTCCAATGAGAAATGATACGGTAGTGTACGCCCGCCGCCCTTTAAAGAGCGGCTCTTACATGCGTCACTTAGCAATCCTCCAGTTTTTGGCTCTTCTGATTGGGGCGCGCTATTCTCATCGGGGTGCGTTATTGTCGGACGAAAGTAATTCTGCCCGTGCGGTCACAAAATGCGTTTGGAACTGGAATTATGTAGTTAGAGTATATGGTGAGTTCAACACTGCCGATTCGGTCACCCAGCTTACAGTTATTCGCTGCCGCTGTGCCTTTTATCTCCTTTACAGTCACCTGCAAGTTGTATTTGTATTTGGAATTATACAGTTAGACTGTGTGGTAAGTGGGTTTCGTGGCGGTAAAGAACGATTCTATCCCATAGATTTATTGGGTGTTATTATTATGCATATATTACATATAGTAAGCTTTAGAGTGCTTAATAGTGTAGCAGGACAATATCACTACGAAACTGACTTACAACACACTCCAGCTATATAATTCCCGTTCTAAATACAACAGGTGACTGCAAAGGAGATAAAAGGCACAACGGCAGCGGTTAACTGCAATCTGCGGCTTCTCCTAGGTGACCGAATAGGCAGTGCTTGACTCACCATATACTCTAGCCACATAATTCCAGTTCCAAACGCATTTTGTGACTGCACGCGCAGAATTAGCTTTATTCGACAATAACGCGCCCCGGTGATGACCGCGCGCCCCAATCAGAGGAGCCAAAAACTGCGAGGCTGCGGGACATTATGTACGAATGGTCGCCGCGGATGCGGCGAATGGCGCGGCGAGCGCGGCAGAAGACGTCGCAATTGGGTGACTTCAGCGGCCAGTGATATCTAGACCAGGGATGGGCGGAATTTCTGTTTTCTGTTTTCTGATTTTCTGGCCATTTTGGGTAAATTTTTTCTGTTTTCTGTTTTCTGGGGAAATGGCCGAAAATTGGCCAGAAAACAGAAAATAGAGCTGCGAACAAAATTATATAATAGAAATCCAATAAAGAGAATCCAAAAAGTATCATAGAATCATGAGTTTCGTCTCAAAATAATGTTTATAGTGTATTTTAAATTGCAAACACGTAAGTATCCAGATCTGCTCGTGTAGAAATTGCGCCATACACTTAAAACTATGCCGCTTTGTTTGTTTGATTGTGACATGACGTGCTGCTGACATGTCCCTTCACAGGACATTTCTTCACTTTCATAATTTCGCTTTGTATTCTCTTAAAGTTCTGCAGTAGTTTGGACTGTTTACGATTACTTAGAACTTTATGCAAAGGCTAGAAAACTAGTGTTCTGAGGGGCATTTCATTATAATATATGTTAACTAACCATGTGCCGTAGAGTAATTGTGGGTAGGATTATTCTCCACCTCCTGCTATTGAAAATTGTTGGCTGGTCTTTCCCAATGATCGTAAAGCAGAGCCTTTGACGGAGCTGCTTTTCTAACTCTTGTTCAGCTTTTGGTTGTCAAACATTAGTGAGAGACTGAAACGTTTTAGTTACCCTTGACTTCACTGGTGTAGTGATAGAATAGTGATACATAAAAATCTTAATTTAACACATCTATCATCTGTCGTCCCGGTGATCATCGAGTTGTTCGAACGGGAACCAGCAACGTCTCCATTTGTCCTTGTCGCTTGACAGAGTGCTCCAATGGATCCTCCTCGCCGGACGGACACGAAGAGCGTCATATCGTTCGTTCAGGGCTTCCACGAAGAAGTCTTACCAGCGCGTTGGTGGGCATCCTGGTATTCTCTTGACATCTTGCGGAATCCAGTCAGTGACAGCTCTCGTCCAGCGGTGTCTGCGAATCGCATTACGTGGCCGGCCCACCTAATTTTCAACGACTTGGCTCATGCACAGCGTCCCTGATCTTCGAACGTCGGCGAAGTCGTGTTACTCCAAGCATCGCGCTCTCCATTCCACGCTGCGCGTCGCTGATCACGTGTTCATCCCGCTTCCGTATAGCGCAGGTCTGAGGAGTATGTTAGGGCAGGAAGAACGGTAGAGTCGAATAGGTGGGCACGGAGTCGGACGTTCTTCGTCTTCTTCGCGACTTCTTCGACGCTCTTGAAAGCTCCCCAAACAGCTCGTTTCCTCATACCCAGCTCCGGTGCTAGGCCGTTGCTCATGTTGACTTCGCGAACCAGATACACGTAGCTGGTGCACTCGGAGATGTTCGTTCCGTTGAGCGAGAATGCGTCCGTTTCTCATGAACGTCGCCTTCGTAAGATTCCGCTGCAGTTCAAAGTTCCCACATACACGATCGAAGTGGGCTACCATTCGCTCGGCCTGGCCATGCTCGGTGTTATGATGTCATCAGCAAACCTAAGATGGTGCAGCTGCTGGCCGTCGACCTTCACTCCCATGTCTTCCCATTCTAGTTCGCGCATTACGTTTTCGAGGGTAGCGCTGAAGAGCTTTGGGGATATGGTATCTCCTTGCTGAACCCCTCTCTTCACGTCGATGATGACGTCGTTGTGGAGTGCTGAGATCTTGGTCGTGAATCCACTTTGACTCTGATGTATTGAGTAGGAACATCCTGAGCGAGCAGAGCTTCGATGACTGCCTCCGTTTCGACGGCGTCGAATCCTTCTTCAGGTCGATGAACGTAAGGCACAGCTGCACGATGAGCTTCGTAATGGTGTGTATGTGGTCGATCGTGTCCTCTCCGAAATCCTGCTTCGCATGGCCGTCCTTCGTCCAGCGTTCTGCTAAGCCTATTCAGGAGGACTGGAGTGAACAGCTTGTAGACTACGGGCAGCAGGCAAATCGGGCGATAATTGCCAATGTCGGGCATGTCTCCCTCCCTAGCAAATCGAGATGTAATATGATATGAATGTATGATGAATAATAATAATATGATGATGAAAAGGGTATATGTTTGATCCTTATTAGATAATGTCTACGTATTTAAAGAAACACTTTCACCCAAAAGTTTTTGCGCTGACAGCTTCTTCAGTCGCACTCTTGTGTTGTTCTGCGAAATATCAAGCCAGTATCCAAAACATCTTTGGTCCGCGTTTGGTGCTCTATAGGGCCAGTCTCTTACTAGTGGGACCCCTAATCTAGCGAATCGTCTGTTTTGAGATTACACCTACACTTGGACTGTGAGCCTTAAACCGCTGTATTTTAATATGAATGCAGTAGGAAAAATTCATCATTTATAAGCCATTCCTATAAACGCTTGCAAGTTGAAACACTGGTTCACGACCACATTTCTAGTCGTGCAAAAAGCATTTGCTGCTGGACAAATAGATCTTCAGATTGAATAATTAGGTAGTATGATAACTGCGAAATTTTCTGTTTTCTGTTTTCTGATTTTTCTGTTTTCTGGCGTTTTTGGCTTTTCTGTTTTCTGATTTCTGTTTTCTGACGAAAGCGATTTTCTGTTTTCTGTTTCCTGGGAAAATTTTCAAAATTTCCGCCCATCCCTGATCTAGACCTGCATCAAAACTTGCACATCAAGTGTTGGAAAGTGTATACAAGCTCAGTTTCACTGCGATAGTACGTCATACTTTCAGCTCTTCCAAAAGAAACATCATATAAAATTGAGCATTAGAACGTTGCTTAGTTTTATAACTCGAACTCAATTTCTGAACCAGAGCATGTTTTCCCGTAGCTCCTGCAACAGCAGAAAGGGATATCAACAACTCAAACCTAGCGTCTGCATCAGGTTATGAGGCACAGCTCATAGGACCGCAGCGGAGCTCATCGCGCACGCGGCAGTCGCCGTCGCGGGCGCGGCGACAATTCGTACATAAAGACCGCCCCTCAAACTGCGTTGGCACGTGAGGGCCTGTTCATACTTCGCGACAAGAGCGACAAAAGCGGCAAGAGCGACATGAGCGACAAGAACGACTGGAGGGGGCAACGGATGTAGTGTGGTGTACGTAAATAATTGCGTACTCCACACTCCGTCTGCGACGAATGTAGTGTGAAATGCGTAATTATTTACGCACGCCACACTACCGTCGCTCTTGTCGCTTTTGTCGCTCTTGTCGCGAAGTATGAACAGGCCCTAAAAACACTCCCGTGCAATCGATTGGGTCAGACTTTCGCGATGGGGCGCGCACACACCGTGCAGTGGAGCCGACAACACGGCATCGTCTGCGGGCTTAGTACCTTCGAAGGGAACTGGAATTTAAATTGCGGAAAACGGTGCCGACTCAACGTAATCCGAAATAGGGCGTGCGGCTATTGGATTCACGACACGCCGTACTTCAAGGTAAATGCGAAGGAAGAGGACTTCGCAACAACTATTACGAAACTGGGGCGCGGTAAATGTTAGAGAAAAGCATTTTAGAACTGCTCTTACGTTTCGTGAAATATGGATGTGAAATTCTATTGCTTAGTGAGTGTATGTGTAACACAGCCGGTTTTGCTCATGCAGCCCTCTTAGAATCCACATTTTAAAAACAATCGCATCCATCTCGACGTTGTTATTCTATGAGTTTGCAACAAAATGTCGGATTTAAGCAGTTACCTCTGCTCATCTTAATGGAAATTAAAGGAATCTACATGCTCTTGGTGATAATGCCTAAGATTAGAATTTTACGAAATGGAGAGCTTCTAGGGATGAGACATGGGAGTTTGAGTTGTCTGCATCATTTTGGCCTTAGGGAAGGGAAAGGGTTCCATCACGTAGGCAAAACTCACATTCCATCTTTGTGCTGATTTTCGTTGCCACTTGGCTTTCCAGAGTTATAGGTGATTTTCATGGAGCTAACTCTAGTTTCCTAACTTCATTGCCCTTTTTCCAACATGAGGATATATTTCTTCTTATAAGGGCAAAACACTGAGGTTCCGTTCTCCACTACTCTTCTGTAAATTGTTTCGCACTGCTCGGAAAAGTCGAGATCATTGGTGATGAAATCATAAATCCTTTATCCTAAACACTGCATTAAAAAGAACCTTCGTAGTGTTCGAGACGGTTTTCGGAGGGGCGCTTCGGGAAGAAGTGCAATTTGACCTTGTAATAGCTGAGTAGTTGCTTAGCGTCGCCAAGATTGAAACAAGTCTTTATTGCGGCTCACGTTTCGGAGCCATCGCTTTCTTCAGGGCTTGGAAAAGTCGAAGTAATTTGAGAAATTGGTGCTTAGCGGGCACCAGCCCACTTAGTACCGCCATTTCACTCTGCAGAAACTCGTCCAAAAGGCTAAGAGACCACGAAAACGACGCCGTAAGAAGCCGAAAATAAGGCTGACCTTAGATGTGGACAGAAGACGTGTACGAATCTTGGATGCTTCGAAGTAACTACACACCTATTACAACGTCAAATGGCGCAATATAGCTCAGGGGGAGGGGGTCACCTCCAAACATTCAAATATGTATATAACGTCAAAAAAAAACCTATGCTGAATGCAGAGGAGCAACAGAACAATAAAAAACACTAACCTGCTCTTCCGTCATGCGTCGGTGACCTGCATTCTAGTTGGGGGGGGGGGGGGGGAGGAATACTAAGTTTTAACTGAACTGAACGTCATGGTACCGATAAGGTGCATCCCCTCCAACTAGAATTGCACCGACGGCAGAGAAAGTTGGCTAAAAAACGACTAAAAGAGAGAATAAAGAAAAAAGCTCGATAAGGCACCGGGCTAGAGTGTGCCGCCGCATTGACTCGCCAGATCGATAGGAGCGCGCAGCGGCGCGTCGCGCGTCGCGTCGACATCCGCCCTGTTCAAGCTCGCCAGCGAGTGCGTCGTTCGTTATCGTTTGTTCTCTCAAATCTGTGTTTGCCAGACGTTACATATGTTGCTAGGTTCATTCTCGATAGAGGGACACCGAATAACGTCGGAAGGAAGGCCGGCGAATCTGTTTGGAGGTGACCCCCCCCCCCGAGCCACATTGCGCCCGTCAAATTGCATTTCCCCCAGAATGCTCCACCGAAACCCACCAAAACTAATTGACATGATCCGAAGACATGTTGATCCCGCAACGACTGCTATTACAGTAACGGGTTGAAAACGTGGTACGTTAGTAAGAACGTCTTGATTGAAAGAGACCTGACTAACAGTGTCTTTTGACAAGACTGATTAATGACACTGAAGTCATCTTGATAGTGGAACATTTTCTCCTCTTTTTCATTTGGTATTATTTAATCAATACAGCAGGTTATTATCAGACTTTTTCCCTTTCTTCTAAAATTACAAGGTGTATTACAAGATTTACATAGGTCAGTTTTTATTTGCTTCTCTTGCCCATTTTCATTTTCTCAATAAATTGTCTTCTCAGTAACAGTCTGACACAACGAACTCATCGAAAAATGTAGTGATGTTGTATGAATGAACCTCATCAATGAGAAAAACATCTCAATGATCCAGAACAAAAAGTTTGGCGTCACTAGACTGTCGAACCACGTTAGGAACATTGTGAGATTACGCACTCCGGTTTCTGCTATAATCGCTCAAGATTGTATGAGCAACTATGCCAGATTGGCAGACAAACTGGACTTGGAGGTTATAGGAATACTTCATAGCAGGGGCAGAATGAAGTGGTCGGTTTCACATCCAAGAAAAAAGTACCGAACACTTCTTGAGCGATTGAAACATCTTCCTCGAAATGCAGTAGGAAATCACACACCAAGTGAAAATTGCTAAAAGGCAAGGCACCGGGTATCGCAGTTTCAGCAACACAGTTTTCGTGGACTACCGCAAATAGTTGCGCCAATCACCCCCGAGCAATGAACAAAAGATTTTCCACTCTGTATTCCACTCTCTGTATATTCACATTCAATTCAATTGATTCGAACACTAGCGTATTCTTTATCTACGTCTATATTAGTGGCGAAGACGAGATAGCCAACGCAAGGGATTGCAGTAAAGCGCACTCAGGTCAACGGGAATGAAGAGTATCTGGCGACAAGCGAAGAAAAGGCACTATCGTGACTTCCGTACGACAATCCACCGCCGTCGTGCGCTACAGTATGCCTATGAGGACAGGTATGTCTACCTCCGGGCAGTTAGTCTTCGTCGGTGTGTTCGTCCGGAGCGGTCGTGTGGACAGCCAGCTTCACCTGCCGTTCCCAGGCCTGGTTCACCTCGTAGTTCGCCGATTTGCTTACATTGTCATCGTCGTCGTCTCTGTGTCCTTCGTGGACCCCGCAGGTAACGCGGACGCTCCGACCCGCTTCTACGCCTCTGACTTGGCACACGCCGCAGAGGCAGAGCGGTCCAGGGTTCGCGGTCTCTGGCTTTGGTTTCCTCGGTAGGATAGGCGGCGGCCTGCCTTAACTCGTAGGTTCTTTGTGTGTTGTTATCTTAATCCGTAGTTATCCATGTTCATAAAAAATATTCAATCAAACGGTTTACTCGCTGTCGGGAAAAATGGTATCAGTCCACATCCATCCTTATGTAATCAATATGCGGCGTGGTGGTCCAACACTGTGCGGTGGCCGCACCCTGCCGGTCGGGGACGCTCCGGCCTGGGGGGGGGGTCTGAGCGATGCGCGCCTCAAGGCTATCCAATCATCTCTGGCAGACCTACAGTCAGCTAGCTATACGCACGGTTAAAGAGCGGCGCCAAATACTTCTTACCACAGTTGGATCGTCTGCTGGTCCAGAGACAGACAATGCGGCATACGAAACCTATATGCATGAGACACGCTTAGACGATGCGATGGTAGAAGCAGAGTCAACCCTGATGACTTTGCAGTCTAGCCTCGACGAAGTGCAATTGCTAATCGAGAAGCGTTGCTTATCGCAACCTTCCGAAGTGACGCAAGCCACCAATACCAACACTGAGGGTTCAAGATCACACACTACCTCTACGTTGCGTACGAGTCAGCAGCATTCCCAAACGGCTCCGCAATCGCCGCTACCTGCACAGCAACAGCAGTCAGACACCACCATTCCACTATCACATTGCGCAAATACCACCGCAGCGCCTGCCAACACTCCATTCACGCAAGTGCAGTTTACCCTGCCAATCCAGCTCAACAAGCTTACCCTGGAACCTTTTAATGGCGACATAACGCACTTCAGCCGCTTCTGGTGCTCCTTCGAAATTGCTCTCTACAATGTTCCAGACGTTGCGCCAGTTCATAAATTCTAATACTTGCAAAGTCTCTCAACGGGCGAAGCCCAAATGGTGTTGCAGGACTTGAGTACAGAGGAACGTAATTACTACGAGTTGGTGAGAGTGCTTAAAAAGCGGTACGGTCGTTCTCACGAGATAAGTGCCACGCTACACAAGCAACTCCACCAAATTCTTCGCTCGCGTAATCCGCAACACTTGGTTTCGCATGTCAGGTATACTACACGGTCTTCGCAATTACGAAGACTTTCGAACTGTACTTCCGCTTCTTGACTTTGTCAAGAGCAAATTTCTACCAGATATCCGCCAAAAGCTACACAATCTTGAATATCAAGACATGCCAGACTTTGGTTTAGATCGTCGTGACTTGCGTAGAACAATCCATCGCCGTCGTGCGCTACAGTATGCCTCCGCTGTGGTCAACGCCTTGACAACAGGGATCTACAGGATCGACACGCCAGCCAACGCATTCGCGCGCCATTGAAGGTTCTGGAACGGGCCAGAGACGGGAGGACAGGTGTGCCTGCCCCGGGCAGTCAGTCTTCGTCGCTGTGTTCGTCCGTAGCGGTCGTGTGGACAGCCAGCTCCACCTGCCGCCCCAGGCCTGGGGACGGCCGTGGTCGTCATCGTCGCTACCGGCAGTTCCGCTCGGTCTTAGCCGAGCATCATGATCGTCGCTCCTGGATGTCGAGATGCCATCGTCGTTTGGTTCGCCTCGTGGTTCACCTGTTCGCTCACACGTCATCGTCGCCGTCTCCGTGTCCATCGCGGACCCCGCAGATAACGCGGACCCTCCGACCCGCTTCAATGCCTCTGATTTGGCACACGCCACAGAGGCAGAGCGGGCGGTGGCCGCACCTTGCCCGTCGGGGGACGCTCGGGCCGGCGAGGTCTGAGCTCAATCAATACAATCTTGATACTGCATCGTAACGCGCAGTAATGGCAAAGTGTTGGAATCAGGGGGTGCACATTTAGCGATTAACGATTTAACGAATTTAACGAATTAACGGCATTTTCCGTTAAAATCTGGCTTAACGATTTAACGGAAATTCTTAGAAATTTAACGGAATTTTTAACGGACTTTTTTCTCAACAAGTTTATAACTTTCCTTTGTCCTCACTAATATTGCAGGCTTCATCCTCCCTATTAGGACTGTTTCTGAAAAACTATTGAAATCAGCAAGAATATTCTAATGTTTTATGCTATTCTCATATCTTCTATGGCGCGTTTGAATTTTTGGAATATTTTTGGAATTAATATATTTTGAGTTGGAAAAGTTCGTCGTTCGCCGATAAACAAGTCCGCGAGTTACACTTCCCAGACAGTCTGGTACCAATTCACCGGCCGGCAATTCACAGACGGGTGGAAGACTTGGTTGGCCTGGGCGGAAAACCCGAACCAGGAGCCTGGTATCGGGTGTAGAAGCCCGGCACCCCCTCCGACTGCGCTTAATAAAAAAAAATTTTGGAAAGCTACTTTTCCTGAACGATAACATGTTAACAACCGTGACACACCCTTTCGAACCGTGTGGGACCGTGTGACAAAATGCCGTGTCACGCTCCCACCGATGTAAATATCAATTGGTCCCACCCACCAAGCACGCGAAAATCGTGCGTTCGTCAACATGTTAGCATTCCACTCATAGGCTTTTTATTGTTCTTTATTAGGCGCTCCGGTACTTAGCGGGCTGGTGCCCATATAGATGTTACACTAGATAGGTTGTAGATAGTCAGAAATACGGTCTCGCAAAGAACCAGGAAAGGAGGAAATGAACTTGATGGAGTATGAACAGGCCCTTCTCTTTCGTTTTAAGATGCCTTGCGGTCACCAGCCCACTAAGTAGTGTTCTCCTGTTTGATAATCCCGTACCTGTTCTTATTTCACACCATGAAGATAATTTGTTGCTGAAAGTTTGTTTATTTCGCTGTACACACCTTGTTGATAGCAAAATACTCATTTTACATTGTAGTGTTAATCCATTTCTTGAAACTTAGTCGTTGATCTGTTGAATTTGGAATATATACCGTTCACCTTGATTTTTTTCATTTGAGATAACAGTTTGCAGCTAATTTTATTTTTTAGCGAATTTTAACGATTTACCGGAAATTTAACGAAAAAATTCCGTTAAAAAATTTCGTTAAAAAAATTTAACGCGCAGAACTTTGTGTGCAGCTCTGGTTGAAATCAAGGCCCTCTTAAAGCAATGTGGCGATATCGGATCCGCTTTCTGCGCTGTAACAAGAACTCTTTGAATATCAGCAGTAACTCTGTCGGAGATGAAGGGAAGAACGAGAGAGAACGAGAAGCATCTTCAGGAAAAGTAAAGGCGAGAGAGCGCCACCCTGTGGAATCCCGATTCTGCAATGATGTCTAGCCGAGAATTCCTTTCCAACCTTTACAGTCATAAACCTGTTACTCAAATATGAAGTGAACCACCTTAACAAGTTACCGCCGATTCCCAGAAGCAACGAGGTTGGTAATTGTTGAAGCTCCAGACATAAAGCCATGTTGTTCAGAAGGAATAACACGGAGCCTCTCAAGCCATGCACGAAGTTTCTGTCTGATAACCTTTTCCATAACCTTTACAGGGCACGGCGTAATGCTTATTGGACGGTACTGAGATACTAATTGAGCTCCAGTAGTCTAGGGAATTACTGTGACTAGTGCCTCTTTCCAAACCTCTGGTATTTCACCGTACAGCATTGAGGCATTAAAATGAAGGCTAAAGGCTCCGAAAGCGGCTCGGTACATTTTTTGAACACAATGGGCGGGATACCATCATAAAGCTCAGTAAAAAGAAGGTTTTAAGTGTTTGAGAATTTTGCAGATTTTTGCATCGTCTTTGCAAATCTTTTTATATAAACTATTGTTTAGTGGGTCAGCTTTGCTGAAAAATGCACGCTTTTTCTGTGAAAGCAAGTATCGAATGTGAGTAGGAAGCTTAAGGTCAAGAGGAGTGCAGAATTTGAAGGATACGTGCTTTGAAAGCATCGTCTACTACAAAACAAAACCTACGATAAAGATCTGAGCAAGGTGCATAACCTTCGAACAAATGGGCCCAATCTACACTAAAGAAACTCAAATTAAGAGAAGCATAATCAACGCTGGCGAAATCTGGTGTTGGAATACCCCATGAAGGTTCACGAGAAGCGGATAGTCTGAAACCAATAGTGCAATGATCGGATGTGGAGAGAGGAGGATGAATTTCAACGTTGGTTACAAAGTTGTTTGATGTCAGAATTACGTCGAGTGTTTTGTCGTGATGAGTGGGTTGGGAGACATGTTGTTTCAGATTACAGTCAATAAAGAAACTAAGGAAATGTGCTGAGACGGAATCTAGTGATTTCATATTTTGCCAATCAATTTTGAAATTGAAGTCTCCGAGCAATATAGTACTTTCCGAAACCGACAATATAGAGATAGCGTCAATGATACCATCATCATCACTCATAAGAGAATTTGGAGGACGATAAACCAAAATGAATCTTAAAGGCAAACATGAGCCCGTGTAAAACATGTCCAAGCACAAAACATCTGCTTTCAGCACAAAATTGTGTGGAACTTTCTTGATACATACGTTATTGTTGACATCGCACGAAACTCCTCCTCCTCTCCGGCCACTTCTATCAGCTCGAAATACATTGTATGGGAACCTGTTCACAATTTCGGGGTCATTGATTTTAGGAGATAACCAGGCTTCGGTAATAAAAATGATATCCAGATTACAGTCGTAAAGAAGACAGTGAAGCTTCTAGCGTTAAAGTGGTAACAGGATAGTGGAGATTCACCGTGCCAGCTTACACGTTTCCCATGTTCCTACTAGGCAACTCCGAGATGCGTTTCAACTGCCCACGATACACTACCCATTTCCGGTTCACCTTACATGAATTGCGTTCCCTTGCCAGCTTTCTCAGTTCGTAGTCTTGCTTACGTTCTTCTGCCGTCATACTTCTACGGATGAAAACGTTTTCGAAACCATAAACTCGTCGAAGAAGACGAGCATTGGCTAGCGCGATACCCCAGTGAGACGTCGTTGGCAAAACAACCTTCACAAGCCTGTTCCGTTCAGGATCAGGTTTGCCCAAGCGGTACACCTCCGAAGGCCCACATTCTACTTTTATTGCATCTAATACAGCACAAACGCTTGGGTCAAGGTCAGTGTGCCGCTCGTACAAGGTGTTGTTTTCACGCGTTTCCTTAAGCCCCGAAATAACAATGCTCCGTGATCGTCTTGCTGCCTCGGCAACACCCGCAAACTCCGTAGGAAATTTCTCGCACGCATTTGGGCAATCACGGGGTCAGTGTTACGTTCAGCAATTCCCTTCAGAAGGTCTAGCAGTGACATGTTGCGAAACGTGTCTACGCAAATTTGTTGAGAGGGTTGGGAGGGGGAACTTGCTGAAGCGGTTCTTACGGTTTCACTCGAATTTTTGCTATTAGTCTTTCGGAGGGATATCGCCATGTTGGTTTTTACTCGATCTGCCGTCGGTGTCTAAGAGATATTGACTCATGTGAGTTCATGCGGCACCCTCACCCTATCTCTTTGGTAAACCATGAACGAATCGGTTCCTGATGGTTTTGAAATAATATGTTGTGACTTACAGACAGCTCAGGCTCCCATAAGGCTAATTGCTGGTTACAGGACACCAAGCGCGTCACTTAACAACACTATTCAACTCTTCAAGGTTATAAGTGATATGTGCTCCTGCAGGGCACAGTGTATATTCCTAGGTGACTTCAATTTGCCAAACATAGACTGGTATAATCAGACTAACCAGGTTTCATTAAGCGGCGCCATGGGGTCTGAATGTTTTGTGGAAATGTGCAAATCATGCTTGCAAATCTTCATCAAAGCATCAATGCACCGGTCAGGTATGGTAAGGTGCTTGATCTAATGCTTACCAGTCATCCTAATTTGGTGAAAAATGTTGCCGTTGAACCACCAGTAGTTTCTAGTGGGCATTCCAGCTTCACATTCCACCTTGAATCTTTTGTAAAGAATGCTGAATTCCGCCCAATAAGGGTGTTTAGTAAAGCTAATTATGACCTCATTTGTGAATTCTTGTTAACTCTCGATTGGAGATCACTCTTTGAGAATTATCCGAATGTAAATGACAAATATGAGTTCTTTATACCCACTATTCATAACTGCATTGAACAATCTGTTCCCATACAAAAGGTTTCGTCAAAATTTATCAAGCTTCCCCTAATTTGGTTAGGCTTTTTGAACGTAGGCAAAAAATATGGCTGGATTATCAGAATTATCCTTGTTCGAATAGTTTTGATCGCTTTAAGGCTGTGAATAAAAGATTCGATTGGTTGTTGGATCGCTACAACAAATACTACGTTGAGAGGAAAATCCTTGAAGATCCTAATAAATCGTCACTTCATAGGTTATTGCACTCCATCCTTAAGAGACCTGAGAGAATTCCTGCTTTGAGGGATGGGGCTGACAGTACTGCTCTAACCGACTTGTATAAGACTTCGTTGTTGGCCCAATATTTTCAGAAATCGTTTTTGGAAAATACTAGTGATTATAATTCATGCAATATTACTAACTCTTCTTTACGCATGGAGCCCCAGTTCGGTTTTATTGTTTGGACTGCATCAAGGTCCAATACGGTTTTGGTGGTTCAAAGCCATGTCTCTTTGTCCGATCATATTTATTGTGCAAGTGGTACATGTGCGGCTAAGGAAGAGAATAGATGATAGAGCGGTTAGTCTTGATTAGTTCCTTCTTGTAGTCTTAGTCTTTCTTGAGTTCTTGATGTAGTCTTTCTTGGGTCTTGATGGCCAGTCGGCCTAGTTCTTGTGGCTCTGACAGGCCGGAGTGGGATCGTCCTGTAGGACGCCCGCTCCTCTGCACCGGCGGTGGAGGCCACCGCAGTCCTCTCTGCGGGCCTCGGCGACCGGGCCTCGGGCAGCGGCGTCGAGCCTCGACAGCGGCTCGGGCGGCGGCGGCGGGCGACGGCGGTGGCGGAGGCGACGGTGGCGACGGTTGAGGCTGGAGCTGGAGCTGGAGAGCTGCTGCGGGACGAGACAAGACTGCCTTCTGCCCGGAGGACTCTGCTGATATACGTTTTCCGGGGGGCGGGGAGTGTGGCGGCAGTGGCCTGTTGGGGCGGGCCGCTTTACACTCGTGCCGGCCGGCAGGCCGGTTCTTGAGCCGAGTATTGATTGAAATATCATGATTCCGTTGTACAGAAGTCATGACACTCCCGACAGCAAGAGAAAAAATTCTGGGCCAAATTGTGTTGACCCATTTGGTGCCCTGTTGGCTCCAGTTTGAGGGATTTTAGTTTTTTAGTATTAGTTCGTTACGTTTTGAGAGAGAGAAGAATATAAAGTACAACGAAAAGATAGGATACAACGAAATGGGAGCACGTAATAATACAATATGACATTACAGTTTCGAATTACAACATTACAAAATAATTGTGTCACTCTTCTTGGTCTGCGAACGCGAGGAAGTCGATGTCGGACGTTGTTGAGGTGGAGATGTCGAACGGTGTTGGAGTTGGCGTGTAAGAGTTGAGAGTGGTAGACGTTGTAGATATTGGACGGTATTGCACGGCGTTGAACGACGTTGGAGTTGTACGAAGGCGGAGTGGATGGCGTTGTCGAAGTTGAAGGGCGCGTATTGGCGAACTCGTGTGTAGTTTTTTAGTTTTTAAGGAGAAAGTGTGTTTCCATTTACTTTTGGGAGAAATGTTAAATTCGTTTATGAGCTTATGTCACCAGGTGTTTAGTTGTTTTAGAAACGATTTGTTTTCTTTGCTGTCGTTATTGGAAGTGAGTTTAGTATTATTAGTTGAAATATAGTATTAGTATTAGTTTTAGTATAATTCGTTTGGATGTAGTCGTTAAAGAGGTGTTCCTCTCTCTTTTTTTCCAGAGTATTTATTATTCAGGGGTTCCTCTTCTTTAGAGTGTAGCTTTTAGTTTTTTAGTATGTAGGTTTCGTGGCTTCGATTATGATGTAGTAGTGTTCAATACTGTACTGGTTGTACCAGTAGCGAGAGATCGTAAAGAGCTATCGCCATTAGACGGATCTCTAGTGCTTGTATGAGTGCGTAACCGATGTGTACGGTTTGTAACGCCTTTATGTTTGTCCAGATATTGAGGAAGTATTGGCTGAGGTACGAAAGAGCCTGTTGGCTCGATAGTATTGTTAAATAGCGTGACAACACTGTTCAGTTTGAATTCCAGAATAGTGATTAAGTGCGTTGCATTCTGATGATATGATATATGTCGCATTCTGCGATTAGTTTTTGAATGTCATTGCTATGACGAGATATTTTTTATATGATTCGTCCAATTGTCGTGGCGTATTCGTAGTGAGTTGACGAAAGGGTTGGAGTTTTTTGAGAATGGGTGTGAGCGTGGTGGAGACTGAGTGAGCTATTACGCGAGAGGTTCTGTATTCGCGTTGTAGTAGTTAGAACGTGGCGCGAAGCACGTTAGACGTGTTAGTTTTAGTAGTTATTTTAGTTGTTATTATTAGCTTAGTCGTTTTGTGCATGGTGAACTGGGTAGCTGGAAACAAGAGCTGGGAAGAGGAAAATCGAGACTGGATCCTCCGGGAGATGAAATCAATAGAGATCGAGTGGCGAACATCGAAGAAGAGCTCGACCGAAGACGCTATTGCATGGGAAACCTACCGAAACGACCCTCTACGTTGGGGAACAACGGGAGGAGGACCTCCTAGCAAGTGGCACGGAGATCGAGTGGAGCGAACAAAGTGGGCATGGGCGCTGGCTCAGCTAAGGGATGGCCGTGACATCTACCATCAGGCCCTGAAGTTAGATGAAATCGCGCACGTTGCCCTGAAACAGGAACCAACGAAGACTCGTCTCGTGATCACAACCCCGATGGGCAGTTACCTTCGACAATCATACATGGCATCACGAGCAGGTCACTGCCCGGGCTCAGTTCCCCACTGACCTCCCAGGACCGTCTCACGGGAGACTACGTGTCTGTCGATGCAAAGTCATTCGACCACCAGATACCCAGATGGTTCGTGGAGGAGGCGGTCATGATGGTGGCCCGTGTGGCAGTTACCCCTTGGTTGGGGAAAGACGAAGTGGCTGCGCTGAGGCGGCTGCGTGTGGAGACTCATGGGCGAATTGTCAGGTACAGAGGAGGCGTTCTGTCTGGGTGGCGGCTGACGTCATTCATCGGCACGCTTGCTAGTGAGATCTTCTGCCGCAGAGTGCGCCAGAGGGCCACATCCGACGTGCGTTACCTGGTGCAGGGAGACGACGTTTTGCTGTTTTCAAACACACCGATTGCACACGTCGTTCGCGACACAGCAGCCGAGTTCCACCTGACGCTCAAGCACGAACCTCGTGACTCACCAACCGGGATCTTCCTCCAGAGGACGCTCGGGCGGGAATACTCGCACACGTCTTTCGGTAGAGCAGTACGTCAACTATTTTACGCAAACCCATGGCTAGAACGATTCAAGTTCCCAACATCTGACAGCATTGCGAATTCGTGGGTCATGTCCAGGATCCCGGGTGACGGGCACGGCCAGTGGTTTTTGCGGCAGGCGGCAGCGGACATGGCAAGATGGGCAAGGACGTAAGGTAGGGACGCAGATCTCTGGTATGAGCTGCTAACCACGGATGCAGGATTCGGCGGGCTTGGTACCACTGACACACACATCCCGCGCGACACCATAACCTCATTGCGAACGAGGGAGGATCGGAGGGCACACCAACACGGTTGGGATGCACTTCTGCAGATTGTGGCGCCCGCTCCATTCAGGACGAGTGACCAGTTGATGAGGAATTCCTGGAGGGTGAAATACCACACAGCCACCCCGGCCTGGCTACCTGCAACGGACTTGGTTCCTATCGTTTGGCCGCCAGACGTCAACAAGACACAAAAACTGTACGGCACACTGACCCAAGGAATCAAGGCGCTGCCACCGCTAGTGCGACGAGCCATTCCACACTGGCTGAGAGGGATGCCACCGGCCTCGGTTGTCCGTTGGCTGTTGGTACCCGCTGATATCGCGGCGGTGCGGCATACCTGCTTCCCGGCCGATGCACCATGTTTGGACTGCATCAAGGTCCAATACGGTTTTGGTGGTTCAAAGCCATGTCTCTTTGTCCGATCATATTTTTTGTGCAAGTGGTACATGTGCGGCTAAGGAAGAGAATAGATGATAGAGCGGTTAGTCTTGATTAGTTCCTTCTTGTAGTCTTAGTCTTTCTTGAGTTCTTGATGTAGTCTTTCTTGGGTCTTGATGGCCAGTCGGCCTAGTTCTTGTGGCTCTGACAGGCCGGAGTGGGATCGTCCTGTAGGACGCCCGCTCCTCTGCTCCGGCGGCGGAGGCCACCGCAGTCCTCTCTGCGGGCCTCGGCGACCGGGCCGCGGGCAGCGGCGTCGAGCCTCGACAGCGGCTCGGGCGGCGGCGGGCGACGGCGGCGGCGGTGGCGGAGGCGATGGTGGCGACGGTTGAGGCTGGAGCTGGAGAGCTGCTGCGGGACGAGACAAGACTGCCTTCTGCCCGGAGGAGGCTGCTTATATACGTTTTCCGGGGGGGGGGGGCGGGCAGTGTGGCGGCAGTGGCCTGTTGGGGGCGGGCCGCTTTACACTCGTGCCGGCCGGCAGGCCAGTTCTTGAGCCGAGTATTGATTGAAGTATCATGATTCCGTTGTACGGAAGTCATGACACTATAATTCATGCAATATTACTAACTCTTCTTTACGCATGGAGCCCCAGTTCGGTTTTATAATGAAGAAATTTATAATGAATTATGTACCTTACCAGCGACGTATACTGTTACGCCAGATCAAGCAGCACCGTAATTTATCCGGAAGGTTGCTGTCGCAATTTCTTACAATTATTGAACATACATATATTTAACGCTAGCTGTATGTCAGGTGAGGTGCCATCACGTGGGAAACATGCATTTGTTACTTTTTTTTCCTAAGAAAACCCTCCATCACCTTCTAATTGCAGTCCTATTAGTATTACCCAGTTTTCTCCAGATTGTTTGAAAGAAAAGTCAAATCTTCTCTTGTGTCTTTTCTTGAGCCAAACGAGCTAATCCTCAATGGTCAACATGGTTTTCGAACCGGCAGATCTACTGAAACGTTGATGTTATCAACACTGAATGACTGGACAAAAGCACTTGAGCATAAAATTGAGGTCGGCTTGATATATTTTGATTTCATGAAAGCTTTTGACAAAGTTCCTTCCAAAAGACTTGTTGCTAAACTTATAGAGTTAGGTGTTTATCCCAGGGTAACTAATTGGATAAAAAATTTCATAACTGGCTGGTCCTTCCAGGTTAGAAATAATGAATCATTCTCAGAATCTCTCCCGGTGACCAGTGGGGTTCCTCAGGGAGGTGTTTTATCTCCAATCCTTTTCTCTGTGTATACTTCGGAAATTACTTCCTTGGTTACTCAATTTAGTGTCACATGTAAAATGTTTGCTGATGATAAAGAGTTACAAGAACGTACATGGTGCGAATGCTCTTGCTCTACATTGCTCTTCAATTCGCAATAAACGCTATTGCGAATTGGTCAGCAAACTGGGAATTGCCGTTGTCTGCGCAACAATCACAAGTACTTCATCTTAGGCAACAAGATAACAGGAACAAGTACCATCTTGGAGACCTTCAGTTTAGCAGCACTGCTAGTTTGCGCGACTTGAGTTTTATTTTAGATACAAGTCTTTCATTTAAGGGACACTGTGATCTTGTAGCAAAAAAAGGTGAACGAGTAGTGCACAGCTTATTTAAATCAGTGCGAACAAACTCAGTTGTGCATTTGGTGTTAACTTACAAATCATACGTTAGGCCTATACTAGAATATGGTAACACTGTTTTCACTCCGAAATGTAAACGAGAAGTAGCTAGACTTGAGTCAGTGCAAAACAGCTTCACAAAGATGCTTTGGAAAAGAGTTCACGGATATAATTACAGCACCTTACCTTCAGCATTACAGAGAAGTAGGGTCTTTAACCTACGTACTCTCGCTTATAGTAGAAGGAAATATGATTTAGTCATGATTTATAAGTTGCTAAATGGTATGGTACGCCTTCTTCTTCAAGAGTTCTATTCGGTCTCTCCTTCTAACACAAGGAGTGGCCAATGGAAAATCCAAGTTCCCACTGCAAAAAGCAATGTAAGATCCTCATTTTCACTAATCGAGCAGGAGTTGAATTTCTGAAGCTTTCAAAGAAAAATAGCCTACCAAGCAGTCTAAGGCAATTCAAAAAACTAGCTGACAGGTATCTCCAAGAAACTTAATAGTTTGCGGTCGTTTTTGAGGTTTTGTTTTGTTGCATAGACTAAATTCTCTTAATGAGCCTACCGCTGTTGTGTGTTGAGTTTCGTTTGGTCTAACTTTATTTCTTAATTGTAACGCGTGGCTGTCCACGTACAGAATAAATAAATAAATGTTTTCTGCGGTTTCGAGCGATGGAATGCACAAGCCAAGGTGTGGAGCTGCGACATTGTGCACATATTCGAAGTCGCGTGGAAGGTCACCAAGAACCTTACATGGCATGCAGCTCGACAGGCGATAGGAAAAGTACACCAAAATTTGTAGTCGTGGTTCCATCTGGCTCAAATCTGCTGATTTAAGCGTGTTTGAGGTCTTGTAAATACTCGCATGTTTTATTACCCCGGATTCAAAGATTTGCATCTGCGCCGAACACACCTGTTCGACAACAACATAGGCCACGTTGTTATTGCCTTCCCGCAACATAACTCCGTCAACGTGCGCACTCTGCATCGTGACAAGTACTCAGACCTTCACTCTCGAAACATTGAAGCCAAAGCTCACTAGGCTTCTGAACCACTTGGCTAACGTGATACAGGAAGCCATGGCATTCCAGAAGCCATGGGAATTTCCCGAAAAACTAATAGACGTGCAACAGTACTTTTCCTCCAAAACTATACAAATAAAATAACTAATGTCCCAACTCGAAGACCAAAGGGTCGTAGTACTACAATGACAGCAACCTGTCACGCAATCGCCAATCTGTCACGTACTGCTCCGGAAGTAGGCTTCGAGTTCGAAACGAACTTCGATCTCTACTGGAAAGAAAACATCGGAGTACATTCTAGGGCAAACCACAAGTCTCGTGCGAGAACTAAGTCTTGTCGACCAGAAGAGCTGGTCGACAAACAACCATATACAAACATAGAAAATCTATCTATCCTTTTGTCCTGCTGCAAAGGAGACGTCAGCAGAGCCCCTATTTCTCGAACGGGAGACTCGTACGACATTGCAGTAACGCAACCAAAAGAAGAATACCAAGATACCAAGACTATCACGCTAGTTCGAGATCTTCAAACCATGAAGCCATGCTATGCTGATCCTAAATCTTTGCGAAATGCTTGAGTGATATAAAGGCTACCTATTATAAGTGCCCTACGCAAGCTTGAATGATATAAAGGCTATCTACCACTATATAATTGAGTTAGCTCCCTGACCTGTAGATGGTGAGGCGTATTTCACTCAGGTTGGAAACCTGGCTGAGATACGCCTCGTGGAACCACGCGCAATCTCATGGGACCCCTTGCGAAGCCTCCGCGTACCTCGCGCGGGCAACGTCTGCCGTTCAACATGGGATGTTGTTCCAGCAGAGGACGCGTAGCCTCCTCCTGCTTGACACGGCATCTGCGCGCGTTTCTGAGTGCCTGAATCCAGAAGACGGGTTCCCTTCGTCATACCACAATCTTCTGGAGTCAGAAGAGGAGACACCGTCGTCCTACGACGAGGGATCGCATTCAGAATTGAGCATGAGATGCCGCTGCAGCGGAGGAAGCGCAGCCTCCTCCTGCTTGACACAACGGCGTCTGCGCGCGTTTCTGAGTGCCTGAATCCAGAAGGCGGGTTCCCTTCGTCGCACCACAACGGTCTGGATTCAGAAGAAGCGAAAATAAAGGAAGCAAAGGCCACATCGTCGTCGTACGACGACCGGCCGCGAACTTTACTGCTGCAGCAGAGGAAGCACAACCTCCTCCTGCTTGACGCAGCGACATCTGCGCGCGCTTCTGGGCGTCTGAATCCAGAAGACGGGTCCCCTTTGTCGCGCAACAAGCATCTGAAGTCAAAAGCACCGTCGTCGTAAGACGAGCGGCCGCATTATGACAAATTTTTCCAGATAGCCAGACCCATCAAGGTCGTCATCTCGACAGAGTTACACACCGCCACAGACCACTCAACAACAGAGTCCTTACTCTTGGAACAATACTTCGAGCGTAGCGACGAACCGTACGAACCTTCCATTGCTAGCTCACCTAACGATAAGCTGTAGAGACACTCGCAGTCTTCTCCACACCACATCTGCCGCAAGAGACGGTTCACAACAACAATAGAGCCAGAGCGCCTCAACAGAGGAGGTCACGCAGCCTAGAGAATGGCAACTCTGACAACCGCCATGTCAGATTCCACAGATCTCCTCCTCAGCCTAGGAGACTATCACTGACTCATACTCTTCATACCGTTAACATCGTTGTCCGCGGTACCTCACCGCTCGAGAACAGACAGAACTCGTAAAGTATGCTACAATCATCTCGCTCTTTACGAGTAAATACCTAAAAGGCACCACTCGCCATATGATGGTGTGAGTATCAACAGGAAACTCAGACGAAATCGACGAATTTATCACATACTGGATGAATCAAGATGGACCTGAAACCATACACAGTTACACAACAATACTAATGCTTGAAATTTGGCTAATCGAAATAACATTACTGTCTCATTTTCATAACTCAACTACTACAACTTCATCCCTTCTAAAAACTAAAATACTACTGCATCACAGAGAAGAACACTACACGATCCTCAAGAGCGACTTTCCCAATGACTAAACTCCACACTTCCATTTTGCCAGAGCACTTTTTATCTTACTCTCGAGGCTCAAAACTTTACACAAAAACGACACGAACAGAGCAACTCAGACACAGTATTTAAGGCGCACAAGGGCGTAGTCTAAAACAGCCTCATATCCTGAACACTATATCCACTACTCCGGCAACGGACGAAGCCATGCTGATCGACGCCAACGACTCGACTCAAGAGCCACTAACGACCGATACGTACAGGAAAACGTTCCTGAGCGAGTCGCATCCACACCAATGGAAATCGGAACGATCCTTCAGCGCATCGAAACCGAACTCGACGTAATCAGCGAACAGCTAACTGTCGAGGCCTACGAAAGATACATGGACCGTAAATGGAAATTAGCCGCTAACGAAATGAGCACGAAGACTAAGGTGCCGAAGACGACAGTCGACAAAGGCGCTGCAACAGGCAACCATCCACCAAAAGTACGAAGCCATGAAACGTAAAGGGCTCTAGGGCTGGCAAACTATCAGTTCCAGAGCCAGAGCCCAGAAAAAAATGTTCGGTGCTCTCTAAAAACTGCGTGCTTTACGGTGGACCACACAGACTCACCGCATGTCCTTTCTACACCACCCTCACGCAGAAAGTGGATAGGGCTCGCGCACTTCAGAAGTGCATTCGGTGCCTCAAGGACTCGATCTCCACCGCATGTTCTTCAACTTCGGCACGGTACTGTTGCAAGGCTGCATGCCGCGTAGCGGGCATGCTGAAACACCACACTACATTTTGTGAATACCAGTTTTGTATGTAGTTATACAAATAAGACTTACAAGGCACTCAAAGAAATGTACACAAAATAACTAAACAAACTAACGTCGCAGTAAAAAATAAAAATCTCATCTCTCCTCTTACTACTCACACTTTACAAAAACAAACTTTCTTCCGTCCTACGAAAACGACTTAAATGATCACGTTCACATTTACGTTCACGTTCACGAAGAGGATGAACAACAGCCTTCCTAATAAACCTACAAACGATAACGATTTCTGACAAGATACCGCTCGTCACTACGCCGTTGATCACCCCGCTCAACGCCTACGCTGCGCCGCTCAACAACTACCGCACCTTCAACGCCGACTCCGCACAATTCAACGCAGAATACACGCCGACATCGCGCCGTTCAGCGATCAGCAGCGTGCCGCTCGACACCTCACCGCACATAGCCGTTCGCAGCGACGACTTCGCCCGTACGACGGATATTGCGCCAACATCTCGCCGAAACAACACATCAACTCTGCACGATATCGCCTAGTTATCGTGTTATATTGTTCTGTTCTATGTCCCGTGCGCCCAAACAGAAATTAAACGAGCCAAAACGAAAAACGTCATAGCTGCCTCACAATAGTGCCAACAAGGCAGGAAACAAAATTAATTAACACTCTCAATAGTGCCAACAAGGCACAATCGGGCAAGCCTACACTTTTCTTTTTCGCTGTCCAAAGTGTCATGACTTCCGCTTCACGGTACCAACAAACAAACACTTCACAAACATGATACGGTAACCAGTGTGCGCTCGCCTCCGTTGCTTGATACAGCAAGCAGCGACCGGCCATCTCCGTCGAGGCATATAAGTGGCCGGCGCGAGGTAAAGACTGTCCAGACGGTTCGGTCGGTGCAGTCTATCCAGGCCCCAACTTGCTGCCCGTGGATCGCGACCATGAGGCTAAGGGTCAACTTGACCCAGCCCGCATCAGCAAATAACTAAAACACCGAAACGAAAGTGTACAGGCCAAGAGGTCTAACATTACAACAGGGAAGTGACGGGTAAGACTAAAAGACCTTTTTTAAGCGTACCGTATATTGTTCACCATTAAATTGTGCTTTGGGAATATGAATAAATCGTGTGTAAAACATGAGGAATTCCGATCTACCGCATGAACCACCAAAACTAATTGGGTTGTGATGTAAACGAAACACCCCTTTCCTATTTTAGTCGCTAGTGCGCCGCCACTCATTCATACATTCCACCGTCCCGCTCTATCAGTACTGGCGTCTCCTATTCCAGTCCCTCGTCAAGCCCTCGCCATCGTTATCGTTTTCGCGAATCGCAAGTATCGCTCCTATCAATTCTGCCGTGGGCGCCCGACCCTCATGGTCTTCCTCCGTAAGGCGTGCGCTCCCAGCCTGCCGCCGCGGTCTGCTCAAAATAAGCTCCGCCCATAGCACCCCGCGGCTATAAAAGCCGCGTGGTTCGGCGCCGGAGGCTCTCTTTTTCGGCTCCGTTCGCCTCGACCCTCCAACCGCGTGCCGCCTGCCTCTGCCCCTGGGCATGGCCGGTCCGATTGATGCGCGACATCGATCGTGATCCGGGCCACGGGCACCTCTCTGCCGCGGGCAGTACGCGTCGCACTTTTGCCAGCCTTCCAAAACCATATCAGAGGAAGCTGAGGGGCCTTACCACGTCTCACTTTAGTCCATCGCTGAGGGTACGGCTGATGATCACCTGCCCCTTTGGAAGGGCCCACTCCAGAGAGACGCTCAATACATCACCGATCGCTGAAGCGGACACTTCAGTTCTAATTCCACTACAGCACCGCTTCGACCTTTGTGTTGTTTCATAGTATTTCTCACCCATATGTGTTCTGTTTATTAAAGGGCTATGTGTCATAAATATATAATGGTACTTCTGTTCGGCACTGGATAAGGAGTTGCACGATTAGTCCCTCGGTATAGCCGGCTCGACTGTGCGTGTTCATACAGAACCCCTAGCACTTATCAATCGGCCGGCGTCCTGACTCCGGCGCACCGGCTCCAGCGGGAGCGCGGTGTCTCGCGCCCGCGGGCAGGCTCCGCCCCCGTGGCTGTAGCGCTCTGGCGCCGGCCCACGGGCAAACTCCGCTCACCGGTGCGGGTGAGCCCTGCCCCCGCCAAGACAGTTGGCGGCAATACATGTTCAAAGTCTATCCAATCCTTATGTAGGGTGGCAATTAACATTACAGTCCCGGGTTTCCACAACATGGTCTGTACGGAGATGCCCTGAACGGGCTCCGCGCACTTGGGCGAGCGGGGCTCCCACGCTGCGCCCCCGCCGACAGGGTCTGAGGTAGGTCTGGTCCCTGGGATTGCTCATGCTACCTAGGCGGAGGCTGTGGAGGCTTAGCAGGCGTCTGCCACGGGACAGTTGGTTGGGACCAGTCAACTGGCATCAGCTTCACCTGCACTGGGACTACCGACTCGCAACAATCGTCTACGTCCGCTGACAGTCTCATCGATTGCTGCTACTGCCTGGTCGACCACCCGCGTTTCATCCGCAACTTGTCGTGCGAGCATTCACATTCTCTACTAGGACGGGAGCACATGTATTCCCCCAATCACTTCGTCGTCTCCATGCTATTGCTAGTTGGTTTCATTCCTTCTGTTGTGTGTTTATAAATAAATTTGTTTGCTCACCGAGCCTTTCTTGTAACAAAAATGATTTTGCCTCTGTTTCCTTGGGATCAATTATCAAAATTTCTAAAACCCTAACTTATGACAACGGCGTCACTCTTGAATACCACCGTCTGGCAAACTATCTTCGAGAACTATTTCAACGACTTTGAACTCGTACCCTGCGACGAAGTGTCACAAGTGCTAGAGCCGATCTTCGCCGCGAGCCTGAGCCGCCTACCACACGCCCGACATGTCTATGCAGGCGATTTTGACCAGCTCGAGCCGTACGCTCTTTGTACTCACTATCTCGTTCGCTTCGGAGCTCGCAGCATCACGAAATTCCTCACAAGGGCAAAAGTAGTAGCAATGGCGCCGCTCATCACAACTTTCGGCGCCCATCCGCTCCTCATTACGCTGCCCAACACTTTCGTATACGACCGAACTCTTCAGTGTGGTACCGTTACAGAGGAACGCATGCTGCTGGACATGTTGTGGTTCCCGAGCCCCGTCCTACCTCTCATCTTCTTTGATGTGGGCGGCTCATCTCAGAGGGCCTTATCACTGTCCCATTTCAACGACGCGAAAGCCAAGCTATGCGCCGTATTAATGGAACAGCTAAAGACGTCGGGTATCGCGAGTAGCAGTATCTACGTAATAACTTTATATAAGTCGTGACTCCTCCTGTCATGACTTCTGTGAGTCATGATACCGTATGCTATCAGGCAGGTGCCTGAGACTCGACAGGGCCACGAAAAGCAGAATGCGGGCTAGCAGGCCAGTCTGGTAACAGTTTGGCCTGATGAGCGGTGTGGCCAACTTGCTCCCATCCTCTTCCTTAGTCAGCTAGACCAAGTACGACCGGAACCGGTGTGGTGTCAGAGTAGCGGCTCTCCCTCGACAGTGATGACCGTAAGTGATTAGGAATACGTTAGACGAAATAAAGTTATTAAAATAGAAAGTGTTTTATAGTGTTGGAAAATCCTTACAGAGAAGAGAGAAAAGAAAAGAGAAAAGGGCATCGATCTGTCCACCATCAACTCAAATCAAAGCAGAGAGAGGGACGTTGTGATCCTCCTGACGAATAGAACCGACGTGTCGCCGGAGACCGCGAAGTTTCTTGATGAGTGCATGTAAGGTATGTTGCCCTGATTTAATGCCGACACGCGCAGTTCATTCTCGGGCACCAGCAACATCCCAGGTTGGAAGGCAGTACTAGATTGGGTCCGTCCACACGGGTGCATCCTGTCCACCTCGAAGGCGAATTCTTTAATGCACAATAGGTAAGTAGCCTAGACTTCCTTACTGACAATAAACTTTTCTTACGTTAGAGTTGGTTTCATAGTTTCGTACCTTTTTAACAAATGGGTGAGATGTTATCAATCTGGGTCAGATTCTTTTAGTGAAAAAGGATGTGAGTAAAGCGAAATTAGGCGGATTCGCTTTGCACGTGGCATCCTATAATACGTGCTTGAGCGTTCTCAGGCTCAGAACGTTCCGATCAGCTGATGCGATTTCAGTGCGAGGAGGCGCGGCCGAGACAAAGGGAGAGGCGACAGGACGACGACGACTGGCAGTGCGAAGGCGGAGCTCGGCGACGGCCGCTAACAAGGAAACTGTCTGAGCGTACGCCGGAACGGCAAGAACCATAAAAAATTATCTAACTGGTATAGTGAGGATCTCCGCCCTCCAAATAGTAACAGAACTTTTTGTTTTTACCGAATCCTTGAGGCAGACGAGTAGGAGGGGTGTAATGGTTAAGGGTCTGCAGAGCGAATTTACCACGGCAGCGAAAGATGCCGGTGTTGTGGACTAGGTGGGGCAGTAGTGGTAGAGGGACTGTCTGATGTTCGTGAGGTCGAGGGTTCGGTCTCCATGCTACTCACGTTTTTACACTTTTGCCATAGTGTCGGATTTTCCAGAGATTTCCATATCTGAACTTATGATTGGCTTCGCAGTTTCTACCTAGTGGTACTCCGCTGCAGCCCAAGCCTGGATACGGGTTTTTGCACGTTTACCATAGTATCGGTACAGTCCACCTTCCCCAGCTCTCAAACTTGTACAGGATAACAATTCTAGTATAGCCAAACCTTTTCCTCCGACACGATCTGTTCTCCCGAAAACATGATAGTGCCTTCACTGGTTAGTGGCGTCGTGACTCCGGCACAATCCTCTTCTGGTTGAAACGTTTGGTCTCCTTTTTCCACTACATCCAACTTCTCCTCTTTGTCGATTTCCAGCTGTTGCAGTTCGAAATCCCATAGCATATTTGCTCTCTTTTCTGTTAGCATCACCTCATCTCTAGAAAGGACAGCATGGAAGTCCGCACTTTAGTGCCAGTAGGTGAATGACCACTCGAGGGTTAGCAGACATTGTAGAGTCAGTGTTGGCGGCAGCAGCTTGTTGTGACCGCGCGACTCTGTAAGCATAACAGAGGTGACAATACTGATCGAGGTGTTAGGTCAACTTGAAGATCATGTAGTCCCCTCCTACACTGTGAGTACACTGGTGGCACCCACCTCACCGACACTAATAAATTGCATTTAAAGCATTTTTCTAGCCTTTTGCCGCTTTTCATGTTGTTCCTGCGTCAAAATTTCTAACACTGACAACGAGAACATTTTATTGGTGTGAAAGTTTCATACAAAATCGCATTTGCCATATTTCGGACATTGCTGGTGAACTACGAGATGTCGACAAATAATAAGCAGTAAAAACATCTTACCGTGGCAAACTACAAAAACAAGTTCAGATATGGAAATCAATGGAAATCCGATACTATGGTAAACGTGCAAAACCGTGACGTAGAATGGAACCGAACCCTCGACCTTAAGAACATAAGGCAGCCCCTCTACCACTGCGCCACCCAGTCCACGACACCAGCATCTTGCGCTGCCGTGGTAAGCTCGCTCTGCAGACCCTTAACCATTACACCATCGTACTCGTTTGCCTCAAGAATTTAGTAAAAGCAAAGCATGGAGGACGAAGATTCTTCCACTAGTATTCATTCTTGCCGTTTCGGCGTGCTGTTGAGATAGTTCCCTTGTAAGGATACTACGATTCGACAGCCCTCCACCCGAACCTGAGGCCTCTAGACTCATCCCACCTGTGGCTGCTGCCGTATTATTGACTTTGTTGTAGTCGTCGTCTCGAGTAGATCTTTATTAGCAATCACCAGAACAGAATACAGTAGTAGCGAAGTCGACCACAGCTAGCGCAGAACTAAACTGAACGAAGACGGTGGCCTTTTATAGTGCTCGGTGGCTCGAGGATCTAGGTCAATAATCACGCCACCCATATCATGCCACCGTTCAACACGAGCGCATGAGACGGTCAACTAGATCAAGTCAAACATGAACTAGAATTATCCTATAACACCTCCTTCCCTAAATGTAAGTCTTCTTCTTCGGATTGATGACGAGGCGCTTCGGGGCTCGGCGGCAACGTGAAGAGCGTCGCGTAGTCGTGCTGGTGTTTGACGGCGGGAACGAGTCCTGTTCTGACACGTCGTTGGCTGTCGGTGAAGGCGAATTCTGCAGCGTGGAGTTGTCGGAACTGAATAGCGGCAATTCAAAGACGTCGAGCATGTGGTTGAGTGCCGTAGAGTCGGATCTGGGTCGCAGCTGATTGATGTGGCGAGTCCATAGCAAACCTTCGCAACGAATAATGTAGGTACAGCTTCCGGTCCTCCGAACGACGATACCGGGTGTCCAGGTCGTTTTCGGTCCCCGGTAGTCCTTCACATAGACTGCATCGCTAACGTTGAATTGACGACGGCGAGCTCCGTGGTGTAGGTTGAACTGGGTTTCCATCTTCACATCACGAGTTCCCGTGTGGCTTTCCTTTGACGGCATGAGTAAATCCAGTGTTGTGCGCATCTGGCGTCCAAGAAAATTCTCTGCAGGTGAACGATGGTTGGGTCCAGATGGGCACGGTGTCGAACGATAAGCCATGAGGAAGGTCTGAAGGGCGTCCACCGTTGGTTCCTCCCCTTTCAGTTTGGCCAGTCCTCTTTTAAACGTGTCCACAAAGCGTTCCGCTTGTCCATTGCTTTGTGGATGGAACGGTGGTGAGAAGACATGTGTGATTCCTCTAGACTTGCAGAATTCCTTGAAGGATGATGATGTGAACTGCGTTCCGTTATCGGTGACAAGCGTTTGCGGGTTTCCGAATCGTGCGAAGATCTTCTTCATTACATCGATGGTAGCAGAAGTAGTAATGGAGCTCATCTGGAAGATCTCGGGCCATTTTGAGTAAGCATCCACGATGACGCAGTAGAATTTCCCGTCGAGAGGCCCTGCGAAATCAGCATGCACGCGTGTCCATGGGCCTGTCGGTTTTGGCCAGGAGTGAAGCTCGGCTTTGACGGGATTCTTCGCATTAGCTGCGCAACTGGTGCATTGAGTTGTGAGGCGTTCGATGTCGGCGTCCAGTGATGGCCAGTAGACAAAGCTGCGGGCCAACATCTTCATCCGTGTTTGTCCTGGGTGGGCCTTATGAAGTGTCAAAAGCACACGGCGTCGAAGTGCTTCGGGAATTACCACGCGGTTCGCAACTAGCAGGCAACCGTTGGTAGTTGAGAGTGAGTCTCTCCTGTTGTAATACGGCCACAGTGATGAGTTGCGGTCGACTTTTGGCCATCGTCCTGATTTCATGAAGTTCGCAACTTGGTTTAGCTCTTTGTCTTTAGCTGTGGTGGTGCTAATGAGTTTGGAAGAAACCGGAAGATTTCGGCAGTTGTCCATGTGTTCTGCAGTAACTTCGGCTTCTACGGTGGCAATGACGATGTCTTCTGGTTCCGACTGTTGTGCCGCGATGAGGCGGGATAGGGCATCGGCTTGCCCGAAGTCTTTTGTATTCACGTACTCAACAGTGAAGTCGTTGAGTCTAGTTGAGCAGCGTTCTGGCTTCTACGGTGGCAATGACGATGTCTTCTGGTTCCGACTGTTGTGCCGCGATGAGGCGGGATAGGGCATCGGCTTGCCCGAAGTCTTTTGTATTCACGTACTCAACAGTGAAGTCGTTGAGTCTAGTTGAGCAGCGTTGTGGCCCAGCGTTGCAGACGGTTGGCGCTGTAGATTGGCACTCCTTTCTTGTTTCCGAATATGGAGATTAGCGGCTTGTGGTCCGTTCTCAACGTGAACTGGCGTCCATGTATGAAGCGGTGGAATTTCTGGACCGCAAAGATGAGAGCGAGAGCTTCTTTTTCGATTTGACTGTAGTTTTTCTGAACTTCAGTCAGAGCTCGGCTTGCATGATAGACGGCTTTTTCGATTCCATTTGGATAGCGATGTGAAAGAACTGCTCCAATCCCGCAGCTCGAAGCATCTGCCGCAACAACGATGGGCAGACTGGGGTCGAAATGCGTCAAGAGTAAATCTGACTTCAAAGTGGCCTTGATAGAGTCGAATGAGGCTTGACAGTCAGGCGTCCACGTGAAAGTAGCGTCCTTCCTCGTAAGCGCATCTAGTGGTGCACGAATGTTGTGCAGGCTCCTGACGAATGTTCCATAAAAGTTCACCATGCCGAGGAAAGCTCGAAGTTGGGTGACGTCTTTCGGCGCTGGCATCCGATTTATGGCGTCAGTTTTCGCTGGATCGGGTCGGCGTCCGTCAGCACTGATAACAAATCCGAGGTAGTTGATCTGTGTTTGCAGAAATGAGCACTTATCTGGGCGAACACGGAACCCGTAGTCCTGGATTCTCTCGAAAACTGCCTTGATGTGGGAGTCGTGCTCCTCAAGGGTTCTGCCGGTGATAATGATGTCGTCTAGATAGGCAGCGGTCCCCTCAATTCCAGCGACAAGAGCATCCATAACTTGTTGGAAAATACTGGGTGCCGCCTTGACTCCGAAGGGTAAGCGATTAAAGCAGTACAGTCCTTTGTGTGTGTTGATGGTCAGCAGCGGTCGTGAATTTTCTTCCACCTCAACTTGAAGGTAGGCTTCAGCAAGATCAATCTGAGAGAAGTATCGCCCTCCGTTGAGTCTGGTGAAGATATCGTCAGGCGTCGGGAGTGGGTGCCGGTGTTGCTCAAGAGCGTCGTTCAGACCCGTAGAGTAGTCTGCGCAAAGGCGTATCGAGCCATTCTTCTTCTGAACAGCAACAACTGGTGCGGCCCACTCGGAGTGGTCGATGGGAGATAGGACATCGGTAGCCACAAGTCGGTCGATTTCTTGGGATACGCGAGGCAGCACGGAATACGGAACAGGTCGTGCCTTTCGGAAGACAGGTTGGGCATCCGGTTTGAGTTTGAGACGTGCCTTCGCCTTGGTGCAGTGTCCCAGACCAGGAGAAAATGCTGCCGGGAACTGTTGCTGCAGAGTCGTATTGAGCGTTGAGCGTAGCGTGTCAAGAGTTGCAGTAGACACGCTACAAATATTGCTCTCGGATAAGCGTTGGAAGAGCTGTCCGTCCTGGGAAATCCAGTCGAGTCCCAGTAGTGACGTTGTGTCGGCCACGTAGCAGATCCCATTTCCCTGGCGTCCATCCAGGTCGAAGTCGCATTTGAATTGTCCGAATACTTTGATGTCTTTGTTGTTCGCAGTTTTGAGTTTGACAGATGATGGTGACAGGTGTGGTCTTCCAACGCTGTTCCAGTCTCGGTGGCTTAGCAGGGTGACGTCGGCTCCCGTGTCCAGTCGCATTCGTACGATGGCTCCATTGATCCGTACGCGTCGATAGATGCGGTTTACCGGTACGGTATTGTTGACTGTGGTGACGACGATGTTGTTCGTCTTTTTAGGCCTGGTTGTTGTATTCGACCTCCTCCTTTTCGTTGGGAAATTCTTGCAATATCCCTTCTTGTGTCCAACAGTGTTGCAGTCGTGACACAATTTGCTGACGAAGTCGCAATCCTTTGCCCAATGCCATCCGCCGCAGCGGTAGCATGAAGATGGTGGATCGTGCTGTCGAATCCCCTTCTTCGTAACAGCGTGGATTCCAGGTGGGAGGGGCTGTGTCGATGCTCCGAGGAGTTTGGCGTCCTTCCGAATGTCCATGAACTGCTGGATCTCGATGCTGAGTTCCTTTAGCGTGGTCAGCGGATTTTCCTCCATTTTCCGTAGGGCACGAGTTCGAATGTCCGCATCCTGAGGATCGACAAGGCCGCAGATCCATACAAGACATTTGAGCTGCTCGGAGGTAACGTTGTTGAACTCCGCCATTTCATGCCGTCGGTTGACCAACCCGGTGTAGTCGATGATAGTCTCGCCGTTGCGCTGCGTCCTCAGATAGGTGTAGCGACGAGCGAATACTGAAGTACTGTGTCCGAAGAGGTCCTTCAGGATTCTGACAGTGTCAGCCAGGGATAGGTCGGCGGTCCTCTTCGGCAGAATGTGGTTGGTGAAGCGAGTGTACGTGGCGGCATCTAGTTTGGAGACGATCAGCCGGGCCTTAGCAGCATCGTCCAGTGTTGAGCCATCCTTAGAGATGACGTCCTCGTAGCGGTTGTACCATATGTCGAAGGTACAGCCGTTGTCGGGATCGTAGCTGAATTCCGGGAGTCGTGAAGATAGTGAGTTGGTGACGAACTCGGTCGTCGTCGCAGGGATGCCACATGGAGTGATGCTCATGGAGGTGAACATGCGCTCCATCTGCTGCATGATGGCTTGCAGAGTCTTCTGCTGGCGCTCCTCGGTCTGCTCCATTACGGCGCTGAGAATACATCGTAGAGCCTCAGAGTCCATCGTAGGTCCACACGTCGAGTCCTCGAATAGCCTGATCGCCAACTGTTGTAGTCGTCGTCTCGAGTAGATCTTTATTAGCAATCACCAGAACAGAATACAGTAGTAGCGAAGTCGACCACAGCTAGCGCAGAACTAAACTGAACGAAGACGGTGGCCTTTTATAGTGCTCGGTGGCTCGAGGATCTAGGTCAATAATCACGCCACCCATATCATGCCACCGTTCAACACGAGCGCATGAGACGGTCAACTAGATCAAGTCAAACATGAACTAGAATTATCCTATAACAGACTTCTAATAAACTGTTGTCAGCTGTACTGGGTCCAGACACTTACTATATCTATATTTCAAATTCAACCATGTTTATTTCGACAATCTATTCTACTGTCGTCAAGTCGTCCCAGCAGATTCGGCGCCCCAACGAACGCTGGCAAGCTTTCTAGGGCCCTCTTCGATTTGCGTTCTCTCTCCTGCCGCCTGATTTCAGGGTGATGACTCAACCGGGACTTGTCATTTCGCGTCACGGGTAGGTACTTAGCGGTCTATTGAGCTTCGGGTTAGGCTCTGGAGGGGAGTCCATCTGCTGCACGTGTCTCTGATGTTGGTCTTCCTGGGTTTCTCCCTCGTACTTCTTGCGCGTTGCTCTTGTAGGCCTGATTTGTTCATATTGTATTGTATCTTATGTTCTCGTGTATCCCTTGTGTGTTCATTCGCGTTGTAGCGTGGTTATTCTATTTTGGGTTGTTATCATGTTTCGTTATTCTCCATATGTCTTGCAGTCATGTTACTCACAGTTTCTATATATTCTTTTATATTCTGTTTGCTCTTGTTTTGCTCTGTTTTGCTTCGCCATGTCCTCATATGAGCTAGTTCTTCTCCCAACGTAGGTTTTCTTGCAATATCAGTAGAACTTGTGCGTTTACTGTTCACTTAGCCAATTTCAAGGTCTCATACAGTTTCGGTTTATTTCATATGAAGTCATGTTATTTGCCTTATTGTGGTTCGCCTAGTCATTCTCACATTTATCCATGTTTATCGTCGCATATCATTACCTTTATTTACCATAGATGCTTTATTTCGAAACTCGCTATTCGCGCGTATGTTTCTTGTGTATATTAAAGATAAGGGTTTAATTACCCATGTTTGATGTGATCTTCAACTCGTGTCGTCCCACTCTATATTTAGCGTGGCGGTGCTATTTGGTGTTGGCTGGAGATCACTTCATCTACAACCGATATGGAGCTCCCTGAGATGAGAAAACGAGCACGCTTCGACCCTCAAGTTAGCAAGACTTATACACTTCTTAAACCATTTTTGATCCTACTGCACGTATTCAACTAATTTAAAAATAATCGTGTTGCCATGAATATCGACATATTCTTGATGACTCGTCAAGCGACCCGGGCGCCTGGAACGTGAAGGGTGCCCGTAGGGCTTGCCGAGCTTATAAAAGGCCTCTCGTATAAAAGGACGCCCTCGGCAGATTCGGGCTGTTCGGTCCGATCTCGTGGCTGCAGTTCAGTTCTCTCTGGTCTTCCTTCTCCCAGCTCCAGTCTACCGTCCTCCCCCGCACTACCCTCCAACTCACCATGACACAATAACCTCAATAAAATAACTTCTCTTCACAAGAACAATAACGGATCACTATCTTCCCTTCTCTCTAATCTTCCTCTCTCATTCCTTCTAATAGTGTCCTCATCAATGACAATGAGCCATAGTGTCCTCGTCAATGACAATGAGCCACCTATTTCTACATATGCTGTAGTAATTTTAGTACACAAACTTATATAACTCTCTTCCACACAGCCTGAACACGATACATCAGCCTTTTTCAAAGATCCTGCACTATCGCCTAGACATGCTGCATCGCACCGATCCGAATCACAAGCATCTTAGATATCCACGAGGTACAACACATGGCTCGAGCCAGACTTGCTCGAGGAGATGGATATCCTCATCGAACTCCATGAAGAATAGAAGAATAAAGGGAGGAGAAGGTGCTGGATTGGGAACTCGTCTTTAGATTGCATGTAGTAAGTTGGTGGTTCACACCTCCCCAACAGTTCGGACCCTAACAGCTTGGGATTGGAACAGGGAGCCCCCTCCGATGAGGAAGAAGACTAGTTGATTAAAAAATAGTTGTAGTAGTTGGTGGAATAAAAAAAGAGATCAAACTACGAACTATTATGTATAGCTTGCATATGCATAGCTACATTACTTTATTTACACAACTACGAACTCCACAAAACCACATAACTCATATCTATACAACTAGGAACTACATACTCAGAGAGACAAGACCACTCTCGGTGGTAACGCCCCGTTTTCCGGGGCAGGCTCAAGGCGGCATACGCCGGCGGACTCCACCCTCGATCGGAATCGGCTGTGATTGGTCAGGCGAACTAGGGGCGTTTTGCTGCGCATGTTGTCTTGGTGCTGCGAATTAGAGCCGCCACGAGCGAACCCCTCCGGCGTCCGCTATTCTCTGGAGACACCTTCCCACGATTCCTGTCGTCACCGATGTCGCGCAAAGGGTGTCCGGTTCAGACGATGTGTCACCGTTGAGTGACTAGTGAAAATGGGACCGGTAATGGGAACCAGTAAAGAGAGCACAAGTGAAGGAAGAAGTACCAATGGGGGACAAATAAAGGGGATAGAGGGGTCCAGAGAAAGGGGAATCAGTAAAGGGGGATCAGTAAAGGTGGGACCAGTAATGGGGAACCTATAAGGGGGACCCCTGAAGGTGGGGGGAAGGCCCAGTGACAGGAGGACCCGTAAAGGGGTGACTAGTGAAGAGCGGATCAGTAAAGGGAAAGATCAGTAAAGGCCAGTAATGGGGGAACCAGTACAGGGGCCCTGAAGGGGGGGGGGGGTCTAGTAAAGGGCGAACCGATAAAGGGATGACTAGTGAAGAGCGGATCAGTAAAGTCCAATAAAGATGGAATCATAATGGGGGGGACGTTGGTAAAGGAGGCCAGTGAAGAGGGGACAATCAGTAATGGAGAACCAATAAGGGGGGCCGCTGAAGGAGGTGGGTTGGGGTCAGGGATGGGCGGAATTTCTGTTTTCTGTTTTCCGTTTTCTGATTTTCTGGCCATTTGGGCAAATTTTTTCTGTTTTCTGTTTTCTTGGAAAATGAAAAAACAAACAGAAAATGGAGCTGGGAACAAAATTATATCATAGAAAACCTACAAAAAGTATCCAAAAAGTACAATAGAATTATGAGATTCGTTCCAAAATATGTTTCTAGAAAATTTTAATTTGCAAGCATGTGGCGTATTTCGATGTGGTCAATGGAAGATAGAAATTGCGCCATACAACGTAATTTTGCAGCTATGTTTGTTTGATTGATTGTATAAGTGCTGCTGGCATTTGGTCCCTTCATAGGACATTTCTCGTTTTTCATAATTTGGCTTCGCATTCTTTTGAATTTCAACAGTAGTTTACACCATTTACGATTACTTACAGTTTTATATTAAGGAACAAAACTAGTGTTCTAAGAGGCATTTAATTACTCATTAACTAACTGCTTGTCCAATAGTAACAACAGTGGGTGGGATTATTCTCCAGTTCTGGTTTAAAAATTGAAAATTATTGGCCGGTCAACCCCAATGATTGCTTTTTGTAGAGCCTTGGGGAGCCTTTTCGTTTCTAACTCTGCTCTGCTCAGCTTTCGGCTATAAAAATTAGCAAGAGACAGAAAACTTATGGCTACCTTTGATTTCGCTAATGTACGGTAGTCATACGCGAAATTTTTTATGTGTCACCTGCATCATCTCTCGTTCCGTAGATCATCGAATTGCTCGAGCGTGCACCAGCAGCGCCTCCACTCGTCCCTGTACTGTGCCTGAATGCTCCAATGGGTCCTTCTCCCTCGAGGGAAGCGAACAGCGTTCAGTGCTTTGCGAAGAAGTCCGACCAACACGTTGGTGGGCGTTCTGGTGTTTTCTTGACATCCCGCGGAATCCAGTCGGTGACGGTCCTCGTATTTGCGAAGCGCATTATGTAGCCGGCCCACATAATTTTCAACGAATTGGCCCATGCGACAGCGTCTCTGATCTTCGAACGTCAAGGAAGCTGAGAACTCCGGAGGCCTTCTTTCATTTGCGTGAGTCGTGGCACTCCGAGCATCGTGTTCTCGGTTCCCCGCTCTGCGACACTGATCCTGCTTTCGTATGGCTCAGATCTCTGAGCCGTATGTCAGGGCAGGAAGAACAGTGCAGCCGAATAGGTGGGCACGGAGTCGGACGTTCTTCGTCTTCTGCACGACTTCTTCAACGCTCTTGAGAGCTCACCAAGCCGCTCGTTTCCTGCTGTCCAGGTCCGGCGCTAGGTTGTTAGCTATGTTGACTTCGCGACCCAGATATACAAGCTGGAGCATTCGGGATCCGTTCGATCGAGACAGAATTGTGCGTCAGAAACCTGTCCGTTCCTCATGAACATCATCTTTGGAAGATTCAGCTGCAGTCCAACGTCCAAGTTCAGCTTTGGAAATATGGTATCCCCTTGCCGAACGCTTTCTATAGTGTCTACGCATTCAAGAAAACGCCTTTACTTAGAAACTCTCGTGCTGACAGCCCCCGAAGTCACAATGAAGTACTAGTTTTTTTTTTACAATGGAGCCACAGATTTACAGTGAAGCCTTATAGTGAAGAGGGGAACAGTGGAGGCAAGACCAGTGAACTAGTGGGGGGGGGGGGAGGGGTGGCGGCAGTAAAAGGGAGACCAGTAAAGGTGATCAGTAAGAGGACCAGTAAAGGGGAGGGCAGTAAGGGCTAGTGAAGGGAACCAGTAAGGGCGGACCAGAATTTTTATCACTATCGTTCAACGTGTATCAGGTCAGTTCAGAAGATGTGGTATAGACGTCGTGGCACGCGTGTCGTGCGTGTTCATGGACGTCGTGGCAACGTCGCTACACATGCGTTGGACTCAGCAACGTTGGACTGTATGTTTTATTTCACTCCGGCAGAAGGGTAAGGGGTATTGGAAGGGTGGAGGTTGGGTAAGGAGAATGAATAAGGCAATCAGAAGAATGTTATTGCTGTCCTTTACGGTGGAGCGGTCTACCAATCCCGATTCACTTATGTTTTCGCAGATTAAGCACTTTGGATTGACACTCTCACAATCTGTTCCTCACGTATACTTCGGAGACGTGCGATAGAGGGTGGGTAGTTCCCATAGCAGCTCTGAAAGTTCTGCCCTACGGTATTCTGCTCTATATTTCTATAAAGTGAAACCAATGTTTTTTTTACTATAATGAAAGCAAAAAACCTGAAGAAGAAAAGAAAATACAGCCGGGGTGTTTTATACTCTGGGTTTGGCGGCCAGTAGTTACTTAACCTCTAGTATATATAGCTCTTCTTGCAGCAAATGGATTGAATCTATCCTGCGATATCTCATTCCCAATATCTCCTGAGGAAATGAGCCGTACTATACTTAGGACGAGAAATCAAATTCTTTATTGCTAGTTCCGTCCATTGTCCCACGTTGCGTTATTAAGTTCTCTACCTGGAAGAACATACTATTGTAACACGAACTCGCTACGCTGACGGCCTATTCTATTATCGATAGCGAGCCTGCTCACTTGGGTCTCCAGCCAGGCACCCACACACAGGTAGCGATCCAGCCATTAATGTTTAGAGCGTTTTTGTCTCATAAACGACATTTGCACCGACGTTCTATAAAAGCGTGTTGCAGTTGTCGCAACATCATAGCATTTTTCCGGTTTCTCCGTTTCCACTCTGTCTGCACTCCAGGGATGAGCGGATAATTAAATTTGGAAAACCGAATAACGGATAACGGATAATTTTGGCCGAAAATGGCCGGATAACGGAAAACGGGTAACGAACAAACAACAAAAATTAAAACTCGTTTTAAATTGTATTAATTTCAACAACAGATCAGGACTTGAAGCACTGTTAATTTATATGCCATCTCTAGACATTTTATTAGTGTTTTTAAACGTTTTGCAGTCGCCACATTAACGACGCTCTATGGTGTTTTCTGCCCATCCGTAGGAAGACAAACGCACAGCAACATACCCGCCTTTCACCTGTTTCCAAGGGGTCGGTTGGATTCTCTTATTTATCAGCTTTACTCTGCGCTTAACTCTTTTTTCAATTAGAGCAGTTGAAAAATAGAATAGTCCTCGGATGAGCAATTATTCCGATTTCTCTGGACAGAAGAAGAAGGCAGGAGACATCCAGCCAAACAAACTCCACTTAACAATCTTAATCCTACACATGCTATGAACCGTTATTGTTGTTGCCGCTCGATAGCATCCTAAAATCCAAGGCACTTCAACGTGGAATTATCTGGGATTGATAAAATGCTAACTTTTGGGTAGTAACTGCAAGCAATTGTGTACGGCAAACACACACTCAAAGAGTTATGACATCCAGACCTTCTGGAACTGAGGAAGAACATCCGACTCATCCTTCCTGGAGCGGAGGAAGAATATCCGACCCAGCCGCAAAACGGAGGTGTTCCCTATGTTGCAGATAAGTTTTGCAATAAAAACTCACAAATTTAAACAAATCTACATGTCTTCAGCACCCACGATAATAACTTTGTTTAGTAGTTTATTGCTCCCCTAAAATTTTTAATGGAGAAGTTGCTTATTCTATGTATTTGGATTAATCCTATTGCCTTTGCTAGTACTCATTGCTGTACCGGAGTATTTTTTGATAATTCACGACAGCATATGGCTAAAAAGGTACCATCACCGCCTGCAATCAAGTCGAACATACTGCAATCGTGTAACGAGAAATGATCTGATGGAAAGGTCGGCGGTAAAAAATTCTTCCCAGGATGCGACTCTCCACTTTTTACGATTTCTAGTAGCAGTTTGTATGTCTTCTTGGTCAGCACATGACTTGAGATGAATGAACAATGCTGTGCTAAGTAGACCTCACATAAGTATGGTACAGGCTTAGCGGGCCTTCTGGAAGGCTGGAAGTTAAATATCTTAGGTCAGACTTCTTAACCTATCGAATCCTCTAAGAATTCAACCTGCTGCTGGGCAAATACGAAGATTTGGAGAGACTCTCCGCCCAGGCCTGTAGAAGATTTATCCGATGTTAAATACTACGGTGTCCTGCTAGATTCTTTGCTTGTAATAGTTTCTTACATGGCTGATGGCTACATTCACCCCGTTTCATGTTGTCTCCTTTTTTGTGTTTTTTGTGTTTCCTCACAATTTGTTTGCTAGACAGTTATCTATGCCTTGAATAAATAAATGAATAAATAAATTTTTAAAACCATGTAGCCAGTTTCCAGGTGAGGGAACTTCAATTAACCCTTCTAGATTTGAATACTTCTGTTGTTTCTGACGACCACTCGTACGATCATGAAGGATCCTGTACATAGTCCACCCATCACCACGTCCAAAGCTAAGATTCAGCTAATTTGTTGTTCGTTATCCGGCCCAAAATCGCCGGATAACGAACAGCAAAACGGATAGGCCAAAACCCCCGGAAACCGGATAACGGATAACGGATAACGGTTAATCCGCTCATCCCTGCTGCACTCGCTCCGCTATTGCGATCAATTTTGGAAATAAAAGCATAGTGCTTTTTCGATTGATTGATTCTTCAGTTCTAAAAGAGCTTGAGTTCTACAGAAGGTGCATACTGTGGTAGCTTCGATCGTAGCTCGAGTCATAAGTAATGGGACGCTTTCGAATTTTCCTGCATTCGCCGTTGGGAGGTGTCAGAAGGCACTCCTTTCTGTATTTCACACTTATTTCTGTATTGTAAGGTGTGGTTTTCTGAGAAAAGGCGAATGAAAGCGTGCCATTACATGTTTCATAGTTTTGGAGAGAAATGCTGGCATTTTGCTTGCTACACTTAAAAATTCCCAGAAATGAATGTGATTTATGAATTCAGTGAAGCCTCACAAGGAAACTCATGTAGGTATAAAGAGTAAGGGATGGCGTCGCGTAGTTGCTCTTTTTGGCTACTGTGGAGTGGCGATAGGTCAACCACAGACCGCTCAGCTAAGCGACGTGATCTGGGCGCGCGCGTGCCGCATAAATAGGGTGTGAAACCCTCGAGAATAACGATCTTCGTCGAGCTGCGTGCCCCGGCGCGTCGTCTCCCCTCCCGTCTCCCTCGTCGTCAGTAGTACCTTTGCTCCCATTTTCCCATTTTGTTTGTATCTTATCTATCGCGTTCTTCTAAATAAACGTTTGCGTTTATCTGTGGTCTGGTCGTGTACAATCGTGATTTCGAGAAGTACCTCCACTAAGCGAACCGACTGCTCGGTACACTACTCTGTATGCTGTTCCGAAAGGTATCATGGAAGCTTTTCAGAGGATATATTTTATTTAGCCTCTGCCTTGCTTTTTCTTGGTCAACTGACATAACGTATCCATTCTTTCATACAAATCCTTACTTCAACCAAAATTACATATAACATTTTAATTGACTTTTTATAGGGTGAACGTCCACCAAGATGTGTTGAGAAATGGCCACCTCGTATAAGTAATACTCAAATTTAGCATTTACTACTAAACAACACATCCAAAAGTATCAATTTTTAGAAGTTAAGCCACCCCTACTAGCGCAGCCACTCCGACAACATTTCCGAAGCTGCTGTGTGAAGCGCTCAAAAAATGTCAATGTTTTTATTCTGGAAACTCGTGAACTGACTCCAAAAATTAGGTTCTGATTGGTTAATTGTTATTGCTTGCTTAATTTTTGTTGCTGTAAAAGAACGTCGTCTGTTAAACTTTATTGCTACCCAATTTTGTGACCCAGAACCTCACTAATGATAAAATACTATTAGTCTTACATTCCGTAACTTTGCCTGTTTCAACCGCAGTATCTGAAACAAATTTCTACTTCGTTGCATTTTTCACAGAAGCGTTTAAAAATGGGTAGGTAGGTAGTTAAATAAGGTAGGCATCAGCTAAGTAGATAGGTGGGGGTAGGAGTAGGGTTAGGATAAAGGATAAACGACGACGTTACTCAAGCCTTTTTGGGATGCGCCACGCATTCTACTTCTACGGGTTTCGTGGAGGCGATTTGAGTGCGTATTTGGCCATACAATGACTTGTGGTGGCCAGCCGATGAGCAAGTCAGGGCTGTATCCTTACCAGACAAGTCTGGTACCAATTCATCGACTCCGGAGGGATGGAAGACTTGGTTGGCCTGGGCGGGAAATCCGAACCAGGAACCTGGTCTTAGGTGCAGCCGACAGTCGGCGCCTCCTACGACTGCGCTACACGCGCCCAGGAGTAGGGTTAGGGGTACACAGATCGACTGTATTTGTTTAATTTGTTGTAGGTAGCGTTAGTTTAGGGGCAAAGAGTGCAGGTGGACATCAGGATCACCTTTGGGGCATTCAGAAGTTTCAGAAGCGTTTAAGAGGCATTCCGCGCAGTGAGAGCATTTATGTGCAGCTGCAGCTGTTGCGGGGATCTATATCCAACCAACATGCACTATTTCTCCCTATTGGTAGCTGAATATTTTTTTTTCATTGCCACAAGTTTGTCTGTCCTAGATGCCGGTTCCATGGGGCGGCCAGCGTACCCATGTGCCGAAGTGCCGGTATCTACTCAGAGCGTCATAGGTGGCTGACGCGGACAGGCAGGCTTCGTGGGCTACAATCAAATTTAAATGCTTACTATAAAAGATTATAGGTTTTCTGTATTATTCGTTTGCTTCATTGACATTGCTTAGGCTACCTGAGAAGATTTTGTGCCAGTGTCTAAGTTGCTCCCCGTACTTTTCGAGCATAACATCATTATATAGGCAACCTAGACAGATGGCTTCTGAGATTCCTATTTAATGTATAACGCTGTCGCATCAATCTTGTGTTTCTACCTGGTTCTGTTTTTTTTGTTGCTCTCACATAGTGCGCGTCCTTGAGACGTAAATAAATAAATAAATAAATAAATAAATAAATAAATAAATAATAATAATAAAACATTATAAGGGTTAGTAGGAGCAGGAGAAAAGTGAAAGGAGCATTTCAAGGGCACTGGGAGCATTTTGGCATGAAGGTGAGCAGCAGGTGAAAACTAGGAGCATTATAAGGGTCTTTCTAGAAGCACTAGAAAGATAATAGGAGGGAGTATTCCAAGGGTACAGTACTGGGAGCATGTTGTAGCCTGGAGGTCAACTGCAGGTTAGAGGCGGTATGTGCTGCAAAAGAGCACTATTTGAGCAGCAGTACGTGCTGCAAAGTCATCCTTTTCGTGCGATGATCATTTCGTGAGTGAGCAGCACGTGCTGTACACGAGGTGCCGGAAATGCTGCTGGGCGGAGCAGCACACGCTGCAGAAAAAAGGATGAAAATAATAATCAGACGAGTTCTGCAGAGGTGTTGCCCGGTTTCTACTCGAGTATATCCTGCTGCAGTAACGCCTCCGACACGTCCTTTTGGAACGGCCGCGTATAATTTCGGCGATAACGTCTTCGGCTACGGCGCACGTACTGCTCATCAGCTATCCCTGCCAGAAACCGCCATTTCTAGGAATTTCGCAGAACGTCTAGCAAGCGAGCCCAGCGTTCGGGCGGCTATGACCTCCGCGGAAACCAGGAGCCGGATTCACCAACAACTTACGTAACTTTAACGGAGAATCGTAAGCTCATCAAGCAATATGGTGAGCGATAAGCCGCGTTAAAAGCACAGATAACGCTCACCATATCGCTTGATAAGCTTACAATTTTTCGTTAAAGTTACGTAAGTCGTTGATGAATTCGGCCCCAGTATGTTTCGCTGGAGAGAACACGACACGTTTCAGAGCGCGTACGTCGAATGCCGCACAAGCGGAAAGGCACTTGCAGTGATGCCCGAATCCACGCGATTTTCAGCGTCACGGCCTCTTTCGACAAGCGTTGCTCCGCCTAGCGACGCGAAAAAGCGCAAAAAAGCGGCGCTTCAGACTGCGCGCTTTGAAGAATAAATCCGATTTCGGGATCTGCATCAAACGGCCTATCCGTTGAAGAGAAGGAAAACGCCCAGTAAATGTTAAAAATGTCCAGTCGATGCCTATATTCTGTTCGAACCCCTTCCTCGTAAAAGATAATTACTCGAATATCACAAAAATATAGCTAAATATAGCTCATCGAATCAACATTTTTAAAATTTACAGTGCGTTTTTCACTAAATCGGAGAAATATTTCGGTGTGGATAGCAAATATCGAACTTATTTTCCTATGCACGCAGTTTGAATAGCGATAGAAAAGAGCGGGGGATAAAGCGTGTTTTGCGCTTTTGACAAAAAAACAAAAGATACGACCAATATTGTATATAGTTTGATTCCTAGATATCCGAGAAGCATTCGATCGACATGTGCTACACCGCAACACAAATCTATTAATATTTTATTTCTCGCTTTCAGACATATCCTCCAATCACGGGCCGTTTTGCGTTCAGCTCGAGCTTTGTTCTCGAGGCAAGATTGCTTGACACTGCTACCACATCCCTGGAAGAGAACAGCTGATCTTCGAGCAGCGGAACGCTGTCGCTCTCCACTCACCTATTCACAGTCGCTCCGCATATATCCTCTGACTGACCGAACTGCTTCACAATAGCCGTGTTCCATGGACCGAAACTATGGAAATCACTGAAATCGCTAGGCGTTTCGGCTAGCGCACCGGCACCGAGAACATTCCAGTACCTGTAAGCGATACCTGTAAGCGACAAAATGAAAATCATTAAATTCGAGTGAAGATAAGGATAAAAGACGGCGTCATTCAATCCCTTTTGGGATGCGTCGCGCATTCTACTTCGACGGGATAACTTGGAGGCGGTTTTAATGCGTATTTGGCCATACAATCACTTGCGGTGGCCAGCCGATGAACAAGTCAGCGCTCTATCCTTCCCAGACAAGTCAGGTACTAATTCACCGTCCCCGGTGGTATGGAAGGCTTGGTTGGCCTGGGCTGGAAATCCGAACCAGGAACCTGGTATCAGGTGCACGCGACAGTTGGCGCCTCCTCCGAGTGCGCTACCCTCGAATTTGAATATTCCAATTCAAATATAAAAAAGTTGTGTTTTTCGAGCGTCTTCGAAATCGATTATTCAAAAATGGGTTTTTGATTGTATTCGAATTCGAATATTGAGAAAGTCACGTTTATCGAATGTACTCCAACACGAATATTCAAAAATCGCGTTTTTCGAATATATTCTAATTCGAAGAATCGAAATTTGAAGGCATTCGAAACTATTCAAAAATTGAATAAAAATTTCGAGAGCACCACTATATTGTCTATTGAGCAACCTCGATCCGCTTCCGTGCTAAACATCGCATTTATGCCTTATCGCATTATGTGTGCCTTGCTGAATCAAGCCGTATACCATTGTAAGTTGGACGGCTTCTAATATTCCAATATTAGGTTGTTGCATAATTTTTGTCAAAGTTGGGGTTATTCGGAATTTCTTGAGGTTATTTGTGAAATTCTTGGATGTCTGCAATGTCACGTAGTAGGTTCAAGAATGTTTCAGAGGGACGGGGTAAACAAGCGAGCGCCCATGGGCAAATTTTGAATAAGATCAATCACCGTCAGGTACGAGCCATTTTCTTCTACGAACAGAAATTTGGCACCAGTTCGAAGGACACGGCCAATCTGGTCAACACTGCTTTTGGACTCCGCGCGATTACCGAACGCAATGGATTGCTCTTTGAGAAGACGCACCGACGCAGCTTCTCCCTGTTTTGGGGTTCACAAGGAACGATTTACCGAATTTTTTGCAAGTGAACTACAATCGCCGACGTCTACACAAAACAGCTCCAGAAGTTGGCTCACGCTTTAGAGGAAAAGGACCGAAACGCCTCGAAGTCGCCCTCCTTCAAGGCGACGCGAGACGCACACGGCGAACTCACGATTTTCATCTACCGTACAGATTTGACATCGCACCGTAAGGCTCTCTCAAACTGCGTTTATGCTAGAAATGATCGATAATTGCGACCGATGAAACAATGACATTTCCCTGTTTTTGGCTCTCAGCTTCATTTTTTTTCTGGAGCAAACGCATTCTGTTGACTGGCCGCTGCGGTGTAGACTCGATGAACGACAGAGACGTGATAGACGATGTACGCCTTATTGCCGACGACCGATAAACTACAAACCCAAGTACCCAAGTATACCCAAGTAGCCTTTATATAGTGGTCCTTTAATCGAAACTAATCATTATACCATGCGATTGGTACATACTGATATGTTGTAACACATTCAAACTTTGTCTAAGAAATGGCCTACAATTGGCGAAACGAACAATATCGTCTATGGATAAATTATTATGTTAAAGGAAAAGAGAACTTGAAATCATGCCTTTTCTCGACAAAAATTATGCGCCAGCGTAATACAAGGGACCCAAACATTCAGCCATTTTTGTGTACGAGAGAAAATTCAAGTATGTTTCCGACTCGATCTAATGCAAGGCAAGGATATGCACTATCGCCATTGATGTTCAGTATAGGGATCGGACTGCTTGGAGGTCGACACGGAACCCAATGTGGAGAAGGCCAATCAGCAACGGACTTTGTGTTCGCTGACGACAGTGCAATTTTTGCAGTAGGGGTAAGTAGAATGATGCCGTTTGAGAATGATGTGACTTGCAGAGACCAGAAGTCTTCCAGGCGAGGTGTCTTTGATGCCGGTTACCAAATATCAGCTTCGCGAACGGATTACGAACGAGACTACTTGCACCGTTTTTCGCGATCACTCTATAAGACAAAATTCGAACTGGCTCACGCTGGGCTCGCGGATTCATGAACGCTGCCAGCGGTAAATCCTACCCCGAGTTACCTCAACGGCCACTTACCATCCACTTACCGGGAGCTTACCTCTGTTTCTGATTCATGACCGCTAAACCAAGGGTTTTGCTCCTCTGCTAGTATTGATTTGGCGGGTGAGTTGGCAACGGGTCAGCGTCGTTGGGTGGAGAGTGGCGGTAGATCTTACACTTACCAGCCGGCAAGTCGTTCATGAATCCGGGTCCAGCAGGTGGGTTGGGCATGTAATGCATGTCAGGTCACCATTTCCTTTTAAGAGAAAAAACAGGCCCAATGAGTCAAAGGCTCCGGTAAAATGAGGCCTGAATGAAGCAAGCAGATGAAGACTTGGGTAAGCGAGACCTCTGCTTAGAGCATAAGACATAGAGGAATTCGTTGATAGTGCTGATGGCATGGAGGAATTCGTTGATAGTGCTTATTGCCCCATGCATAGACAAGTAAATGAATGATTATAATAACAAATGCAAGGACATTCCAGCTCATAGCTTCTCGTCAGGCAAACCATCAGAGGTGCGTGCTGTTTTTGAACAGGTCTCAACATCATGGTTCACCATCTCACATGGTTTCTGCTGCTCAAGCTCTGTGATTGTCGTATCGTAGGGCGTGTGTTCTATTTTATTGTTTCAGTTCACAACAAACAAAATAAATGAGAGTATTGTACATGTATTACGTTGTCCCATAAGTCCCCGCTGTTTTTTTCAACGATTGATTGCGATTTTCCCGACGGTACCTTGCATAGCTTTCGAAAGTGAATGATTTGCTCTATCAGATCATGTATTGCATTTCTTTTTTCATCATGAATTTTGTCAATTTTTATGTCGTTGAAGTGAAAAGTGAAAAAGTGAAAAAGTGGCCATCGGCGCACTTGTTCTCTCCGCTTAGGTTTGTAATTTCTTGCGCAGTTTTTTATAGCACTTGGAAGAAAATGTTCTGTACTACAAGAATATGTGTTGGTCCTATTTTCTCACTTCCCCTTTATTGATTTTTAGGCCATCAAACTGGGAATTCCGACTTTTCCGTCCGAATTTTTACCAAAACTCTGGTTCTGTGGTTGGACTTTTTTTGCTTGGTGCCATATGTCGTTTGGAAGAGGATGTCTTGCTCAGTAAGAATTTATGTCGCGTTTATTGGCTCACGCTGATTTCTGTCGAATATCAACAACTGAAGAAGCAGAAGGAGTTGTTGGTGAAGACAATTTTTCTCTTTTTGGCATTTTATTGAAATTCAATAGAAATCAATAAACGCAACACATTTTCTTATAGAGCAAGAAATTCTCGTTCGTATGACATATAACACCAACCCAAAAGTCCAACTGCAGAGCAGGAGCTGTCGGCAAAAATAACCGTCCTCCTTCGGACGTCCCAATTTGATGACCTAAAAATCAATAAAGGACAAATGAGTAAATAGCACTAACACACATTCTTGTAGTACAGAACATTGTCTCCCAAATGCTCAAAAAAACTGCGCAAAAAATTACAAACCTAAGCGGGAGAACAAGTGCGCAAATGGCTTCTTTTCACTTTTTCACTTTTCAATTCAACGACCTAAAAGTTGACAAAATTCAGGATGAGAAAAGAAAAGAAATACATGTTCTGATAGAGCAAATCATTCTTTTTCGAAAGCTATGCAGCGCTATGCAGGAGACCGCCGGCGAAATCCGCAATGAATCGTTGAAAAAACGACGGGGACTTATGGGACAACCTACAATACCGCCCGCGTCGCGCGGTCAAAAAGACGGTTTGCGACGGAAAAATCCGGCGCAAACCGTCGCATGCTCATAACTCCTTTAATTTTGAGTTGTTTCAGAAACTATTGGGACCATTCGATTCGCCTCCTCGAGATCTACAAAAACATGTATAAAACTTTACCAGGCCACCGCGTTTTCGCCGTGGGTGGCCTAAAAAAATAACTGCAGCAGACTTTTGCGATTGGAGCACTTTATTTTCCGGGACGTGCGTGTGACGTGCAGTGTTTTCGGAGTATCCAAGCATGCGTTGTCAGTGCTCTGTCATGCCTGGAATGTTCCGAGAGTGCGCCGTGTACAATGCATATAAGATCGAACCTATCAATCGAATGGGCGGAAGCATGCCCACTGGGTTTCTTTCTTCGCTTGATGGAAAATGTAAAGCTTTCAAGACTATCTTGCACCGTTTGGAGCGAGCGGAAGGGGTTCAAATGTCGGGCTAAACATCAAAGCTTACCCTCTTTAGGTACTTTAGTGTACACGCTGACTGCAGCTTATACAAATTAAGAGATTTTAAGAAACGAGAAGAGACAGTGCGCCGTGCAAAATGCATATACAAATGCATAAGAGCTTTAACTATTCTTATGAGTAACACCTCTTTCGGTCCGTAACCTTCTATACATCACAATCTATTAGCATGAGTACATTGCTACGGCAGTCACCATATAATCAGTGTAGCCAGATTGTAATTGCTAAAGTGGTTTTAATAGTTATTTTGTTTGTTTGTCGACTTCGCTGACGTTGTAGTGACCCTAGAGTGCAATTAAATAAATAAATCTACGATAGAACCGTGTTCGAAATTAGGTTAGATTAGAAATTTCCGCCCGCCCAACGTACACTGTGAACAGTGCGTATGGAATAGAGCCTATCAATGGAGTGGGGCGACCGCTCGCAAATGCAAGCGCGGGCGAGTTCGTAGCGCAATAACTTTATCAAGTTCAAATCGTTTAGCCTGCAACTCGAAGTCTTTGTAGGCACTACAAGGTTCTTGACGTGCCCTAAAGCACAACGGTGTAGCTCATGAATGGACTAAATTACAGCGCTGCGAATATGCAGGTGAGGCTTGTGCGACCCAATTTTTTCCGATTTCGGTCGACTATTGCGCGAAGACACGGCGAGCCAACGGCATGCAACTGCGTGGGCGAGCGGAACACCTAAGGTGCTTCAAGATGATATGCTCGCAACTCCCCAGCTGCCTAAACTGCCTTAGCCCCATCTGCCATTTTAGGGCGGGGGACTTGGCGATCGAAGTTTCCTGCCCTGTTACTCGCCCATATTTGGGTTTTCGACACTAACAATAACACCATTTTGTTCATCACGAAAAGCTCTATCGAAGAGTGCCACTCTCGACCAATTTCAAAAAAAAAATCGATTTTTTGACAATTTCCCATCGAGGGCGAGGGCGTCATTGGCCGGACCGGCGCGGACGATGACGTCATCGAAAACCGATGTTTTCGAAATTGGCCAAATTTCCTAGTGCAAACTTCGTCCAAAATCATCCAGGCGGTTATTTGGGGCGCTGATTATGAATTCGACGTCCGTTTTTGAAAATTCCGCCGATTTCAGTAGGTTACTACCCGTTTGAGGGTGGTCGGATCAGGATCACCGGTCACCCTCAGTTATCGGTATGGGCGGTCTCCCGCCGTAATCGCCCGAGTGAACTTCGGCATCCTGTTCGGCACCCCGAATAAGTCCCCGCCCCTATACGAAGTTTGAGCAAAATCGGTGATACTGACCCGACCACCTCCAAAGAAGAATATCCAAAACCTACCGAAATCGGCGGAATTTTCAAAAACGAACGACGAATTCGTAATCATCTTACAAAATAACCCCAGGATGATTTTGGACGAGAAAATTCGGCCAATTTCGAAAACATCGATTTTCGATGACGTCATCGCTCGCGCAGGCTCGGCCTGGAGCGCCCCCGTCCTCGATGGGAAATTGTCAAAAAATCGATCTTTCTGAAATTGGTCGAGATTGATATCATTCGATAGCGCTTTCCATGCTGAACAGAACGGTATCACTGCGAATGTCGAACACTCAAACCCTGGGCGAATAATGGCGCAGGAAACTTCACCGCTAAAACTCCGCCGCCCAAAATGGCAGCTGGTGCTAAGGCAGTTTAATCAGCTAGGGAATTGCTAAAATATTCTCTTAAAGAACCTTAAGTGTTCTGCTCGCTGGCGCATTTGTAGGCCGTTAGCTCACCGCGTATTCTTGTAGGCGTCGACTGAATTTGGAAGAAATTGTGCCATGCAAGGCTATCCTGCATTTTCGCACCTTTGTAACTTTGTACACTCATAAGCTACATTGCTGTGTTTCAGCGCAGCGCTAGAGCTCTTGCTGCCTACAAAACCCTCAAGCTGCAACTGGAAAGGTTCAAAAGTGACAGAGTTGTCGTGCTCAGAACACGCCCGCGCGTGCAATTTAGCACAATAACGGTCGATGTTCTCCTTGATCTTGCTCACCCATATTACAGTTTTCCCTACTTACAGTAACACTGTTCAATTCAGCATGAAGAGCTCTATCGAATGGTATCAAGCATGGCCTAATTCGAAGACATCGGTTTCCGATGACGTCATCGACCTTCTGCCGCGCTGTTGAGCCTTTGTTTCGAAATTGTCAAAAAACCGATATTCCCAGAATCGCAAGCAATTTGTACCGTTCGATAGCGCTTTTCATGCTGAACAGAACAGTACCACTGAGTGTGTCGAGCAGTCAAGCATGGGCGAGTAAGAATGCAAGAAACTCTAACCGCTCTCTTCCGCCGGTCTAAACTGGCAGCTGAGGCTAAGGCAGTTTAGAAAACTGAGGAGTTATGAGCACGTCATCGTGAATTACCTTAAGCGCTCTGTTTGAACACACATTTCAAGACCGTTTGCTCGCCGGGTCTTCCCGCAGTGGTCCGCCGAAATCGAAAAAAATGCGTCACACAAGCCTCACCTGTATTTTCGCACCCCTGTAACATTGCCTCCTCCTAAGCTACACCGTTCTGCATTATCGTACTACTAGACCGTTTTACCGACTACAAGACCCACGAGTTACAGCCGAAACGATTTGAGCTCGAGAGAGTTATTGCGCTCCGAACACGTCCGCGCGTGCAATTTGCAAGCGGACGCCCCCCCCCCCTCGACTGAAAGGCTCGACTCTATATGCATTGTTCACGGCGCACTCCGAAGGCTAGCTGCACAGCCTTAGAGCAATTCCTTAGTAGGGCGGCTAGAAATTTATGATAGAACTCCCCAAACGCTCACTCTACCAGTTGAACCCATTCGATTATTCGATTGATAGGTTCATCTCTATACGCATTGCACGCGGCGCACTCCAAAGGCTCGTCGGACTGACTGGAGCAACTCCTAAGTAGGACGGCTAGAAATTTCTTATAAAGTTCTCCAAACGGTGCAAGATAGTCTTGAAAGCTTTACATTTTCCATCAAGCGAAGATAGAAACCCAGTGGACATGCTTCCGCCCATTCGATTGATAGGTTCGATCTTATATGCATTGTGTACGGCGCACTCTCAGAACATTCCAGGCACTGACAACGCACGCCATGCTTGAGATACTCCGAAAACACTGCACGTCACATGTACGTGCTGGAAAATAAGGTGCTCCAATCGCAAAAGCCTGCTGCAGTTATTTTTTTAGACCACCCAAGGCGAAAACGAGGTGGCCTGGTAAAGCTTCATACATGGTTTTGTAGATCTCGAGGAGGCAAATCGAACGGTGCCAATAGTTTCTGAAACAACTCAAAACTGAAGGAGTTATGGGCATGCGACCGTTTGCGACGGATTTTTCCGTCGCAAACCGTCTTTTTGACCGCGCGACGTGGGCGGTATTGTAAAACACACGTTGCTACGCTTTCATACACTTTTCGTATACGCTCACGTTTACATTTACATGTTTGGTGTTTACGTTTATGTTTTTTTGCTTTCGTTCATTTCTCACTTCCTCCTTTCCTTCCTTTATTTGTTTCTGTCCTTTCGCATATGTATGCACTTATTAAGCTAGATTTTCCGTTTTTGTCTCGCCCTTTCTTCGTTATTTAGTTTTCTGACAACGAAATAATACTACTAATTTGCTTTCGGTTGAAGGCTGTTCTCATCGAAAAATTACGGAAATTAAGATCGAAACATTAGATTGACCTGTTGAGGTTTCCTTACTTTTTTCTATTCAGTGATTTGTGGCTTTCGATGCATTGTGTCCAGTGTTTCATTACTCGTTTCAGCGCGCAATTTCGTGCGAATAAATAAATAAACAATTATATAAATAATAAATAAACGAACCACAATCGGCAGTCACCAGCGCCATTCCAGTTGTTTGTAATTTGCTGCCAGTCGTACGCATTCGTATAGATTCCAACAGTGACGCCATTTGTCTGACAAATACATTTATTTGTTTATTTGTATTTCGATAACTACGCAGGTAAGAAAATGCAAAAACTATTACAAACCAACAAAAGGTACAGCAAATGATAGCAGAGCATTCAATAGTTTAGACAACACCAGGACCGGATTCATCAACGAGAACGGAGATAAATCTTATCACCCGTTACCGTTACTATCCGTCAGCGGCTCAGTAACCGCGGCGGGGTAGTGTTCTTCCCCCCAGCAAGCAGAGGGGCGGTGCTAATTCCGCGAGAGGTGCTCGTCGCGGACGAGTTCACGCGGCGGGCGCTCAGCTCTGACGTGATTACGAGGCGCCTCATGAGGTCAGGGGAAGAAGGACTAACAAGGACGTTGTTCGGAGTTCAGTGGGAAGGTATTGCTGTGATTTATGAGAAGGAACTGGTTTCTGTGCACTCTACTTGAGGTTTTCAAGAGCTGTTTCATTAGTGAAGGTTCAGTGCAAGTAATATCATGCAGATTACTTTACAAAAAGGAGCTTATTAGTCAACCTACATGTTAGTTTTCTTATGAAGGCAGACCTAGAAGATATGGTGGATGCATCAATCCAGGTGTGGATTTACACACACAGCATTTTGTTTTTTAAGGTGGCAAATCTATGACCGAGTCTTTTATAGTGTCTTACCCTACGCTTCACTTAAGACTACTCATTTGGACTCATTAAGCCCCTGTAGTGTCCAAAGGGATAGGAGAGAGGACAGTACTATACTTTTCCTTCAGAATGTCAAAGCTGTTCGCCCAAAACCTTCTAAATGAGACAGTTAAGCCTAATATAACTGTAAAAGTGCACCAGAGTTTATCGAAACTAGAGCAAATCTGACACCTGTGGAACGGAAATAGGAGCGGGCGTAATCCATGGTCTCTAAACTAGGTATGCTCTCTATAAGGGTAAGGATAAAGTACCACGTTAATCAGTCCTTATTTGATGACTACTTTAATTCACCACGTATCCCACTTCTACGGATATCATGCCCGCAAACCGAAAACATACCTGGCCTATACAATGGCTTGCGGTGCTCAGCTGACCAACAGGTTAGTGCTTTATACTTCCTGGAAAAGTTTGTTACCAAATCACCGACCGCAGAGAGTGGAATACTTGATTTGCATGGATGGGACCTGAACCAAGAATCTGGATTCTCCGCCTGCGCTACAATCGGCGCTTCTTCCGCTGCGCTACTGTACCCACCTATGGTTGAATGGCGGGAAATAACTCTAAAGAGCACGTGAAATTGAACTGCTTTAGCCAATCTAGCAACTACGGAGCGGCGGGAGCTATACGACACGAGAAGGTTCTTGGGCAATCGCTCGGTACAGTTACAAGTAGTCACTCCTTCAAGGACTATGAGTACTCTTCTAGTTTCATAACGTCCTACGACAATTAGCGATGAGGCGGTTAGTCCGTCCTACTCTACTGATACTCCTATTCTCCTAGAAATCTACTGATCAGGGATGAGCGGATAATGAAATTTTGAAAACCGGATAACGGATAACGGATAATTTTGGCCAAAAATGGCCGGATAACGGAAAAACGGATAACGAACAAACAACAAAAATTAAAACTTGTTTTAAATCGCACTAATTTCAACAACAGATCCGAACTTGAAGCACTGTTAATTTATAAGCTATTTCTAGATATTTTAGTAGTGTTTTTTAAACGTTTTGCAATCGCCGCACTAACGACGCTCTGGGGTTTTCTGCCCATCCATAGGAAGACAAACGCACAGAAACATACCCGCCTTTCACAAGGGGTCGGTCGTTTCCAAGGGGTCGGTTGGATTGTCTTATTTGTCAGCCTTACTCTGCGCTTAACTTTTTTATAGAGCAGTTGAAAAATAGAATAGTCCTTGGAAGAGCAATTCTCACGATGTCTCTGGAAAGAAGAAGAAGGCAGGAGACATCCAGCCAAACAAACTTCACATAACGATCTTGTCGTACACATGCTATCAACCGTTATTTTTGTTACTGCTCGATAGCATCCCAAGATCCAAGGTACTTCAACATGGAATTATCTTGGATGGATGAAATACTAACTTTTGGGTACTAACTGCAAGCAATTGTTCACGGCATACGCCCACCCAAAGAGTTATGACATCCAGACCTTCTGGATCTGAGGAAGAATATCCGACCCATCCCCAAACGGAGGTGTTCCCTATGTTGCAGATAAGTTTCACAAAAAAGAACTCACAAATTAAAACAAATCTATATGCCTTCAGCACCCACGATGATAAGTTTGTTCAGTAGTTTATTGATTTTGATTGATCTTTCCTAAAATTTTGTATGAAGAAGTTGCTTACTCTATGTATTTGGATTAGTTCTATTTCTTTTGCTAGTATTCATTGCTGTACTGCAGTATTTTTTGATAATTCACGACAGCATATGGCTAAAAAGGTACCATTACGGCCTAAAATCAAATCGGACATATGTACTGCAATCGTGCAACCACAAATGATACGATGGAAAGATCGGCGGTAAAATATTCTTCCCAGGATGCGGCTCTCCACTTTCGACGATTGCTAGTGGCAGTTTGTATGCCTTCTTGGTCAGCACATGACTTGAGATGAATGAGCAATGCTGCGCTAAGTAGGCCTCATATAAGTAGGTGCGGTCCTTCTGTAAGGCTGGAAGTTAGATATCTTTAAAACTATATGGCCAGTTTCCAAGTGAGGAATCTTCAATTAACCCTTCTAGATTCGAGTACTTCTGTTGTTTCTGACGACCACTCTTACGCTCGTGAAGGATCCTGTACATAGTCCACCGATCACCACGTCGAAAGCTAAGATTCTGCTAATTTGTTGTTCGTTGTCCGGCACAAAAATCGCCGGATAACGAACAACAAAACGGATAGGCCAAAACTCCCAGGAAACCGGATAACGGATAACGGTTAATCCGCTCATCACTGCTACTGATACTCGCCGTTAAGCACACACGACTGCGTCACCCCTATGGATACCGACACATGTTAAACTATAAAAGTTAACTATAAATGTAACTATAAACATTAAGCCATTCTCAGTAATTCAAACAAAGAAGAAGAAACTGCTTCAATGGTTATTTTAGTTGTTGCAATAGCAACTGTTGCTGTACTGTTTTAACTTCTTGCTGTGTTACTAATCTTGGGTGGAAAAACCTGCCAAACAACCTGAACTATGTGAAAATTGCTAGCGGTAGACACTGCCTAGAGTCACTGTATCGAACTACACAAGACACAGTTGACCTTGCAAAAAATGTTCAAAACATCAAACACGTATTACTCTTACGACATTATCCTTAAGAACACAAAAGGGTGATGTTCCATGCTTTCTGTGTGCCGTGCGTGATGTCTAAGGCACATTATCGAATTCGGAATTGTTTTCGAAGCCACTGTTTAGTAAGGGTCTCACTTTTCCAGCTATTCATCCCTTTATTACTCTTTACCAGACGTTCAGTAGGTTAGCGGCCGCCCAACGTCTGATTGGGGGAGGAGACTTCGCCCGAGAGTAGAGGACCCTCAACAGTCTTCTTTTCTTATTTGTTTCTTTCGTTAAAGTAAAAACTCGTGCCAATTTATAAAAGAATATAGCGGGAAATGGTAGAGTGGAATCTTCAAAACTGCTCCTATGCTCCTCATCTTTAGCGCATAACGTCTGTTATACAGTGGTTGAGTTCTTACGCATATTGCACGACGTCTACGGCACGTCTTCTGAATGCCGACGCACGTTGGACGACGTCTTCTGAGTCTCGGCGCTCGGCGCACGATCCCCATCCATACCCTGTGCGTTGTCTGCTCAACATACTCTCAACTTCTCTAAATTAGACCGTATTCGGCGGTCGGTCGGGTGTTGAAGTGGTATGGGAAACACTCTAGCCTGCAACTCGAGTTCCAGATCTGTGGATGAATGATAGCACACAGATAAGCCTTCGTCGGATACGTTAAGATGCCTCATCACCAGCTATGGTGCTCTGGTTTGTCTATGCCTTGCGGCTGTGGTCGCTTATTTCTCTTCTGTTGACAGGATTATCGCTCAATACACACATTATGGAAAGACCAGACGTTCAGCGGCCTAGCGGTCGCCAAACGTCTGGTTGGGGGCTTCGCCGCCAAACTCTGAGAATAGAACGATCCCATTCTTCCTCCATTCTCTTTTAGGCCTTCTTACTTTTATTAAGTAAAAAACCGGTTTTAATATATAGATTAGTGCAGCGGGATATGGTAGAGCCTTCACTGCCCCCTATGAAGCCCATCCACCCTCTGTCGCATGCACAGCATTTACTCTCCGAAGTGCCCGTGCTCTACGTGGTGAGAAACAGGTCATGAGAGTCCCAATCCGAAGTGCATAATCTGCAGAAACCTAACACTTCCCTAACTAAGTGCTGTCAAAGAAAAGGAGTGATTGTCAAGCACGCACATGTGGCACTGAGTCCTAACTCACACGTCACCACGTTGCCGCAACGTCTATGACTCCTTCTGCACGCCGACTCACGTGCCACGACTTCTGTGACCCGTCTTCAGAAACCCTACGGGCACTGGACGATATTGAGAGAAAACACTTGACCCCCCTTATCCCACTTCCCCTAGTGGTCCTCCGTTGCTGATCTCCTCTTCAATGGATCCCCTCCTACTGGTCCCCTTATCCATACGCAAGTTGGACGTCTGCGGCACGTCTTCTGAATTCCTGCGCACGTTGGAAGACGTCTTCCGCCCTATTCTGAATCCCTACGCACATTGGACGATATTTAGGGAAATACTGGTCCCCTTATTCCCCTCTTCTGGTCTCCCTTTGCTGATCCCCTATTCATTGGCCCCTCCTACTGGTCCCCCTACCCGAAATCACTATGCAAGTTGAACGTCTTCAGCACGTCTTCTGATTACTATTCAGATTGGACGACGTCTAGGGCACGTCTTCTGAATCTCCACGCTCCGCACTTGGTCCCCATTCATACGGTGACGCGTTGCCTGCTGAATTTATGATAAACTTGGACGATCCGGCGCCAAAGAAATAGTTCGCCAGCAATTGCCCATTGCTAAGCTCAAAGAAAGGCCGGGTGGCATTCGCAGCACTGTCGTAGGCATCTCTTGGCTTCAGTCCCCTTCCCTTGACGGACACGTCACCTTAGCCGGTTATAGGAGCGTGGAGATTCAGAAGACGTGCCCTAGACGTCGTCCAATCTGAATAGTAATCAGAAGACGTGCTGAAGACGTTCAACTTGCATAGTGATTTCGGGTATGAACCTTATTCCTAAACGTGAAGCCGAAATCTACCCTAGGGATCCAGCTCGAACAAGGTCTCAACAGCCGAGGTGGGGAGACAAAGAGGAACTCGAGTGGTCCCGCCACGATCGCCTATGAAGTGTGGGAAGAGCCATTGCTGCCCTGTATGTGCGTCCGTGCTTAATTGTTCCATTTTGAAAATTGTACTAACAAGTCGGTTGCTTGTTGTGGAAAAGAGAAGAGTCAGGGGCCGAATTCATCAACGACTCACGGCAATCTAACGGTGAAAATACTGCCGAAATCCCTGAAAACGCGGCTTATCAATCGATATGGTGAAGCATTTTGAAACATTTCACCATATCATGAAGTATCATGAAGCAAAGGGTTCGGTGAAGGTTGAGCCATGCGCTTTTCTGCTCAAGATTACATAAATGCTCCTTATCGAAGGTATCATTTCAATTGTCAATTTTAATAGGTGTGATATTCATCCATATGAAGTTATGCAATTCATTTTTTAATGGAGCAGACGTCTATCTACCAGGAGAAATTATTTTGTTTGACTAGGGTGACTTGTTGAATTCTGACATAACTACTGCTTCGAGAACCATCTAGGAACTGATTCAAATCAGTTTCTTCAAGCCTCAATTGACTGGTACCGAGGAAGTAAGCTGTTACCACGATGTTTTGTTGCGATTAAAACATATAGCGCCAGGCAGGACTCGAACCCGCACCTCCTTCTGACCGGGTGGGAATGCTCTACGCCATTACACCACCGGCCGCTGTTTGATCGAACGCAACATCCACACCTCATGGGACTAATCAGCACTCACTCGTACCCGATTTGAATCATTTCTATCAAGACCTACAGCTTAACTGGTTCCATGCTGATATCAGCGGCCGGCTCATCCCGTTATAAGGGTGAGTGCTGATTGGTCCCATGAGGTGTGGATGTTGCGTTCGATCAAACAGCGCCGGTGGTGTAATGGCGTAGAGCATTCCCGCCCGGTCAGAGGGAGTGCGGATTCGAGTCCCGCCTGGCGCGAGAAGTTTTGATCGCAACAAAATATAGTGGTAACAGCTTACATCTTGGAACTGTCCAGCTGTGTCACCTTGGACGTGGGAGTTCCAGGCTGGCCCACACTGATTATTCCCGTGGAAGTGTGAACCCCACCATAACTAATCAGTCATCCAGTTATCATCTTATTGTTAGATCCCAGAATGAATTCTGAGAACTAGCTTTGGTGACTGTAACGTAACTGCTAACGTTGAGTATGCAGATATCTGTGCAGTCGTCACGTCGTCCATGATGCCACAGGTTTCCAAAAATGTTGAGAGGAATCTCTTTCCTGATCGGAAAATGATCTAGATGGGTGCTCCAGTTTTAGACTTCACCTGAGTCAGTTTTTTTTAAGGCGGTCTGTAAGTAGGCTTAATTGTTAACTCAGTTAAGGTTCAGAAAATTGCAGCATCAAAAAGAGCGTCAGCGAAGAACCCGTCGCGGGGACTAGATATGGAAACAGCAGAGGAACTGTATGCTGAAATAGTAAGATAAGACCCTAAATTTGTTTTCGCTTATTGCTCTAGCCATAGCTATAAGGTTATCATACAATATAATCAATCCATGCTACGTTATGCTATGTTGTGATGAGGTTGAGCATTAGTCTGTGGGAGATTCTGCTGCTCGCAAAGTTCTGAGCAAGAAAGGCACAATGGAAGCCGCTTCTGACGCCGTTTCAGATGCACTGTTGAAGAAATGGCGAATATGTGTCACTTCCGTTTCCGCGTTTCGTATTCCGGTTTCCGACCATTTTTGAGCGTTTCCGTTCCGTCTTCCGCTTTTCCAGAAAATTTCCGCACATCCCTGGTCACCATGTAGGACTGCCACCCGTGTAGTAGCTGTCAAAATTACAGTCTTTTCGAAGCAATGTTAGTCAAATGTGAAGAATGTTTGCTGTGTAGTGTGGGGGGGGGGTCACCCTACTCGTGTCTTTTATGGCGCATTTGAATTTTTGGCAATAATGCATTTTGGTACCAGAAATTTCTTCGCCGAGCCCACAAGCAAGTCAACGAATCCGTAAAGAAAGTGGATAACCTCTTCGTAAGATATGTCTATCCTCGCTTGGCGTTGCTTACCCTAGAATATGCTGTTTGTTGCGATCAAAACTGTTGCACCAGGCGGGACTCGAACCCTCACCTCCTGCTTTGTTCTGCGGCGCTGTTTGAAAGCACGTAACATCCGCGATATTCATGACGCGATTCAGCACTCATCGTGGTATTGGGATGAGCCGGCGGCTAATATCAGTACGGAGCCGGTAAAGCTGAGTGCCTTACTAGTAGCAATGTGACGGTGAGTGCTAATGCGCTTCGAGGATATCGCGTATGTTACGTGCGGTCAATTGTAAGGCGCAGCATCACTCCCGAAAAGCAGAAGGTGCTGGTTCGAGTCCCGCCTGGCGTAACAGTTCTGATCGCAACAAAATATTCTGTGACAGCATGTAGCCTTTGTATTAGCCGCTCCAGGCTTCAACAAATGTGCTCTAACATTATCCTAGAATACTTTTGCTCACCACCAGGAAGAGTCGAGAGAGAGAGAATGTTTTTTCAATAATTTCTGTACATAGTACGCTGGTGCCCGCATCGAGATTGTATATGTTCACACACAATGGTTTCGGAAGGAATTAGGAAGGGCGAACTCCGGGATCTGCCTGATCGCGCATTTTAAGATACCTTGCCGTTGTGATGCGGGCACCAGCCCACTAAATACCCTTACCTTGAATGATAATTCCGTATCTGTTTTTATTCACCACCCTGAAGATAATTTATTGCTGAAGTCTTGTTTATGTTGGTGTCGACACTTTGTTGATAGTGGATTGTTTATGTTATATTGCAGTGTTACATTCCTTTCCTTGAACTTTAGCTGTTGACCTATTGTAGTTGGAACGTATAACGTTTCCCTTGGCTTTTTTCACTTGAAATAATAGTTTGCAACTAATTGCATTTTTAACGAAATTTAACGATGTACCGAAAATTTAACGCACAGAACTTCGTGTGCACCCCTGGTTCAAAAGAAATGTCGAAGGCGTCATGCAATTTGTGTCGGGATTCAGAAGACCTATCACAGATGTCTTCCAATTTACGTCGGGGTTCAGAAGACGTACTGAAGACGTCATACGATTTGTGTCGAGATTCAGAAAAATTGTCGACATGTGCAAACTGAGTAATCTTATAGGCAAACACTATACCACCATCAAATCTTATTTTTCCTCGCTATGTTCCCTTCTGGATAGTCGCAAACAATACGTTTCCCACTTCCGTGGCCCCATTATTGATGTGTATAAAGCTTACTTGATGCCAGCAGTGATGTAATAACAATCGTCACAGAACATGTGCTGGTTCTGTGACGATTGTTATTACAATAGCGGTTTGAAAACCCGGCACCCTAATAAGAACATCTTGTGTCAGTTGTAAAGTCATAAGCAGTTGAAAAGCATTTAGAGCACAGTTATCATCCCTGATTAATGGTCGAATAGCTGATCTACTTATAGACTTTTGCCATTTTAAGCTTCTCCATCGAAGTTCTGCACTTTGACCCCAACAAATCGCTTCTCTTACGATCCAAGCATATCGCGCCTCTTTCTCAGGCAAAGAACGCCTAAAGCGTGTCTTTAGGCCAGCCAATGTAGGTGCGAATGACCGTAAAAGGTGCGAGGAGCGCAACAGGTCAGGACATCAGGCGAATGCAGAGGGGAAGCAAGCGTTACTACAATGCAGGGGACCAACGTCTAAATGAGGGACCAATGTGGCACTTGTGCAAGTCTAGAGGGGGACTCCTTCTTAGAAGCGTCGAAACGTCAGGAAAGTTTGTTATAAAACATTTAAAATAAGAACGTTAAGCACATTCGCATCTAAATGAATTCCGAATATAGAACAATTTTTCGGACTGCTGTATTAAGGGTAGGACTCCAAGTTCAGAAAAAAACACTATGAGTCTAACGCTTTAGACGCGCATCTGGCACTGATGCTTAGAAAAATGCCATAGTTCCACTTAAAAGAAGAAGGGTTCAAGATAAATATAATGAGAACTTCATGAAAATATCAAAACTTGATAAAGTTAAGAGTTAGGACAAAGGGAAACAAATTCCGAACGGCAGTAAAAAAGGTAAACCAACTTACATGGAAGTCTAGCGATCACTCATTGAGTACCCAGTACCCACTCGAAGGCCTTGTACTACTTGCCTATCAAGAAGGGTACTTGTAGCCAGAAGCACAAGTAAGCCTCCATGAATTAGCAAGTGATTACAAAGCAGACGACGAAAATGGGAGAAACAGAAAGAATACAGCGCAGAATAGCCCCTGTCGATCCCATCGATGAGAACAGCTGATGGCTGGGAGGAGGCCCGTTCTTCACCCAGTCCGCCGAGCGCATGAACTCGTCCGCGATGGGCGCTCTTCGCGCAATTAGCGCCGCCCCTTCGCATGCTGGGGGGAAGAACGGGCCCCCTCCAGTAACCGCGAGTTGCGATTCATCAAATTCGCGGTAAGTGATGGCAATTCGTTGCGACTGGGTCACCGTTTAGCCGTGGAGCGCAACCGCTGTACCCCGATAGCGGTTACCGGGCACTCCAGCCTAGTAACGGATGCGCCGGATCTGAGGCCGGATCTAACTAACCACGTTTTGATGAATCGGCCGAATGGCGGGTTTCGTGGTTAGTTGCGCCACTTACAGCCGGTTAGTGGTTGATGAATCCGGCCCCAGAAGTCAACAAGTGTAAAAACGCAGTAAATCATCAGGAATCCCCCTGCGGCCAGATTCATCAACCGCTTACCGGCCGTCAACGGTATGTATATCGGTTATCGTATCAGTATCTCTGTATCTCTCTGTATCACTTACTACCTAGGCCGACATGGTAAATGTGCTGTAAGGTGATACCCGCGGTATCGTTGACGAATCTGGCCCACAGAGATACTGCTGAACTAGTGCTCTGAATTGTCATATTGTGTTAGGCAAATTGTTCTTTTTGCAGAACCACTGCCATTACGATTAGTGAAACATGCTGCTCTAGCGTTGCATTTTGCTCCAAGAACAGTTATCTTTCACTGGCCACCCCTTCTGTTAAAAGGAGATAAAGTGCAAAATTTCTGCGGCGAAGGGCTTGCCATACCATTCAAAATTTTGCAAATCATTATTAAGTCGCTTCTTTTTCTGCGAAAAGTAGGCGTACGCAGAAAAAGACTTTGTTCCGAGTGCTTCATGCTCATTTACTTAACCACTCTTCGTTATTAATACGGTAGACGAAGAAGCATAAGTATAAGCAGTACGAGTATTGCCTTGCTATTTGACATAATGGATACGGTTAGAGATTACTGACTTACCCTTGCAGCAGCAATAATGTCGTTTATGAAACGTGTGTTGTTTACAACTGAGGCAGACCATAGGATTGGTGACGTTACCTGAAGCATAGATACCATTGTTGGGAGATTGGACAATGTTCCAGAACTTGCGAAACAACATCACATCTGAACCATTGCATTTAAAATCTGGATGAATTCAATCATTGAATGCTTAAACACGCTCGAAATTCCGTATGTGCATATTGCACCTCACACATGACATGGTACTACATTAGTGCAAATACACTACCGAACGTGCCGATCCAGCCATCAAGCACAAGCGGCGCGCAAGAGGAAAGGCGGTGCATTTTTGTGCTGAAAAACTTTGTTTTTTATTAACTGCTTTAGAATTCCATACTTTGAAATAAAAGACAGATGTTTGAGTTCATCAGCTCAAGCTCTGTCGTTTGACATAGAAATTCCAGCAGAGCTATACAATGCATTTAGGCCCCCCGCAGAATCAATCGAGTGGATGCAACCGCTCGCAGAATGAGGTTAGGCTGATGGTAAGAGCCTATCTATGTGCAGCATGTACCTGCTCCCCTAGCTAACTGAGTGGTTACCATCGTTTTTAATTGCAAGGGTCTCCAGGGACCAGATTCAACGACTCACAGCAAATTAACGGTGAAAATACTGCCGAAATTCCTGATAGCGCGGCATATGGTGAAATGTTTGTTTACAAGCCGCTTTATCAGGAATTTCGGCTGTACATATTTTCTCCGTTAAGTTGCCGTGGTCCGTTGACAAATCTGGCTCAAAATTTCGAACAAAATTGAAAACTTGATATCGTCCAGCACAAAAGAAAGGAATTCAATGTTGAGCATTCAAGTTAGAAAATTGTACAACAGTGAACAACAGTGCAAAGTTGGATTGATTTTCTGAACTATTTGAAGCTGCATGACCAACACTTGTCTCTAAACAGTAGCAGGTATCTTTTTGGATGAACTAGGATCTTCCGAAGTTTAAGCTAGAGGTACTTCTCTGATTGATTCGAAACTATTTTCTTGAGCTGTCATCGTTTTCCTACATATAATGGGATGAGAGTTGCTTGTTGAGTTGCTGTTGAACCACTAATTTTTAACTTATTCTTTATACTAGCTGGCCTAAAGATCAATCTTTCTTCTACTATTTTCATTTCGAACTGAACCCTTTCTAAATCAAATTGGACACCTTTCACGTCAAATTGGGCCCTTTTCACTTCAAATTGAAAACTCTTATAAGTTAGCCTGAGAGTTTTGAAATCAAAGCGAACTCCTTTAAATCAAAATGACCTTTAAGCAGCTTTAACTACAGAGATGCTCACCAGGATGTATAATAATTTATAAAAATTTATTTTTTCGAGAAAAATAATAAAATAAAGATAGTTTTGAAGCGCGACAAGGCTGCAATCATGTAGTATATTGAATCACTGGATTGCACCCTGCACTCGAAGAGCAAGCTGCAATGTTTATTTGATTGGCAGGGTAAAGACAATTTACATGCAGCATAAAAGTGAGGATATGTCTGTTTTTTATTTATTAGGTTGTCCCATAAGTCTTCGCCGTTTTTTTTCAGCGACTCACTGCAGATTTCGCCGGCGGTTTCTTGCATAGCCCTGCTTAGTTTTTGAAAGAGAATGATTTGCTCTATCAGAGCATGTATTGCGTTTCTATTTTCATCATGAAATTTGTCAATTTTTAGGTCGTTGAAGTAGAAAGTGAAAAAGTGAGAAAGTAGCCATTTGCGCACTTGTTCTCTCCGCTTAGGCTTGTAATTTTTTGCGCAGCTTTTCATAGCATTTGGAAGACAATGTTCTGTACTACAAGAATATATGTTGGTCCTATTTTCTCACTTGTCCTTTATTGATTTTTAGGCGATCAAATTGAAACGTCCGAAGGAGGAGGGTTATCTTTGCTGACAGCTCCTGCTCTGTGGTTGGACTTTTTGGGTTGGTGTTATATGTCATTCGAAAGAAAATGTCTTGCTCTATAAGCATATATGTCGCGTTTATTGATTTCTATTGAATGTCAACAAAATGCCAAAAAGAGAAAAATCGTCTTCACCAACAACTCCTTCTTCTTCTTCAGTTGTGCGAGCCAATAAACGCGACACAAATTCTTACTGAGCAAGACATCCTCTTCCAAACGACATATGACACCAAGCAAAAAAGTCCAACCACAGAACCGAAGTTTTGGTAAAAATTCGGACGGAAAAGTCGGACGTCACAATTTGCTAACCTAAAAATCAATAAAGGACAAATGAGTAAATAGCACTAACAAATATTCTTGTAGTACAGAACATTGTCTTCCAAGTGCTATAAAAAACTGCGCAAAAAATTACAAACCTAAGCGGAGAGGACAAGTGCGCAAATGCTGCTTTTTCACTTTTTCACTTTTCACTTCCACGACTTAAAAATTGACAAAATTCATGATGAAAAAAGAAATGCAATACATGTTCTGATAGAGCAAATCATTCTCTTTCGAAAGCTATGCAGCGCTATGCAGGAGAGCGCCGGCGAAATCTGCAGTGAGTCGCTGAAAAAAAAACGGCGAAGACTTATGGGACAACCTAATATGTTGCACCGTTTGCAGGTATGAAGCTCCATGCAAACGGAAATTTTTCAATCAATAGAATAACAATTGCGACGTTTCGAACGGGGGCATGGCGCATTCTCTATTTTGGCACTAAAAATGACCTTTAAGCAGTTACAACGATGTTTTGCTACGATCAAAACTTCTGGCACCAGGCGGGACTCGAACCCACACCTCCCTCTGACCGGCCGGGAATGCTCTACGCCATTACACCACCGGCGCTGTTTGATCCAACGCAACATCCACACCTCGTGGGACCCATCAGCACCAGGGATGGGCGGAATTTCTGTTTTCTGTTTTCTGTTTTCTGATTTTCTGGCCATTTTGGGCAAATTTTTTCTGTTTTCTGTTTTCTGGGGAAATGGCCGAAAATTGGCCAGAAAACAGAAAATAGAGCTGCGAACAAAATTATATAATAGAAATCCAATAAAGAGAATCCAAAAAGTATCATAGAATCATGAGTTTCGTCTCAAAATAATGTTTATAGTGTATTTTAAATTGCAAACACGTAAGTATCCAGATCTGCTCGTGTAGAAATTGCGCCATACACTTAAAACTATGCCGCTTTGTTTGTTTGATTGTGACATGACGTGCTACTGACATGTCCCTTCACAGGACATTTCTTCACTTTCATAATTTCGCTTTGTATTCTCTTAAAGTTCTGCAGTAGTTTGGACTGTTTACGATTACTTAGAACTTTATGCAAAGGCTAGAAAACTAGTGTTCTGAGGGGCATTTCATTATAATATATGTTAACTAACCATGTGCCGTAGAGTAATTGTGGGTAGGATTATTCTCCACCTCCTGCTATTGAAAATTGTTGGCTGGTCTTTCCCAATGATCGTAAAGCAGAGCCTTTGACGGAGCTGCTTTTCTAACTCTTGTTCAGCTTTTGGTTGTCAAACATTAGTGAGAGACTGAAACGTTTTAGTTACCCTTGACTTCACTGGTGTAGTGATAGAATAGTGATACATAAAAATCTTAATTTAACACATCTATCATCTGTCGTCCCGGTGATCATCGAGTTATTCGAACGGGAACCAGCAACGTCTCCATTTGTCCTTGTCGCTTGACAGAGTGCTCCAATGGATCCTCCTCGCCGGACGGACACGAAGAGCGTCATATCGTTCGTTCAGGGCTTCCACGAAGAAGTCTTACCAGCGCGTTGGTGGGCATCCTGGTATTCTCTTGACATCTTGCGGAATCCAGTCAGTGACAGCTCTCGTCCAGCGGTGTCTGCGAATCGCATTACGTGGCCGGCCCACCTAATTTTCAACGACTTGGCTCATGCACAGCGTCCCTGATCTTCGAACGTCGGCGAAGTCGTGTTACTCCAAGCATCGCGCTCTCCATTCCACGCTGCGCGTCGCTGATCACGTGTTCATCCCGCTTCCGTATAGCGCAGGTCTGAGGAGTATGTTAGGGCAGGAAGAACGGTAGAGTCGAATAGGTGGGCACGGAGTCGGACGTTCTTCGTCTTCTTCGCGACTTCTTCGACGCTCTTGAAAGCTCCCCAAACAGCTCGTTTCCTCATACCCAGCTCCGGTGCTAGGCCGTTGCTCATGTTGACTTCGCGAACCAGATACACGTAGCTGGTGCACTCGGAGATGTTCGTTCCGTTGAGCGAGAATGCGTCCGTTTCTCATGAACGTCGCCTTCGTAAGATTCCGCTGCAGTTCAGAGTTCCCACATACACGATCGAAGTGGGCTACCATTCGCTCGGCCTGGCCATGCTCGGTGTTATGATGTCATCAGCAAACCTAAGATGGTGCAGCTGCTGGCCGTCGACCTTCACTCCCATGTCTTCCCATTCTAGTTCGCGCATTACGTTTTCGAGGGTAGCGCTGAAGAGCTTTGGGGATATGGTATCTCCTTGCTGAACCCCTCTCTTCACGTCGATGATGACGTCGTTGTGGAGTGCTGAGATCTTGGTCGTGAATCCACTTTGACTCTGATGTATTGAGTAGGAACATCCTGAGCGAGCAGAGCTTCGATGACTGCCTCCGTTTCGACGGCGTCGAATCCTTCTTCAGGTCGATGAACGTAAGGCACAGCTGCACGATGAGCTTCGTAATGGTGTGTATGTGGTCGATCGTGTCCTCTCCGAAATCCTGCTTCGCATGGCCGTCCTTCGTCCAGCGTTCTGCTAAGCCTATTCAGGAGGACTGGAGTGAACAGCTTGTAGACTACGGGCAGCAGGCAAATCGGGCGATAATTGCCAATGTCGGGCATGTCTCCCTCCCTAGCAAATCGAGATGTAATATGATATGAATGTATGATGAATAATAATAATATGATGATGAAAAGGGTATATGTTTGATCCTTATTAGATAATGTCTACGTATTTAAAGAAACACTTTCACCCAAAAGTTTTTGCGCTGACAGCTTCTTCAGTCGCACTCTTGTGTTGTTCTGCGAAATATCAAGCCAGTATCCAAAACATCTTTGGTCCGCGTTTGGTGCTCTATAGGGCCAGTCTCTTACTAGTGGGACCCCTAATCTAGCGAATCGTCTGTTTTGAGATTACACCTACACTTGGACTGTGAGCCTTAAACCGCTGTATTTTAATATGAATGCAGTAGGAAAAATTCATCATTTATAAGCCATTCCTATAAACGCTTGCAAGTTGAAACACTGGTTCACGACCACATTTCTAGTCGTGCAAAAAGCATTTGCTGCTGGACAAATAGATCTTCAGATTGAATAATTAGGTAGTATGATAACTGCGAAATTTTCTGTTTTCTGTTTTCTGATTTTTCTGTTTTCTGGCGTTTTTGGCTTTTCTGTTTTCTGATTTCTGTTTTCTGACGAAAGCGATTTTCTGTTTTCTGTTTCCTGGGAAAATTTTCAAAATTTCCGCCCATCCCTGATCAGCACTCACCCGTATATTGGGATGAGCCGGCCGCTAATATCAGCATGGAACCAGTTAAGCTGTAGGTCTAGATAGAATTGATTCAATTCAGTTTCTTTAAGCATCAATTGGCTGGTACCGAGGATGTAAGCTGTTACAACGATGTTTTGTTGGACCTTTAGGCAGGATCTCTCCTCTCTAAACCAGCATCAAATAATTGTTGTTCCCAAAAAATAAAAGTTTTACACAATTTTAAACTATGCGTTATCTTGTTGGAAAGTGAATAAAAACTGCAAAGAAAGTTACACAAAATTTTTTTTTGAAAAATAAATTATTCCAACCTTTTTTACAGCCTCTAGTTAGAAGAAGCTCATTTCGATTTGGAAGAGTTCGCTTTGATTTCAAAAGTCTTAGGCTGGTTTAGATGAGTGTTAAATTTGACGTTAAAAGTGTCCAATTTGATTTGGAGTGTCCATTTCGACGTTAAAATGGAACAGATAACGGTGTGAATCTTGTTGATCATCTGTCAAACCTCCTTTCCAGACCACCGCCTTGGGTGCGTATCACACCTGATTGACGAAGTTTCCTCCCTCGGATGGTACGTGTTTGGATGGTTTTTGCAGATGCTTTGGTAATTCGAACCATTTCTGGCAAGGCTTTTATAGCTACTTCCTTTTATTAATGGACCTGGAACGAGACTGATGCAGAGATCTTCCTAGTCATGTTTGTTTGCTAGTAAGGCATATATTTTTTCTTTCTCTAATTTCCTCCTTTCTAAAAATGGTATAAAAAATATTAGAAAGAGGAAGGAAAAACAACTGCTAATAATTAATCACTGAATATTCAGTCAATTACTCTACGAATTTAGGTGAGTGTTTGTGCGCTTCTTTCAGCTATGTTACAATTTTTGCGTGGCGCTGTTGTGTTCTGTTTTGTTTATGGCACGTTACCGTGGAACAAATAAATAAATAGGGTGTGCTTTACCTTGCCATAGGAAGGCCAAATCATGCATGGGCATCAGAATTCTGAAGATCATCGTGGCAGAAATTTAAATCACCTGAATCCAGATTGCCTTGACATCGAAGTTGGCGGCGAGTTTACCATACATGTCCTGGAACTGTTGATAGCCACTCATTGCGCTCTGAGGGTTTGGATACATGTAGACTTCAGTGCCGAGACTGGCTGGAAATAGAATAAGGGCGACTTATTTTGTTGGAAATATTTGACTATGAACGCTGTCTCTCACCGCTGTTGGCGTTTCTCACATTCTGAACAACAGTGCCGTCGAATGCTCCTGCATAGGCTCTGAAAAGTGCGTAACATAAGCATAAATGAGGACTATTGCGATTCTTTTCTTTACTTAGTTCTTTTAAAGCACATCTATAGTTTGAAAGCAAAGAAGATTAATACCTTCGGATGTCCTGACGCTGGTCGTCAAGTTCTTAGCAGAATTCCTGTTAGGTGACATCGATCTAGTTCTTTATTGAATCGCAATTCAAAGAGAGTCGTAGTTTTTTTTCAATAATTATCATTCGCCCTTCTTTTTCTAAAGGATACCCTGTTGCCATCTAAAAGTCTGTTTCTTATTCTACTGTGTATGAATGAGCTAATCCGACAGTCTGTGCCTCGTTCCGTTCGCGCTTAATTAAATGCAGCTCGTAAACACTTCTCAGCCGTCATTCGATGTGGACACCACGCAGATATGGTAGTCGCTGGTCAGTGTTCAAGAACAAGAAAACAATATCAATCATCCGATCACTATCGACAGATCTTATCTATTTGCAAAGAGTCAACCAAATGAGGATAAAATTATATGAATATACGTAATGGCTGGGGGTTAGGATTCACAGCAAGTTATTAGACAGCGTCGAACGAAAGACTAATATCGGTCGATTTTATCGATTTTTGCTGGGAGTCAACCGTTTGAAGCTGAAATTGTATTAATATGTTGGCCGGCGGCTAGAATTCACAACAAATAAAGAAGATCTACCGAAAGGAGATTATCGATCGATTTAATCGTTGTTTGCAGAAAGCCAACCATTGGAGTTAATACGTTGGCCGCTGATTGAGGTTCACAACAAGTTAAGAGGCAATATACGACCGAAAGACTAATATCGATCAATTTTATCGATTTTTACTAGAAGTTGACCGTTTAGAGCTGAATTTATATTAGTAAGGTGACCGTTATCTAGAATTTACGACAAGTAAACAATATCAATCGAGAGGCTATTGTCGATCGATTTTATCGATTTTTGCAGAAGGCCCACCGTCAGAGTTGAAGTTGTTTACTAAAGGAAAAGGATAAAGGACGGCTTACTCAATCCCTTTTGAGATGCGCCACGCTTTCTACTTCTACGGGATGTCGTGGAGGCGATTTGAATGCGCATTTGGCCATACAATGACTTACGGTGGCCAGCCGATGAACAAGTCAGCGCTTTATCCTTCCCTGTCAAGTCTGGTACCTATTCACCGACCACGGAGGGACGGAGGGCTTGGTTTGCCTGGGCGGGAAATCCGAACCAGAATCCTGGTATCGGGTGCAGGCGACAGTCGGCGCCTCCTCCGACTGCGCTACACACACCCGTAGTTGTTTATTGGTTCTTGTTATTGTTGCCCGTTTGAGATGGAAATTATGAGAATACGCTGGCCTGCTTCACAAAAGTATGCAATGTCGATCTGGCGACCACCGATCGATTTTCTAAATTTTTGCTCAAAATCGATCGTTCCAAATAATAATCTCGAAGTTATATTGAGCAATAAGTATACATTATCAATAAACCAACCGATATTGATCGATCTTGTCAATTTTAAAGATTTGGATTGCAAGTGCAGATAAGCTCTGGAGTGGGAGTGTAGATAAACCAATCGACTTTGATCGATTTTATCGGTTTTAAGGTGCAAATTAGTTTTGAAGTGCAAATTGCGTGGAGGAATGTTCTGTTAGTTAAAAGGTGAAAAAAAGTCTCGAAATATCGTGATGGACAAACCGATTTCTCGAACCCGAAGCATTTTGTGGTTTTGGAAAAGAAATCGAATAAACCAATCGACATTGATCGTATTTGTCGATTTTACTGTTAAAATCGGTGAAACCGAATGAAATCGATTCATTTATCCAATCCCCAGGGTTGGAGTGGATAAATGAATCGATATCATTCGGTTTTACCGACTTTAACATTTTGAGGCGCAAATTGCATGGAAGAATGCTTTGTTAGTTAGAGGGAGAAGAAAAGTCGAAATGTCTGAGCGAACAAGCCGATTTCTCGAACTGTTTAAGAAAGGCAGTGAGGGAGATCGCAGGGAACAAACACTTTTTTGGGCCGAAATCAAGAAAAATCTGTTCTAGTACTGCTAAGGATTTAACAGCTTTCACTGTCCTATGCTATTTCTTAGCCACGTTTACTCGCAATTATCGGAACTTTCGTTGAGTTACTCTGTCTGCAATGTCCTCCTTCTCCCCATTCCCCTCGTGCCCTCATGGATGTAACACCGTCGTGATTTCCGCTCTCCATAGCTAAGTCGTTGAGCAATGCGATCAATCAGCAGCGTTCGCTCGCTGGCATCACCCTCTCATCACTATTTTACTGATAAGGAAAAGTCGCTGTCGAAGCTTTACCTGAGAAACACGACCGAGTATTTGTTGATTCGGAAGCAGTTGAACGATGTCTGTGTCGTCACCGTGCTGAGATCCAGAGCATACGATGCGACTGCCTTAATAGTGAACTTCTGAAGATTTCAGAGAGTGCTGAGAAATGCTTTTATTGTGTATTTAAAGATAACTGAAGATGTTAAGGAGAGCTGTAACCGCGACGATGTAATCGCTGACTGTTACTACTACTCCGAATCGATTCAAGGTTCCTGTTTAGCCTACACCATCAAAGTTTTCCATTGGACTGACGGTGAATTATACCAGCCTTCACCGGAAGGGATCACAGACTGACCTGTTCATTGACGGGAACGGAAAGTTATTGTATAGGCCATATGCGCTATAAAATCGTCTCCGCAGCAAAAGTAGAATACGTGGCGTATCCTACGTTGGCATTGATGACCGTCATCTCTCCTCTAGTTATCGTTTAGCTCCCAAGTCTCATAATAATACCGGTCGTTGAAAATGTATCTTACATGTACTACCTTGCTATTCGAAATTTTCTATTATAACTTTTTAAAATCCTGATTTTATTCTTGATTACTGAGACTTGTTATTGTTAATTTTCACATTTTTTATTTTTATTCTTTTTAATCTTGATTTTTTTTCAAAAGGAATGACCTAAATGTGCATTCTTCCATTTTTGTAAACAATTATATAAACATTTAAATAAGTATATTCAACTGAGCTGTGACGGTGGACAAAAGCCGGCGCTAGTAACTTCTTTTCTGGGGCGCGCCATACGTTTCACTTCTGCGTCAAATCGTCGAAGCTTTGTATTTCAAGGCGTATTTGCCCTATACAACAGATTGAATCTATCCGATATATATAGAAGTCAATGGTTAGTCTATCTCAAAGAAATCTGGCGAAAAAATCGTTGATCCTGGAGGCGCAGCAAAGTTGGATGGCCTAGGCGAGCTAAGAACTCTGAATCAATTCAAGATGCAAGCAACAACCGGCGCCCTTTCGAACTGTGCTGCAAACGCACCTTATACCATGACGCATACGGCTATTTCTAAAGGGAAAAGAACAAATAGCATGGAGCTAGAAGGATATAATCGTTGCATTAGAAAATCCTGAGCTTCAGATCACAGAGGGTGACGAATATGACAGATATTCTATTTCAAACTAAATAAAAATAAAATTTAGGGAGGGGTTAATTCCACTTTTTCAACGATACGTACGATACTCTAACAGTGTAACATAATTGCAACAACTTCAATTTGCAAAATAGGCTAAGCAGCACACTGTGATTTGAATTTTTAAAGAAAAAAGAAGAAAAACATATACTTTATACATTTTTAAATAGTTTTCTGTTTTCAGATTTAGAAAATGACTGTAATCTTTAAGCAGTGAAGAACTAAATTTATTTCAAATAAATGACAAAAATATTATATTTATGTGAACAATAGATAAGAAATTAAATTAAGAAAGGGGTAAAACGAACCGTACGCTTCGTTCCGATAACGATAACGTGGAAACATTCCACTGACTGGCTTTTAATTGTATCTTTATTTGATCATTTTGTACTTAATGTACTTTCTAATCTTACTATTGGTGTACAATTATTTGGTGCCTATTTGGACCTTGCAACAGGTTGCAACAAGTTTGGTAGTAGCAATAAAAGTTTTTCTAATATTTTACACAAATGAACGAATAGTAACTGAGTTCTAGAGTATTAAAAATGTTCGTCATTGTTAATGCTATTTATTGCGTAAAAGGTGAAGATAATCAATGTTTCACATGTTTGTTGAAGTCTAGAGAAAATGTTATAGAGATTATAAGCTGTTGGATGGGTGTTTAGTTGTGATCAAAACTCTTGCGCCGGGCAGGATTTGATTCATAACCTCTACTTTTCGGGCAGGATGTTAGCCCACTATACCATCGGCGTCGTTTATGTATGATCCAGACGTTGAGTTCTGTCAAATAGCATTGATGGTGTAATGGTCTAGCAGCCTGTCCTGAAAGCAGGGGTGCTCTTTCCATTCTACTTTCTTCTACTTTCCATTCTAGTTCTGGTCGCAACTAGACGTCCATCTTATACAAAGTCTTCGGCGTTTTACAACTCCGAACTTGTATTAAAATTTCAATTGGAGGATTATTACCGCTTCTTTGGGCGATGTGTCAGTAGCAGAGCATGCTCCAAGAACTGCTGCTACGAGGATCGACACAGTAACGGTGACAGTCATGCCTAAAGATAAATTTTTAGAGAAAACGCTGAAGTTCGCACTTTTGTAACTGCAGCTTTAAACGAAGACTACAAAGAAACAGAGCCGTGCCCAATTGCTCGAGCGGCTGTAGAGACAGGGATGATTATGAATGACGAATTAAGGCAGCGATTTCTAAGGGGTCGCAACTTATACGGTTGGAGGTGATAACGGGTTTAACAGCGAAGGCGGAAGATAATACGATGCGTCATAATTTGATAAGGGTCTTTGGAAAATGACTAACTGCCATAAAGTGCGCCACATGCGTTAAAAACTGCCTTTCTGAAGTGCTCGCTTATCAGCGGAAACGCTATGTGGTTCGGTCAAAAGTCTTCGTCGCTTTTAACGTTCTAATAAACGTTTCCAACTCGGCGAAGACTTAAGAATTCTTGAGCTCTGTAGCAAACAGGGATGGGCGGAAATTTTGAAAATTTTCCCAGAAAACAGATAACAGAAAATCGCTTTCGTCAGAAAACAGAAACCAGAAAACAGAAAAGCCAAAAACGCCAGAAAATCAGAAATCAGAAAACAGAAAATTTGGAAATTATCACACGATCTAATTATTTTACCCAAAGATTCATTTTTCCAGTAGCAAATGGTTTTGTATGACTAGAAATGTAGTCGTAGACCAGCGTTTTATTTTGTAAGCGTTTATAAAAATTTCTACTACATTCCAGTCTACTGCAATCAGAAAGTTGTAAATCTGGACTGATAGATCCTAGGAATCTCGTCACGTGAAGTACACAACATTACTCATCAGCCCCGTTTCACCGCGAACGCCTCAATCAGATAATGGTCCCACTAGTAAGAAACTTTTAGAGTACCGAACACGATGAATCAGTGATCACTGTTTCCATATTTCAACTCAATTGCTTGAGTTTATAGACGCACTCTCGCAACATACTCTAGAGCTGTGCAGAGATTCGTTGAGTATTACTGGCTCCGCTAGAATCTGTATTCCTAGTTCGCTTCGTCCTTGGTCATACCTTTCCTTGTAGTAGCCTGGTTTCCGCGTAGCTGAAAGTTCTCAGGCCAACTTACCAATGCTCTTTAGAGCACCTAGTTACTGCTTAGCCGACTAAAGATGATGTGCACTGGCTTGGTGGCTTACAGTACAGTATGAGATTTTGACTGAAGGGGCTGTCAGCACAACAGATCTTGGGTGAAGGTGTTTTTGTGAATGCGTAGACACCATATAATGAAGACCGAGCATATACCCTCTTTATCACATTATTATTTCATCTCATATCTATATATCATATTAAATCTCAGTGGAAGACCAGCAGAACCGCCTTGCTGTACAGAGGAGTGCACGACATTAGCAACAATCGCCTGGTCTGCCTGATGTACGTAGTCTATAAGCTGTTAACTCGAGTCCTCCTGAATAGGATCGGCAGAACGCTAGATGAAGTACAGTCATGCGAACAAGCAGGATTTCAGAGAGGATCCAGTACGATCGACCACATACACGTCATTACGAAGCTTATCGAAGTGTCGCGAGAGTACAAGCTGCCGCTGCACGTTCACCTGAAGAAGGCATTCGACTCTGTCGAAACTGAAGCGGTCGTCGAAGTCCTGCTCGTTCAGAGCGTTCCTACTGTGTACATCAGAGTCCTTCGAGAGCTGAAGAGTGGATTCACGACAAAGATCTCGCCATTCTACAACAACGTCGTTGCCAAAGTGAACAGAGAGGTTCGATGAGAGGGTACTATATCCCCGGTTCTCTTCTGCGCCACCCTTCAAAACGTCATTCGACAACTAGAATGGGAAGACATGAGAGTGAAAGACGACAGACGGCACCTACACCATCTAACACCGAGCACTAGCCAGGCAGAGCAATTGCTTGCTGGCTTCGATCGTGTATGTGGAACATTGGACTGCAGCTGCACCTTACGAAGACGATGTTCATGAGGAACGGACAAGTTTCTGACGCCCCACTCTCACTCAATGGAACGAACATCTTCGAATGCTCCAGATACGTGTATCTGGGTCGTGAAGTCAACATGACCAACTAACTAGCGCCGGAGCTGGGAAGGAGGATGAGAGCGGCTTGAGGAGCTGTCAAGAGAGTCGTGGAGAAGACGCTGAACGTCGGGTTCCGTACCTACCTTTTCGACTTCACTGTTCTTCCTGCCCTAAAAGACGCATCAGAGACCTGGCCTCTACGAAAGCAGGATGAACAAGCGATCAGTGTCGCGTAGCGGGGAATCGAGAGGACAATGCTCGGAGTGATACGACTCACGCAAGTGAGAGAAGGTCTCGAGACTTCCGAGCTTGGCCGACGTTCGAAGATCAGGGACGCTGTCGCATAGGCCAAGTCGCCGAAAATTAGGCGGGCCACGTAATGCGCTTCGCAGACACCGAGTGGACGAGAGCCATCACCGACTAGACTCCACGGGATGTCAAGAGAACACCAGGATGCCCACCTACGCGTTGGTCGGACCTCGTCAAAGCTCTGAATAAACAATATGACGCTCTTCGTGTCCCTCGTGCGAAAAGGATTCTTTAGATACCCTGGCACGTGGCATGGACGTGTGGAGGCGCTGCTGGTGCCCGCTTGAACAACTCGATGATCAATGGGACGACAGATGATATAAGTGATAAATGAGAAATTTCGTGTATCAGAACTGTATCATTACAGCAGCGAAATCGAAGGTAACTAAACTTTTCTGTCTCTTACTAATTTGTGAATCTTCATAGTTAGAAAAGCAGCTTCGACGAAGGCTCCGCAGAAAGCGATATTGGGAATGACCGACTAACAGTGATCAATTTTTAAACCGGAGGTGGAGAATAACCCTACCCACAGTAACTCTAGGACAAGTGGTTAGTTAGTACATAACTTATTGCCCTCAGAATACTAGTTTTAAAGTTTTAATATAAAATTTTTAGTGATAATTCATGAGTATGCTGCGTAAATACTACACGAGTACATCCAAAAACGCCACATGCTTTCCATTTAAGATACTCTAGAAATACTATTGTGGAATGAAGCTCACTATTCTATAATACTTTTTGAATTCCTTTCATTAGATTTCTGTGATAACATTTTGTTCGTAACTCTATTTTCTGTTTACTGGTCAATTTTTGGCCATTTTCCCAGAAAACAGAAAACAGAAAAAAATTGTCAAAAATGGCCAGAAAATCAGAAAACAGAAAACAGAAAACAGATCCCTGGTAGCAAAGTGCTTGTTTTGAAGTGCTCGCCCATCCCTGGTAGCAAAGTGCTTGTTTTACATCTTCAGGGGAGTATAACAAGGTGCAGATCTATAAATAATCTTCAAAATTGCATAAGATTTTTTGCACAATGCTATAAACCCTTTCAAATTGATTATCTTCTCTACAAAAATAAAAAATGCGCGTTGGATTTTTTTGCTCGTTTTGATTTTTATTAATTTTTTAGTGCTTTAAATTGGAGTGTCCTGAAAACACAATCTTTAATCAACAGATCCTATTCCGTGATTAAATTTTTGGAGACAGGTTTTTATGTATTTTAAGAAAGATCTGATTTCCTCTATAAAAACTTATGACGCATTTATTTCTTCTTGTTAGCTTTTGTCAATTTTTAGAGGATTGTTAAAAAAGAGAAAAATTACCTTGACTACTTTTCTACTCAGTGTCATATGTCACTTGAAAGAGAATGTTAAGCTCTATTAGAATATATGTTTTGCTCTTTGGTCATTCTAAATGTTGCTTATTGTTAGGAAGAAAAAGCTTAGGTTAAAAAGATTAATCAATGAGTAGTAGCTATTGTTGAAAATAATGCTTGTCTTCTGGAAAACCCAATTTAGTAGCTTGAAAATGAACAAAAATTCAAATGAACGAAAACAACCAACGCATATTCTTGTAGAACAATTTATCTTCCTTTGAATGGTTTATAAACTTGTGCAAAAAATCTCAAACTTAGAACCGATCAGTCGGCTAATGCCATTTTTCTTTTTTTTTGGCCATGTACAGTGACCGAAATAATAACAAAATCAAAAGAGAAAAAAAACAAAACATATTTTCTGGCAGATAAAATCATTCTCTTCAAACGATGTTTGACATTATACAAAAGGCTTCGAGCGAAATTTTGAATAAAATGGTAAAAACGTGGGGCTTAGATTCCAACGTAGGAGATATTAAAGCATTTTCGATTATGTACTAACAAGTAAATTTTACCATTGAAAATGGATACATCACGTCACCAACACAAATGTGTCGACTAAATGTAAATAACTACCCACCAAACAAGTTTTATCGAAATTGTAATCTCTTGTATCATCGTCGTCCCGTTGATCACCGAGTCGTTCGAGCGGGCGCCAGCAGCGTCTCCTTTCGTCCCTGTCGCGTGCCAGAGTGCTCCGTTGAAAATTTCATGCACACTATATTGTGTAAATAAATAAATAGATAAAAAAAATCAATGCCCTTGTAATTATTTCTATCTACTGAATAGCCTGAAGCTGATTTTAGGACAAAGCAGAGAAACGATGATTTAAAGGAAAGAGCATCGATGATTGATATTTTTAGCTGGGAGGATGTTATGAATAGCAGTGAAGCTATTGGAATGAAATTGAGATCTAAAACGTCTAGCGACGAGTGGAAAATGATACACTCCCACCTATAGCTTGGTATTGAAGTTGCGCTAAGAAGCGACAAAATTGAGAGCGAGTTCAGTCCCTTGGAGTGGGATGAAGCTCCAGTATTCTGTACCCCTCACAGTGACCTATTGACACGTAGCGCTTCTCACCAGGCGATCCCATATGGCGATGCTCCTTATCATCTCCTTCTTGAAGACAGTTGAAAGTCCACGGTTTAGTTGAGTGGCGAAGCTATTCTTGAGGATCGGGTTCTCCGCAATCGTGACTTTTTGGAGGTTTCCACTTAGCAATGGAGTGAACAACCGGTAGTTTCCATATCCTGCTCAATATCCAATGGGAGAGGCAATTGAGGCTCTCTGCAGTGGGCGACTAAAAGGGTATGGTCCAAGAAAAAGTTGAATAGTGTGCGGAAAACTGTGTGCAATGCAAATTAAACTTGGTCCTATGCGGCTTGGAGGAGCACACCTTCATAGGTAGGCGTGGATTTCTTCAGTGTACATCTAATGATAGGACACCATGCTGGACATTCCTTGGCATAATTCACCTCATCTTGGATTCCCATGGAATATGAAACTATAGTAAGAGAAATGAGGAACAAAAGCAATCACCAAATGGGTGCACCCCTTGCACTGCCGGAATGGCACTTATTATAAGCAACTGAAAAATTGACAAAAGTAACTGAAAAATTTCTGGTCGAAGAAAAATGATTTGGGCATGCAATCTTGTCTCAGGATGGGCAACCTTAGCTTATAAAGAGGAGCTAATCAGTATGTCTGTCTGCTCAAATTTGGCTGTTTGAGGACCGTCACCGCAGCTCGACATACTTCTGGATTTCTGCTGAAAGTTGGAGGCTTAGAGCAGGCTTCGCATGACTATCCCGTCCACTCGATAGGCTTCGCAAAAGAGAAACGATATCAATGTGTACCGTCTGTATCAGCTGTCCCCGTTGGTCATCGAGTTGGCCGAGCGGGCGCTAGCAACGCCTTCATTCGTCCCTGTCGCGTGCGAAGCTGCTCCAATAGATTCTCCTCGCTCGAGGAGTTCAAATGTAGTTACATCGTTCGTTCAGGGCTTCCACGAATAGGTCCTATCAGCGCGTTGGCATGCATCTAGGTTCGTTCAGGTGTTCTCTTGACATCGCACTCAATCAAGTCAGCGGCAGCTCTCGCCCAACGGGTGTCTGGGATGCGCATTACGTGGCCGGCCCACCTAATTTTCGACAACTCGGCCCGTGATAGCGCTCTGTTCCTCAAAAATCGACGAAGGCCTTCTTTCACCTGCATGAATCATGCAACTTCGTTTACCGCTCTCTCTCTCGTATGTTGATCGACCCAGTCAAATAGAACATCTGTTTAATAAGAACCGTAGGAGTATAAGTTCTCAACGAATAAAACCCTGAAGATTACAAGTTTCTGCTACATTGACGAATGGTTCGCATGCAGAGCGCAAATTTTCGTCGTTGTGTTTTTTCTGGATTTCTTGCTGTGATGTGGCCATGAAGTTTCTGGAGATTTTGGCTTTTGAGACAGTTACGGCTACGCCTATTTTATTATGTCGTTGCATATGAAATGGACGATTTTGCTATTACAATTTCTGGTTGGTCGATTTTTCGTGGCTAGCGAATGCTCACGTTTCAGGCATTATATTCAGATTTTGAAAGTGCAAAATATCCTCTTTCCGCTTATGGCTTTCTGACATAAGCCTCTTGCCGAGTTCTTGACGCCGTCTCTACAGTATGAATCTACGTGATGTTTGGATTCTCTGCTCATATGAATGGAAAAGATGGACATAACGCGGCGGCGCAGCTCGTAACATCAGTGCTCCATTTAGGAGGATTTCGCTAAGGAACGCACATTTCGCCAATGGTTCGAAAGGTTTCGATCTGGAGACGAAAGTCTCGATGATGAAGACCGAGGTAGGCCGCCATCACCCTTTAACGACGACCAGCTCAGAGCCATGGCGGAAGCGGACCCTTGTCAAGCTGCGAGAGAACAGGCAAAGCATTTCGGTGTTGACGACAGCACTTTCAGTCGCCACTTGAATGCGAAAAAAAAGACTTGAAAGTAAAGAATAAATGGATAAATGAATCCAGCACGAGCAGACGGACGGGCGGGCGCTGAAGCGCCACGACACCTGTGTTTCGTTAAGGTTGCGTAACCTAAGGGAGCCTTTTTTGGAAACGGTCGTGACATGCGACAAAAAAAACGGATCCTTTATGAAAATCGACGTCGCTCTGCACAATGGCTGGACATGAATGAGAGTCCAAGGAGTTGCCAAAACCAATTTCCGTCCACTTCTTCGTCCAAGAAGACCATGGCGACCGTATTGCGTACAATGGCTGGTATATTTCACTACAAGTTCTTGAAGACTGGAGAAAATACAGCGGAGAAGTACCGAAATTGGAGTGATGCTCCAGAAGCCGAGTGAAAAGCAGCCGGCTTTGGTCAATCGAAGAGGCCAAATCCTACTGCACAACAATGCGTGTTTACACGTTTTAAAAACTGTTGTCCAGAAGCTGGATGAATTGGGATACGAAACTCTGCCACATTCAGCATATTCAGCAGATCTATCCCCTACTGATTATTATTTTTCAAGCATTTAGACCGTCATGGGAAGGATAAAAAATTCAGCAACCAGGATGATGTCGAAGATGACTTTTTATCATACTATATAATAATCCGCTAAGTGATGAGTCACACTATTGATCGACGATGAGTCATAAAATAGGGGAAATTACGGGGCACAATTAAGGCAAGAAATTAGCGGAAAATACCCAGACGGCTTCTACGCGCCTGGCGACTCAGTAGACGAGCAGAACATGTCTTCGACCGTGCATGGTTAGCCGTAGACGTGCCGAAGACGTCGACAACCGTGCCTGGGCATTTAGATGATCATCGACGGAAGGTCTTCACAGCAGGGGAGACAATCGATATCGATCGATGTCATAGATTTTTGCGGGTGTCGTTCAAGCTACACGAAACTTCAGCGCTGGGGCTAATCGAGGTCGCTGAACACGAATCGGCAGTCGACCAATCGATATCGATCAATATTGTAGCTTTTCTGTGGGTGTCGTTCAAGCGGAACGAAACTTCAGCCCTGGGGCTAATCGAGGTCCTGACCGGTGGTTTTCTCCCAGATTTAACCGATCAGGGTGGAGAGGGGGGGGGGGTGGGAGACACGCCGGTGGTTTTCTTCCAGATTTAACCGATCGGGGTGGGGAGGGGGTGGGAGACACGCGGGTATTATGGCCGAAAGAGTGCTCCACATCAGGTGGAAAGTTTCAATCTGGAGGCCGGTATCGATCGATATTATCGATCGCCTGAGCGGTGGTTTTCTCCCAGATTTAACCGATCGGGGTGGGAGGAGGAGGTGAAAGACACGCGGGTACTATGGCCGAAGGAGTGCTCCACAACAGTCTGAGGACGAAAGCACTGATTAACGCAAATAAATTACGTTTCTGAACTGTCTGAGATAGTATCGACGTTGAAGAGATGTTGAGGATGGAGGGAGGGAGAGCTGGACGGCTTCATATCGAAGAACTACTCACCTGATCTTAAGGAAGGTAGACCAAGGTTCGAAATTATTAAGGTTTTCAAATACCTCTTTTTACTGCTAAGGTGCCGAGAAGGCTGCACAAGCAGAACAGCTGCTTGAAATGAGTGATCTTGGCTTAGTGACTCTCTAAGGTCGCGCGAGGCGCGCAAGTACGAAACACGCCGACAGGCGTGTCGGCGCACTTGTGTTTTATTAATTCTCGTAGTTCTGATTGTTACAAGGAAATGTGGATTGGAATGTCTAAGCTATTGTCATGTTGGGAAAAGTGTGATAATTGTAATGGTGCTTATTCCGATTAATACAATTGCTTCCAAGCAAAGTTATGATCTGTCAAAGCTTTCAGTCAAAATCGGTCATTTCATATGCAACGACCTAATATTATTAGGGTGGGGGAGGCAAAAGGTATGAAACACCCCATGCCGTGTCCATATATCTCGTGGCTGAAGTTTGGTTTCGTGCTTATCGTATTTGTATGTTTGTATGCTACTTACTGAAGGCCACCTGAGAAGTTACCACTTCCGCCCTTTCCAGAAGCATGCCAAAACCCCAGTCTGTCTCATGCCGAAACCCCAGTCTGACTAGTCGACCTGTGTCGCGCAAATCTCGCCCAATTCCCAACCCCGAGCAGCCTGGGCTCAATATTCACGCAAGATGAGAAGTACGTCTTCTACCTTAACCCTGCCAAGCAGCGAGTCTGGGTGAGGCTTGGTGACCTGTTACCGACCTTCGTTCGGCGAGATGCTCACGGTGAGAAGCACCTTTGGAGCTTTTGGATCTGCGCCCATGGATCGGTTTACCGGAAGCTGTTTCCCAAGAGCACTACGATGAACTCCAAGGCCATTGAACGAAATAGAAAAGATGGGCCGGCGACTCGCTCTTATATATTCGCAGCGCTTCAAGGAGGTTCTCCTCTTCGACAACGCCGTACCCCATCGGGAACAAGTAACCACGGATAAACTTTGCCAGCTGGGCTACGTTCACATGCCTCATCCACCGTATTCGCCGGACATCTCTCTATACGACTACCACTACTTCTTGAGCCTACAGGACTTCCTGGTCGGAAGGGACACAAGAACCCAAGCAGTGCTTGACAACCATATCGAGCAGTTGATCAACACCAGGCCCAAGCAGTTCTGGAAGGATGGGATGAGGAAGTTGGCTGATCGATGGCATCAAGGTCATTGACCTTAATGGCAAATACATTCCTCAGCATCGTTGAGTTGTAAATGAGTTATAAAGAGATAAAGACTTTTTTCAATTTGTCTCATTACTTTTACCCCCCCCCCTAATAGAACAGGAGGGACACCGCGTAACTGCCGCAGACGGCGATGTAAACGAGTGACTAATGAATTTCCGATCAGGAATATGATAACGCCTTCTTTATCGCTGATATCACTGACAGATTTCATGCTTCGTCGGTGGGTGTCCATATCTGGCCTCTCAATATGAGAACTCGTGAGAAATCCGTGAAAAATCCAAGTGAACACTTTTGATTGAAATTTTTATTTCGCTGTCATGTACCTCTTGCGCATCCATCGAGTACACAAACTTATTTATTAACAGTGCGCGTTTACGAAGGGTACGACTAGCCGATAAACCGTTCAGTAACCAATTAAGAATTCGTGAGGGATTTTTCACGCAATGTGCAGCAGCTGCTCTAGAAGCCTCTTGTGGCTTCTAGGTAGTCCTTAGTGAACGCTTCGAGGTACGGTGTCACTTTGTCGTCGATGTATTTCGTCTTCTTCAAGTAAATCAGAAGCACTTGGTGCACGTAGAGGTACTGCTGCTCGGTCTGAAATCGGCAATAGAGTATGTACTGTGCGACTATGTACAGTGTGAAGAACAAGATCTCAGGACCGCGCGCGTGTAGCGCAGTCGGAGGAGGTGTCAATACCAGTTGTTGGTTCGATTTCCCAACCAGGTCAATCAAACCTTCCATCCCTCTGGGGTCTACGAATTGGTACCAGACTCGTCTGGGAAAGACAAACAATGCGTTGACTTGTTCATCGGCTGGCCACCGCAACTCATTTTATAGACTAAGTATGCATTCAAATCACCTTCACGACATCCAGTAGAAATAAACCTAACCAACTTGTAGTTCAAGCAGTCAGCAGTTTAAACTGTAAGTAGCTCTTTTCGATTTGGAAGATTTCATCTTGATTTCAGAAGCATCAATTTTGTTTAGAAGAGTGTCAAATTGGCGTAAAAGTGTCGAATTCATCGTGAAATTGGTACAATTATTGTCGTTGACATCCTTAGAGACACTCACTTGAACACTATTATTCCTTTGTTTACGTAGCTCTAATAGATAGTGTCTCATCTCCAGCAGTGGCTCATTGCGGCTGAGCAACTCCAAAGCAGTTTCGATAAGAACTATGGAGCCCGTGCGTCCGATTCCGGCCGAGCAATGCACGATTATAGGAGTGCTGCAATTCATAAACATAAAAGAGCGATGATACTGCGTGATTTATAATTTTTTTTAGCGAACTCCGGGTTCAACTAAGTCGCGGAGGTTTGGAGTGACAGCATGCCGAGGATCTATTTAATATTATGTACGTCAAGAACAGCTTCGAAGGCAAAAACATAAAAATTAGATGGCCCTTACGATGATTCTCTAAGCTTGGACAGCAACGCCACAGGAGCGAGGTCAGCCTCTGGTACTCCTCGATCGGGCCAATCTTGCCACTGGTAATGATTGCAGGCGTGTGTGGGCTGTCCGGGTATGGACACTTCGAGATGGCTGACACGGATTCGAACCTTGGTTTCCGTGTGAAAAACGAACTGCAAACGATAAAAGTAGAAGTAAACAATTTTCGTTGTTGAAAATCTGGTGTTGCTCCGAGCAGAACTATGCTAACAGACGTCCACAAACGTTAGCAGCGTTGTACGACCTCGTTATATTTCTTTTATGGACTTCAACAAAAAAATAAAAAAATCAATGAAAAAGATGACCTTGCTCAGTGTAAGACAAAAGATTTTTCTGACAAATGCGGCGCATAAGCAGAATACGGCGTAGTTACCTGCTCTTGCTTTTTGCATAGCACTTGAACATCATTGAATGTGAGGCGCTGACCACTCTGCATTGGGAAGTAGATGGCGCATTTCTTTGATTTCTTAAATAAGGTAGGTAAGAAGACATATTTCCTCAGGCATATTTCCTACAGCAGAACTTGTTAACTAGTCAGCTACCCTATCCCTCTTATAACATGCTCCGCTGGCGAGATCTCTTATTAGTGTTTGAAAGCCAAACGTTGCAGCAAGTAGACCTCAAATATGTCGCACATTGCATCTAGCTACGTCAGGAGTATACCGAAGAGATACGTCGGATGTTTGTTTTGCCTGTAGTAGCCTACAGTTGTCGGCTTATCTAATACTCCTCATTTGCTTCCTAGAATGGGCGTCTGAGATGGTTCATTGCTAGGGTGGTCTACCCCACCATTTCGATGGCGATTTCTTCATAAGGCATAGTTTATAGTTGCTCCGCAGCGCGGCACGGCACTTTGATCGGCATTGCTATCGCATTTTCGCGCCCCGAAGCGGCGATGCATCGCATTTAAACGTGAAGACCTCTGCACACTTTTGCAGCAGACGACGGGCGGCAAAACTCGTGAAGCGTGCCACTCAGGCACATTCGAATCTTGTAGCGGCAAGCGGCGGCAGCAAGTGCACTCTTTAGCCGCATGCACACTCCGCTGCGGCAGTACGGCAGCCACGCTGAAGCCTAGCGCGGAAGGGCGGAGTCACACTGCGGCAGCGGAGACCGCAGTGAGGGGGTGTGCACACTTCCGCTGCCGCAGTGCTGCCGGCAGCGGCTGCAGCGGCATTGGCAGCGAAGAATGACCCGGGCATTCCTCAATGACGTTGCGTGTGGCCGCGGCGCAGTCCAACAGTGCTGAAACCAGCTCCGCCCACATTCCCTGCCCGCTGCCCGCTGCAAAGTGCGCATGCGGCTTTTCTAGTCAGGAACTACTGCTGCTATTCGCTTTTCCGTCTTCTGTTTCGCTCTAGCCGGTCTCTGCTAGACGCAGACAGCCAGAACAGTGCGGCGGCAAAACAGCGGCGGCAGTGGTGTGTGGGTCGCTACGCACTGCACAGCACCCGCCCAGCACTGTCGCTGAAGTTTAACATATGCCTAGTCCCGAGGGCAGCGCGCCAGGAGGTCCTCCTGCTGGGGTGTGTGCGCGGGCAATCGCGGGAGAGTTCGATGACCGTTCTGTATTTACGGCACTACCAAATCTACGACAAAGCCTCAAATTCGATTTCCATCGCTATTGTAGAGGTGATTTTCATCAAAATGATTATACAAATAGTCCTTGAAGTTTTGCTTCATCGTTTCTTTCACACGAGAAACCAGTGCAAGTTAATCGGACTTCCACACAAACGTGCAAACGAAAGAACGCCATAAGGTCTGAAAAACAAGAAAAATGAAGTTCAAAAACGAAGCAGTCACCTTCTCCTCTAACAATACCCCCTAAAATGGAACCTGCAGAGCTCCGTTACGCCAAATGGTGTCATTTTCTCTAACAGACCACCGCTTCTGGAGTATGAGTGGAATGAGAGGTTTCTCGTGGAACATAGGAGCGTCGTGGATGCAAAACGGTCATCGAACTCGTCCACGATTGCCCGACACACGTCCCCAACAGGAGGCGGATTGCCGTGTACCAGGCCTAAGGTATACTCCCACGAACACACCCGCGGTAGGCGAACTACAGATGGTGGTCTGGTGGGCTGCGACGAGTGGCCAGGTGCGGAGTCTTGGCACGATGCGTGGCTGCTCGAGGGAGTGTCCGCGGGGTATGCTTTAGGCCTTGCGAGGAGCTACCAAACGATAAGCTGTAACACTGCTCGTTTAGGCTTTTCTGGGATACTGTGTGGGACGATTCGCGCTGCAGAATGAACAGGCGTGGAGCGAATATTTACGGATGAGAGTGTTTCGCAGAGTAGCCCAGCTATCGCGTCGCGCTTCATTATCAACACAGGAGCCAGGCTGGATCGTGCTGCGCTTTCGTGGGGCTCCCGCCCTCTCAGCCATACTTAGAATCTTGTCAAGTCTTGCTCCAGCAGTTTCAGCGCGAATAATCAATATTAGGTTTGTCAATCAATATTAGGTCGTCCCAAATTTTTTAGACAAAATGTAATGGTGAGATCCAGCGCCAGCTCTCTGCCAGCTGAAGTCTTAAGTGGGCAGGTCTCTGAGTATTACTGTTCCATGTCCTTTACATGTAGTCTCCCAAAGAGGCCACCTCGAAGTCAATCTGCTGTGTTCGCGATATAGAAGACTGCCTCACTCACTGCTCTCACTGCCAACTCTACTTCTGCCGTACCGCTCTGGTCGATATCCTGACGAGGCTCATCCTCTTCTGTAGGAGACATTAAGGACCATGCGCTCTCTCGAGCAACTCCGCCTTTGCCGGTTCCAAGCCCGGATTAGAAAGGAGGAGGGTTGGACGGCGGGCTAGCAACCCGTCTCCGTAAAATCTTTTTAGCTACAGAAACGATGAAAACTTCTGTTGAAACTGAAACTGAAATGCCGGATGCTAGTTTTATGACGGTTCCCTCAATTCTAGCGGCGGTTTTTCCACCTAAAAGACCAACTCGTTTTGGTACTTGGAATGTTCGCACTCTGTTTCAAACAGGAAGACTCGCTCAGCTACTGCGGGAATTCGACAGTTACCGCCTTGATATACTCGGAGTCAGCGAGATGCGATGGACTGGGAATGAGCGAATCATCAGCTCTGGAAAGTCCATAATATTCTGAAGTTTACATGGGCGACATAACGTTTGAGGAGACGGATAGAGCAATCAAAGATCTGAAAGGTCGTAGAGCGCCGGGTCTCGATCTCCGCTGAACTTCTCAAGGCAATAGGCAGAGCAATGACCACTACATTGACGAGGCTATTTAACATATGCTGGCAGCATTTAGAAGTTTCGGAAGACTGGAAGAGATACGTCGTCGTCAAAATACCCAAAAAAGATGACTTATCAGAATGTGGAGACTTAGAGTTACATTGCTTTCTATACCCGGCAAGGTGTTCTGCTTAATTCTACTAAATCAACTACGAGCCGCGGTAGATGAAAGACTTCGTGAAGAACAATGTGGATTCCAGGTGCTAGGTCATGCAGCGAACAGATATTTACCCTGCGGAATGTCATCGAGCAATGCATGGAATTTCGGACGCAACTTCTCATCAATTTCGTGGATTTCCGGAAGGCCTTCGATAGTATACACCGTGAATCACTATGGTCAATTCTCAGGATTTACGGTATACCCCAGCCTTTTGTGGGAATCTTCAAGAAGCTGTACAAGAATTCGTCCTGTTGCGTCAGAACGAATGCAATGCACACGACATTCTTCGATGTTGTTACCGGAGTGAGACAAGGATGTGTACTCTCCCCTCTTCCGTTCAATGTTGCTCTGGACTTCATTATGAGGAAATCCATGAAAGGTGATGAAGCGGGTATGAAATGATGCAGGGCACACCGCCTAACAGACCTCGGTTTCACAGACGATGTAGTCATCATAGCCGAGAGCAACGGTTTACTGCAGTAGGCGACCACAAACCTCGCGCGAAGCCAAGAAAATTGGACTACGATTAAACCCGGACAAATCGGAAGTGATGAGCATAGGGAGAACAGATATGAACGTGAATATCAACGGTAAGGCATCACAGCTTGAAACATTCCAGAAGTTCACATATCTTGGAAGTACCGTGTCACGCGACGGGAATGTGGAATCAGAAATACTAACGAGGATTGTGAAGGCTTCATCTGTGTTTCGGAAGCTTGGTCCAATCTGGAGCTTACCGTCGGTCGCGTCGAAGATAAAGCTGCGGCTTTCCATTCAATTGTAGTCCCGATTGTTGCCTACGCGAGTGAAACATGGGCCATGTCTATGAAGTGCGCCAAAAAGCTAAACGCCTTCCACCAGAGATGTCTTCGACGGATATTGAGAGTGCGATATACAGACCGTTTAACTAACTATGTAGTCCTAAACCGGAGCGGCTCAAATAGTCTTTCTGCATTAAGCACACAAAGACGTCTACGCCTCGCAGGACACGTAATGCGAATGCCTGAGACCGATTTCCTCGAGTAGCCATGTGTTGGATTCCCGAAGGTGGTAGCAGTGCGCGCGGTCATCCGAGAAACACATGGAGGCAAACACTCGAAAAGGACCTTCAACTACTGAATATTTCCAGAGACGAAGGTGAAGAGTTGGCACAAGACAGGTGTCAACGGAGAAGTCTCGTCGCCCGATATGCCCAACAGCATGGGAGAAAGTAAGCCTAAGTAGGTCCTCTCTCGAGCGACGTGCTTCAATTAATATCATAGCTTCGACAATGGGACTATGTACCTGAAGAACTTCCTCATATCGGACGTCCACATACGCGAGAAGAACGGCTCTAATCGACAACTGCGATGCTTGACTTGATCTTACATAGTGAGCGTGTAGCTACGACTCACACTGCAACGACTAACCCGCGGGTATAGGGTGTAGAGATACCCACGATGAAGCTTGCGTCTCTGACTCTTGCCTTATATCTACCTAGCTCTTATCTTATCTCTACCCGTTATACTCGCATACCTAGGGGTTTAATTGTTGATGAATCCGGCCCTGGCAATGTTGCAAAGTTGACGCAAGTTATCCCACACGCTTTGACTGATCTGGATGAGCGTGTTGATGTGTGCGCTTCTTTCATCAGCTGTCAATGTACGCTTGCATGAATCGACTCCATTGCCAAAGTAGACGAAAAGTAATGGCTTTACGACAGAACCGTACGGCGCAACAACTGGGTTGACATCGACGTGCTGCCGAAACCAGAAGAGAAACATCCTGATTACAAGAAAGACTACTTTCGATGCCTCGAGGGGACCTCAGTGGCCCGGTCTTTTTGGAGTTGGTTTCTACCCGTTCTATGGTAGGCTCGGACACGTTGTGCACCCAGTCGGAGAGAAAATCGAAATTTCCTCTAGAAGCATTTCGGACCACCTAATGTTCATCATCATCAAGATCTGAGCTCGTGTGGTTCTAGCTTGCGGTTGTGGCTCAATGTTGTTGTCGTACCATATTTGTTAGTTGTGGGTCTGCTTGCAGTGGATCGTGTTGTTCCGAGTACTGCCTAATAGTCGCGAAAATGTGAATGGGAGAAGAAGAGTTTTAAAGAAGCTGGAGCAGATTGCGGCTGGTGGGTTCAGCATGACCAGGAACGGTCAACACCTCGAAAAAGTCGGATTTGTCTGACTAGGAGTCTCAAGTGGTGACTTTAAGGTGTCATATAGGAAAAGAAGGGATCTCCGCAAACAGGGTTCCCATGTGCTTATGAAACCGCTGACCGCAACACAATTCTCACAGCTCATCAACTCATAGTTTTTCTTGCTTACCTGTTCAATGAAGTTGCATAACATCAGGATTGACTTCGATTTTTCCTGTACGACCATGTACCAGAATTCGGGGCAAGTCTTTGGCAGAGGCGCCTAAATTGTATGATAGTGTTTAGAGTTCCCCTGCTTCCTGTTCCTGCCTTCTTAATCCCTACACTACGCGCTTGACATTAATGTTACATCATTTCTTTCCAAAAAACTAATTTCTCATTTAATTTTCGCTCAAGCATTTTTTATTTCTAGATAAGCACGCAACACAAATTTCAAAAGCGCTGTCATTAACATAACGTTCGAAGTAATTAGCGAGAGAATAGTACCTGAGTACAGATAAACCGCTTTGGATTGTTGGGTGATGACACGTAATTAGCATGAATATAGGACACATTTCCGATTTTGAGTACCACACGACGATTGTCCAAACAACCAACGTCCTGCGATGTGATTCAATTAAAGATGTTTTACACATGTATTGGTTACTACCGAGCTTTGAAAAGAAGGAACATTACTCATTCATATCAGTCTCTCGTCGTTAAATATGAGTCAAGAATGCAAAATCCTACGGAAGCGTTGGCTCCACTATTTCAGGAATGTAATTTTGTTAAAATCGCACAAGTCCTAACCTTATATCGATTCCTGCCGTGAATGTTATTGGCGAGAAATTCCGTCATTTTAGTGAAGTCATTAGTTCGTTTCATGCTGCGAAACTCCTCGATTAGCCCGCTCACTCCCTTACGCAAAGTTTCTTCTACAAACACTCGAACCTGAACGTTTTTGGGTTTGCATAAGTAAGAGTTGTTCGGTACTAGGTTCTCCAGTGCTAGCAGTCCCATGCATATTGCGCAATGTTGTGTTGTTCGAACGACACTCTCTGCAGTGCTTCCCGTTTAATCGATTGTGACAGGGGTGTGGGATCGCGTCGAGCCAACCTATTGCTGACTATGGGCGGGGCTAGTGGTGCACGGGAGGCGGCAGCGATACTCATTTTCGCGCGCGCGTACCACATCTGGGGCGGGGTCGGCTGGTCTCGTTCGGTGCAGAGGGCGAGATTCCACGATCTTCGCGAAACATCGTCCTTCAATATTGACTAGCTGTTGCTGGGTTCCGGCTTCTACTTCTAGCTGACTATTCGACTACTACTGGTGGGTATTCAACGTATTCTTGATGATGGAAGGGTAAGCTGCTTTAAGCCTCTCCTGAAAGATATTCGGATGTTCTAGAGTGGTACTCCCCTGCGACTTCTAACAGCGCTGGCAAAAGCTGATCATAAACACCATGGTGTGGCGGCTTATGAGAGAGTAGCGCCCTTCAAATCCTTGCCGTGGACGTTCCATTTCATGCGTTCCATCCGCACAAAATTTTGGTTGCTGAAGGCAATAGGAAGTCCACGCAGGCGTAGGGATAACTTGCTTTGGAACGATGAGTCGTGTCCAAACACTTAGTCGAATTCTGACCCAATCTTAAACTCCCTGTTCTGTTCCAATACGTAATCATCCTCTTCGGCTCCTCTCGCATTTGCCGAGGCTCTTCGTCGTTCAGTCTTATGGATGCGAGAATACAATATAGATGTTGATTTTAGTGGGCGGAGTGACGCATGGCAACTTGCCAAGTGCATGGATTCGTGGCGGAACCGAAAGGGTGCACGATGCAGCTCGCAACCGGATGCATCCCTCCATGTATAAAGGCCGCCTGGCATGGGCGCATTCATTCACTCAGTTCGTTCGCTTGCTAGTCTGACGACTGGCATCGCTCGGATCGGCAGAGTTCCCACTTCGGGCTAAGCTTGAAGACCGAAAAGGAATCTGTGAGCTACGTAGACGCCTCTTTATAGGGGAAAGCTGCAGTTTCGTTTGGCTTAAAGGTGCACTTTCTTTGACATATGTTGTTTAATTCCTATGCAGTGAAGCTGCCAGTGCCTTTAGAATTCGCTGTAGTGTTATCTTATAGTTGCCTAATAAACACCATATCCGCAGCGGTTTACGTGCTGTACGTGACCTGAATAAAGCTATAATACCGAAATTGCTCTCGAGTGTTGGTGAAATTGATAGGATCCTATTTGAAAAGCTTCTCTACAAGCATGAGCATTCATGAGCCAGCAAGCGGACAGTTCGGTGAGGAATTCTTACCTATCGGAATTGGTCGATAACGACTGGGAAGGGATGTGCGCAAGTAAACCTGTCGGTTAAACCGGCTTGTGAACAAGCCTAGAACCCCGTGTCAGACTGCAGACAAAACTACTACTCCGCAACCCTTTCGTACAGAGGCTAGCAGTACTGGCAAAGTGAATCATTTAAAAAGGCTCTTACTAAAACTTTTTTCTCAAACGCTCGTTGATTTGCTCGTGCAGACCTATAAGCTAGATGATTATTGAGAATAGAAATTAGTAGGGAAGCTTTTTCAATTAAATAAACGTACTCATCATCGGGCGCAGCGGTTATGCATTCCTCTCTAGAATTTAGAATTTTATACTCTTTTCGTGTTTCAAATAATGCAGAACAATACACGTACGTGAAACAAAACAAAACAAAGCAAATAAAAGACACCGATATTGTGAATTTAGTCTAAAGGTTGGGTCGCTTTCATGGTCGACACCACTGTCAAAAAAAACACCAGTTTCTAACGGCGGCCTTTTGTACTTTAACGGCCCATGCAACTAGTTCTATTGTAATTGAGACAGTTCGACAGCTAGTGGCTATGAAGGCAACCCAGTTTACCGAAGAACGCGATGACTAGTAATTGAGGACGCACTCGCTGTCATCTGAAATTCAAAATTATTAGAAATGGTTGTTAGGCAAACTAAGGAGTTGAAGATGACAGGAATCAAAGGATGATGATGCTGCGATAGATAGGTTCCATTCGAGTAACGAATTGAAGTATGTCCTACAAGTTTGATGAAGCCTAGAGCAACCGCCAGAAGGTCATAGGCCTATGTTATTCCATCGCTCACCCCGAGCGATGGTATAACGGGTGCAGCAATAAATAAATAAATAAACAGATAAATAAATAAATGATGATAGGCTTCCATATCGATTGCGCGACGCGATGAATCGATATGGGAGCTTACCACTATGTTTCGATCGTGGTGAGCGATGGTATAACATAAACCATAAACTGCTTGAAGGAGGATAAGTTGCGATAAAAACTTTTGCGCCGGTCGGAACTCGAACCCGTCCCATCTGTCTTCCTTTAAGGGTGCTACCCCATTAGGCGGCCAGAGCTGTTTGTTCACAACAAAGCATACACGATATCTTTGTGACCTGCCAGTACTCAACCGTGATACCGTAATGCTGACATTAGCACTGTAATAATCGTACCCTCCCCTTCTCCCTTTCTTTCAATATAGGTTTTAAATAAACTGACGTGGCCGCGTCGCACAGGGCTTGACACGTATGTAGTACACGTTACAATTGACCCGTATCAACGTTGTGACACCTCAGTGTCATTTCTTTCTTCACCTGACCAGTCGTCGTGCCCAACCACATCCACCTCCCCGGATCACAGCCGGGGGACGATGAATAGTCTAGTAATATGCTGTCTACCGTAGCGGTAGACAGCCTTTTACTATACCCTTCATCTTCACCGAGAAGACAGCCTTCTGTGTATAAACGAATGTGTGGCGCAATAATACTACGGGGAAAACAGGATATCTATATCAGGATAACAGGATATATCTAAAGATTTTTCTGGCATCATTCCTATTCATTCATGATATGGGAACATTATCTCATAGAGCAAAGCAATGCTCAGTCGCAGACAGAACCATGGTCCAGTGGGACTAATGGTTTCGAGAAGTGTAAGGAACTTCTTCTTCTTCTTCAGCGTTTGTCCCGCTTTCGGGTCCGCTCTTCTGGTGTTACGACGCCATCTTTCCTGATCCTGCGCTTGACAGGGTGAACACCAGCTATTTTCATATCCGTGTGTAACGTATCGGACCAACGCTGCTTCGGGCGTCCTCTTGGCCGCTTTCCAGATACTTCCAACTCAAGGCCTATCTTGCGGACGCTGTCTTCTTTCCCACGCAGAACGTGGCCGTACCATCGCAAGCGAGCTTCGCGCATCTTGTCCGCTAACGGCGCGACACCGAACTTCTGCCGAATAGCATAATTTCGAATGCGATCCATGCGCGTGACTCCTGCCGTCCAGCGCAACATCTTCGTCTCCATGACGCTGAGGCGCGTTTCAACTTCCTTAGTCGCAGGCCATCACTCAGCGCCGTACATCGCTACCGGCCGCACGACGGCTCTGTAAATCTTCGACTTCAGGTGTTCTGGGATCTTCCTATCGCAGAGCACGCCAGTCAGCGAACACCATTTGGACCAAGCTGCACTCACGCGTGAGTTCACTTCAACCGTCAGACCGCCGTCAGACGCTATTGCTGATCCCAGGTATTTAAACACCGAAGTGCGTGCAAGTTCAGTACAGTTAATCTTAATGGAGCCGGACTCATTCACGTCAGTCGTTAGGTACTCGGTCTTCTTGACGTTTAATTCGAGTCTGAACCTCGCTAGAAGGTCGCACCAAGCTTGCACCTGCCGCTCGAGATTGTTTTTGTCTTCGCAAGCGAGCATCACGTCATCAGCATAACGCAGCGTCCATGGAACAGGCTGCTGAAGATCTCGCGTAATGGCATCCATGACGACAACAAAGAGGAGTGGAGAAAGCGCAGAACCCTGATGCACCCCAACAGAGATGGGAAACTCCATTGAGGTTTCAGCTGCAGCTTGCACTCTACTCTTTGGGCAGGAGTAGAGCATCCACACCCACTCTATTAGTTCCTCAGGTACGTTGTGTCGTCGCAAGGCGTACCATATAAGCTCACTCGGTACGCGGTCGAAGGCCTTCTCCAAGTCGAGAAAGGCTACATGCACCGGCTTCTGTCTCTCACGATGCTTCTCCACCAGTAGGCGGGCGGCGTGTATAGCATCAATGGTCTCACAACCATACACAAAGCCGCACTGGTTGTCGGAGAGCTTGACGATTTCACGGATTCGTCTGTCGAGGACTCGCTCGAAGATCTTCATGCTGTGCGAAGGCAAGCGAATCGGGCGGTAATTGAAGCAGTCTGCAGGACTGCCCTTCTTCTTCCAAATCGAAATCGTCACAGCCAGCTGTACCAGACAGCTGTACCCGTCCTTCGCAGCACCTACGTGCCCATTAAGGTCACCAGCGACTATGATGACATCTTTCCTCCGATGTCTTCCCATCAAGCAGATTCCAAAACTCATCCTTGGCCTGATCGGAGCAGCCAATCTGCGGAGCATACGCAGAGAAGAAGTGATAGAGTCGCTCCTTAGCGGCGACAACGATCTTCATCAATCGATCGTCAAAGCGCTCGACGCTTACAATCGAGTCACGAACTCGTTCGGAGACGATTATTCCGACACCACTGGTGGTTCTGGGACTTCCACATAGAACGGCCTTGAAACCACGTCCTATGTCCCTTGACTTGCTGCAGGACCACGTCGCCTCCTGCACCGCACAGAGATCAACTCTTCTACGCTCCAGTGCTTCAACCAACTCGCACGAGCGGCCCGTCAACGTACCCACATTCAGAGCAGCCACGCGGGCCCTGCTTAGGCTACGGGACTTTCAGACTAGCTCATATGCTTCCCGATGTCGTCCTCGCATCAGGGACCCTCGCATATTTTCCGCACTCGCCGGGCTCTGAGAGTGACGTCGTAGCACTCGAGAAACTTGAACTGTCATACACCATGCGATGTGACATGGGTCTCCGTAGGCCGGCCTGTCACAAGGGCCAGTCGCCTGCATTCGAATGTCCGTGATTATCTTAGCTCGCAGAGCGAGCAGTTTCCAGTGGCACCACGTGGAGGAACGGACATCGCCACCGAGAACTGTAAGGAACATACTTTTCAAAATGAATGCAATAGTGAAACGGACCAGAATTGATCACAGCCTGAGAGATCGAGATCTCACTGCGGCATAAGCACATTCGGCGCGATGCTACTATGAGGTCAGCCCACGTTTGAACGAGTTTTTACCCGTTTGACCTGGGCCTCTCTCGCTGCAACGTGTATTACACGTATGTACAATGTGCGAAATTCCACCTCACCATATCCGACTGCAACGCTTAGGTCTATGTCATACCATCGCTCACCCCGAGCGTGGCCTAATGATAGCCTCCCATATCGACTCATCGCTTTGCGCGATCGATATGGGAGCTTATCATTAGGCTTCGCTCGGGGTGAGCGGTGGAATGACATAGGCCTTAAAGGGCTGGGCACACTTCTGCTGCTTGACGCAGCTCCAATGATGAAAAATAGGGCAGAGACGAAGAGTACGTGTATCTGCATCAGGGGCGGCGACGCGCTTATGGCACACTTCGCTTCAGCGTTGACGCCCAGCGTCAGCGCTGTAAGCCTCAGCTTCACAAAATGAGCGCGGTCATTCCGTGAAGCTGACGTTATCGCTCCTGAGCAAGAGATAAGATAAGTGAGATAGGAAAGCCCTTTCCTCAACCAGACCAGCTAACCGGTCAGCTCAGCGATGGTTGGCAGTGATCCAATGCCGACACCAGAGAAAGAAATAATGACCGCCACTCACCGCAAACATGTCCTGAGCCTGAGAGCAACGCCCCGCCCCGACTTTAACGCACTAAAGCCGCTGCCGAGTGTGCCCAACCCTTAAGGGAATGACCAAGCTCATTCCGTGAAGCTGACGCTTGCAGCGATGACGCTGGGCGTCAACGCTGAAGCGAAGGGTGCCACACGCGCGCCGCCGCCCCTGACGAAGAGATACGTACTCTGCGTCTCTGCCCTATTCTTCATCATTGGAGCTGCGTCAAGCAGCAGGAGTGTGCCCAGCCCTTTAAGTCGCTCGAAGCCCATGGACTGCCCCCCCCCGTGGTATCACTGCGCCCACTGGGATAGCCCTACAGTGGCGATGGGTCGATACGTGGAGCCCGCAGGCGTCCCTGTACGGATCGTCACGGTGAATCTGTCGACGCGCACGCATGTGCTACGGCCGGAGGCATCCGAAGGTCGTTGGAGGTTTTGCGTGTTTTTAAATCTGAATATCCTATTTGTTTCAGGGACTAGACCTCAATAGTCACAGGAGGAGTTCAGGTAGGCATATTATGTAGCAAGTGTTCAACTCTATTTATCGTTTGAACGTGGTTATGGGAGTGCACCCTTGGGGTTGAGCTGCGCCCAAAATCTAAATTTAGCTTAAATTTAACCGTATCCTTTTTCAATATGAGAAGTCCTTGAAGTCAATTTTATGTAAAACATGTGTAGAAAGCACCAGTTATCTATCAAACTTTCCCTCTACCTCATGCCCCACTCCCGCTAGGTTTAAGAAGAATTGCTCAAGAACCTGAAAACAATTACGATACGACATTTTAGGCCACAGCAGGAACCTTAAGTTTCATCAACACGTCTACTCTTCCCGAGGAGGCCGGCAGGAGAATCTACTTCAGGATGTCGCGATTCACGAGTAGACCGTAAACGAAACAAATTAAGGCATGTGGCCTGAGCCTGCCATAGAAGTAGACGATTGGCCCGGAGATGCTTCACGGCCGCCATTTTCGCGGGGCGCTTCATCTCCGGATACCTCCCCTGCGCACGTAGTTGAGATGGTCTCTACAGCATCTCAGTTGTAAATGAAATGGAGTCAACACCCCTCCCGCCAACTCGTATTGTGCCTAGAGCCAAATACATATTAGGCGATTTATTGAGTACTATACAAATAGCAGTAGATTTCACTTCCACAGGGGATGTGTCTAAAAAGGAGATAAACGTACTTTGAATGCTGTTGACATTGGCCAGATTAAACATGCGCCGGATGAGATACATTTCGTGGGTGTTGTGGGAACCGACGACAGCACGATAGTTTCGGCGAATGAGACCTACTCGTCTTTCTACCTCTTCTTATTTGCTAACATTTGTTTGCAATGCTAAGATAATGTGATAGTGTATATCAATTATTGTTTTCGACTCTCACCATACACAAACGCGTTTACCACTCCCAAAGGCCCCTCGGCTGCATCCGCCGCGGAGTATCATAGTATAGGGCACTGCGACGAGCGAAAGATGTCGAGGTAGTGCTGTCAAGTGTCAGTTTTTCATTAACTTTTCGAGGAAGTGTATTGGGTGCAATCTTAGTTGGTGGTGGCTACTCTTAAGCGATTTTATAAAAACCTGAATGTGTTCAGCATTGAAGCATATTGAACCTATCACTTCTTAGAAAACAACTGCACTAAAGAAATCAGGATAAGTAACACAAAAAACATGAGAATATATAACGTTTGCAAGCTTGATCGGGATGTTTGCAATTGATTGGGATGTGAAGTACATTGTCCTGTGAGTGTCCAGAACGTTGGTTGAAAGGGGAAAAGGTGTGCTCAGTCTCTTTGTAAGCCTTTAGCCATAATTTTCAATGTTTCCTTGATTTACAGTGAAGTTCCTGAAGTTTGGAAAGAGTCAATCATTACTGCTATTCTAAAAACTCCTAGACCAGAGTTGCTTTCTTTCTTTCGGCCGATAAGTATTATTCCTACCCCAATAAAAGTGATGGAAAGTATTGTTAGAGATAAGTTGCTGGCCTGTCTATCTAGAAGTAATTCGATTCCGTACGAACAGCATGGCTTCATGTCAGGCGCTTCCACCGCCACTCAGCTTTCTGACTGCTTATTTGATTGGAACCTTGCACTGAACAATGGAGATTCCGTTGATGTAATTTACTTCGATTTGTCCAAAGCTTTTGACAAGGTCAATCATCAAAAACTTTTGAGCAAACTTTACCAAAATGGAGTTTATTTGTTCCTTCTAAAGTGGATACGTTCTTATTTAAGTGGAAGGCATATGCGCGTTAAAGTTGGTAGCTCATTTTCAAAATGCTATGGTTGCAAAAGTGGAGTGTCACAGGGAGGGGTACTGTCGCCTACCCTTTTTCTTGCTTACACCTCTGACCTGCCCTCGAGGCTAGCCACAAGCTCTTATGTTAAGGTGAAGATGTATGCTGACGACATAAAAATTTACGGGGCATACAACGGTGATAACAAAACATCTGTGCACCAAGCATTAATCAGTTCATTGGCAATATGCTGGAATGGGCTGATGCTTGGCAAATTCAGGTCAATCTGTCTAAAACAACAGTTTTCCACATTGCCAATGCCCCTTCATTGGGTTACAAAGTCAACGACAACGAGCTGCTTTCTGTGTCTGGTGTCCGCGATCTTGGCATTTTCACTGATCACGAATTGAAGTTTGAGAGGCATATCAATAATATAGTGCGAAAAGCATTCTCTATTATGCATTTGATTTGTAGAAACATAAAATGCAATGACAACTTCGTACTGATTAGTTTATATAAGACTTATGTAATCCCAATATTGGAATACTGTTAGCAGTTGGAGTCATTCCTTAAAAAGGCTTCAGATAAAAATTGAGAAGGTTCAGAAGTCTTTCACTAGGACTCTATTTTGCAGATGTGTATCAAGTTCGGGTGATATGAGGGCAATCCCAAATTGTCAAGAGAGACATAAACTTTTTAACCTTAGAAGTCTTCTTTACAGACGCGTATTCAACGATTTAGTTTTTTGCTTCAAGTTTCTTAAAGGAGAGTCTCGACTTAGACCCTGTAAGTATTGGATCTTTTTGCCTACATTAGGTCATCGTAATAGCTACCGCTTCCATTATCCCACTATTAAAAGAAAAAATCGTGAAAAAGTGTTTAACTCTCTTTTTTACCGAGGTGCTCGTTGGTTACAAATGTTACCTCCAGGCTTTTTAGAGTTACCAAACACTTTTGTTTTTCGAAAAAGGTTGAGGAAAGTAGACCTAATTTCAACATTACACCTCACTGATATCACCTAAGGGCAACATTGCAGTCCTTCCTTTTTCTTAGCCTCTAATTCATAGCTCTGTCATGCCTTGGCTTCACACAAGTAAATATGTTGCTTTGGTGTATTTGTTTTCTCACGTTGTTTGTTTCTAATTCATATTCCTATTTGTTTCTATTTTTGTACTCAAATTTTTCCGTTTTTCGCTTTTCTTTCCTGCCCACTTTTGCTGCTTTTATCTTTTCCTTCAATGGCAGTTTCTGTTTGCTCTCCTATCTAACTCTAGGATATCTCGCTTTCTTCCCTCTTCCTACACCACACGTTTACGCGGGTCTTGATAGAGTGATGGAGTTGTCGGACCTACTAAGTTGGTATCCGGAGCCGTCTTCGATTACCGACTTGCAGTGTTTGGCGGGCCACTGCTCTTCTCCATCAATAGCTCCACAAATCAACCCCTCACTCCCCTATTTTTTCTTTGCCTTCCGACAAAATATTTCGCTTCTCCTTGTTTTTTTTCTTCCCCGCAGTTCTTTCCCTTTCCTACAATTAGCACGTAACGCTCTTCAGCTTTGGTTTGTTGAGGTTTCTCTTTTTTACCATGTTGTGTTACTAAGCACATTGTGTCCATTGATTTCTTGTATTCTAGAATTGTGTGCGCATTTATATGCAAATAAATAAATAAATAAATAAATAAATAAATAAATAAATAAATAAATAAATAAATAAATAAATAACTTAAAAATAGAATATGTACCTAACCCATACGCAAAGGATGAAATTCCATTTTTCAAAACTACCTTACACAAAGTAGGTGCATCATGAACTTGGAATTTAACAGTTAAGCAAAGTGTCAAGCACTGCTGGATTAGAGCACCCGAAGGAAGTGCTTGAAGAAAGAATTGAGAAAAGAGCAAACACAAGAGAAAATAAGATATGGCAGCGACTTGCAGACCAAGAAGTGTTCATGCAGCCATAATCACATGGCTACCTTCCAAATTATGCGAGCTACTCTGACATGTTCGTAAAAATAAGCTAAAAGAATCGAGAAACAACATTAAATGCAGGATACAGCAATCAAAGCGACGTTGGAAACACCAAAGGTTCGTAGAGCCATATTCTTGCGTACCCGGAATTCTCGTCCACAATGAACGGTCGGGAGCCCTTTGCCCCGGCCCTTTCTGAAGGCGGTGTGTGGAACACCTATTTTCAGCGTGCAACGTGTCAGGGTAGGGATTATACCTTTGTCCTTTTCGAATTTCGAATAGTCGAATTTCGAATAAATTCGAATTTCGAATATTCGAATATTCGACTATTCGAAAAAAGTCAATGTTCGAATTATTCGATTATTCGAATATTCGAGAAAGTCCAATATTCTAATTATTCGATTATTCGAATATTCGAGAAAGTCCAATATTCGAATTATTCGATTATTCGAATTTCGAGAAAGTCCAATATTCGAATTATTCGTTTATTCGAATATTCGAAAGTGGCCAATATTCAAATATTCGTTTATTCGAATATTCGAAGGCTTCGAATATCGAATATTCGAATAGTCGAATATTCGAATATTCTTTATCAATCTCTTAACAAGTTAGTGGCACTCTTCTTCGAAAACCTGGGGAGTCTGACCTTATGATAAAAAACGATGTTTGAGTTTCGCGCGTCGCTCAAAGTGCGCCGAATTGTGTGTACGTAATCTGGCAAGAGAAATCAATGAACTTCCCGGAGATCCTGGAGATTTCCAAAATGACCTATTGCTTGTTATAAGGGTGTGTCTATGAAGCACCGTAGTGGTCTTCAAATGTCCTGCGGGCATCTGGGTAGGTCAAAAATTACAAAGAACTGTAGCACTTCAGTGCTGGCAGATAAGGCGAAAGTGACGCCTTGAATGGCCTTGAAATATTCAGAAATTAACATGCAGATGCTATGGAGCTTTAATTATAGTTAGATGTTAGAAATCTGACAATTTATTAGGTCAAATGAATCATTCACTGCAGTCGGGGCGTGGATAGCCGGGGGAGGTCCAGGTTCGAATCTAGGAGAGTTGTTTACGGATTGCTGTGCGTTTTGGTAAATGTAGAACATATTCGCATTTTAATCTTATTTACGAACATGATCGAAATGTGTTGCTTCAGTCCATCTCTGGGATGTGCTGATCAGTCTTCGGGTTCCTATAGAGAACGTTTCTCTTGTAAGTTTTACTAATTTTAGCATCTCTTATAAAATGCATCATTTTTGACCCACTCCGTAGTATTCGTAGCATTTGCATATAACACCAAATACAGTACTAACAACTAAATTAATTAGTCACCTTCTCCACTGGTGAGCCTCGGGGTGACTAATTATAAACATGTTTTGTATGAAGGCAGAGGCGAAACAAGACATGTTTTGTTGTTGCCATTGTTTTAGTTATTACTTGTTTTAGTTGTTGCTTGTTTTCCACTTGTGTTTGTTATAGTACAGAGTGATTTAGAGTTCATGTATACCCCAGGTTATTTCTAATTCTACTTCGTTGTTTAGACATTGAATTTAAAACTGTTTGAGTATTAAAATTTACATATATGATTAACTTATTCTATTGGTCTTCTTGCAGCCTATTCTTCCTCGGCCACTCTCCCGCACTGACAGGGGGGCTTTGCAAACGTAGGTACTTGTATTAATCCCCATGACTTCGTAAGTAGATAATAAAATTTCGTACAAATGCTGTCCTGAGGGTTGACTGAGGTTCTGATCACGAAGCTGGCAAACGCGTTCAGTGTTACCGTCGACCACAATAGGCGACGGTGAGTATGTGCGAGAAAAGGTGCAGAATAACCGGCCGCGTTGTACTATTGTGACTCCAAAAGTGGAGTGGAGGTCGATTTTTTTTCGCCCAAACATCGCCTATGCTGTTATTTTGGATGCTGAGCACGAATATGGTATCCGATTTCGACAATTTGGCCGCTTACGATATTTCATAGTGTGTGTTCGTGAGTAAGGATGGGGTTGTCATGACCACTGATTTCGTTCTTTCCTCGCCTTAGGAAATTATTTAGGCTGCTGCCACGAATCTGTCATTTCTTTTTCTAAATTATCCATTTTTCGTGCACTACTTTCCATCTCAAAGTCGAAGACTGGAAAGCAAGTCTGATCACATATGTAGGTGAAGAAAGCGATTCTATGTATTCAAACTGATAAACTTGATCACTCATGAAAATGTGGAATCACGCGAAAACGTTTACTAGATTTGCGATCAGCACCTCAATTAGCCCTCTAGACGACGTTTGGGCGAAACCAGCTTTCGATCTGCGGAGTTGTGAGAGTACAAGTCCCTAAACCTTCGATTAGAGAGTGGTGGGGAGGCGATGGGCAGCAGGGGTGTGCGTTAAATTTTTTGATAAATTTTTAACGACCACTTTTTAACGAAAAATTTTCGCGTTAAAAAGGCAAGTTCGGTAAATTGGTTAAATAAAATGTCCCTTAGCTGCATTCAGTTTTAAACCACTAGGGTGCCTCTCGGACAATCCCCCACAGCGCTCAATAGGTCACTTATAAGATTCCCACAGGAAGTTCATTTACCTCCCTTGTGAGTTAACGCGAAGTAAGCGCTGCAAGCGCGGCCCTCCGCTGCGCACCTGCTTCCTTGTAAACGGCCGTCGAGCGTGCTGTGGCCACTCACGTGAATCGCAAGTGATTAGGGTTATGCCTGTACACAGATATTTTTACCTTCAGTACACTACGGGAGAATCTTCGTTTTGTATTTCTACCCCAGTTACAACAAGGGAACGATTAGAGCCGAAGGGGCTGCGGTAGGGGGGTAGAACTTTCAGGGGCCTAGAAAGATCCTGCTTTCTGCCAGTAAAGACGTTGAAAAAGAGAGGAAGAGCAATGGCTATGGAGTACAAGAGCCAGTCATACTCCGTTTCCTATGAAAGTGAGCCATCCCCATTTTCGCTCTAACACTGTCCAAGTCGTAGTGTCTTGTCAGATTAGATTCCAACGAGGATCCGTTTCTCTTCAACGGAGCTAGAACACAAACTGAATGCCATTCATGAGACTCCAGTGCGCCCTTTCTGCACCAGATCGCCTTTGTGTCATTTCTCCGCCCATGATAATCATTCTTTTACCACCTGGAAGCTTCGCTATAACATAAGGAAAGATAGCAACCTATAGAGAAAGACCTATAACAATCTAGCTCTGCCTACCCAAGGTATTTCTCTCTTCTCGGTGCACGAATTCTTAGGGAAGCAAAGCGTGCTTCATTGCCATTATACCGCTGTTATTGTCCTTTGGTCTCGTAAAGGAAATGGATGGAGCAGCCATCCATTTCCTTCACAGTGGGTAATAAAAAATAATTAAATGTCAACCACTGGGTGACGACAGTAAATAATAGTGTTCATTTGATTATTCGAACAATTCGAAATTCGATTATTTGAAATTCGACTTTTTGAAAATCGAATATTATTCGATCATTCGAAATTCGAAGTTTTGAAAATCGAATATTATTCGATCATTCGAAGTTCGAAATTTTGAAAATCGAATATTATTCGATCATTCGAAATTCGAAATTTTGAAAATCGAATATTATTCGATCATTCGAAATTCGAAATTTTGAAAATCGAGTATTATTCGATCATTCGAAATTCGAAAGTTTGAAAATCGAATATTATTCGATCATTCGAAATTCGAAATTTTGAAAATCGAATATTATTCGATCATTCGAAATTCGAAATTTTTTCCCAAGGACAAAGGTATAGTAGGGATGTGCGGAGGGCTGCGAGCAACGATACTCAATCGCAGCCATGCGAGAGGTCGTGGTGCGGCGCTGCAGGCGGAGTCACCTATTGCCATGGCAGGAACTCGTACGAGTTGTCCGGTGCGTCCAGCGTGCTAGAGCGCGAATGCACGTCCCAACCTACTCTCTGGACCATTTCGGCGTGCGTAGGAGAGGGAAAACTGTGGAACTCGACACAGTCATGAGACGGATACAGTGTCTTCTGCAGTTCACCCTACGCAATGAGGAAATAGAACAGCTTCATAATTGAACGCTTAGAAGCGGTGTGAGGTGTAAGCAACGTCAAATAGGTGAAGGGGAGAGGACTGGTGAAGTTCACTTACGGGTCCGCAGTGAACCTAGTTAACAGATGGTCGTAGCTTATTTGAATGATAGTAGGAAATCCTATTAAACACGAAACAGGGTAGTCTCGTTTCGAGAAAGTATAAGGTGCTGACAGTGTTGCACACATGTAGTCCAACATTCGTGCAAAATGTTGTTATAGGCATTGTACTGATATTAAGGAGATAGATATTATTATTATCGTTATCAGATTCATTTTATTTTCATATTATACGAAGGATCTTTCATGTGCTTTTGTTGAAAGAGGGGTTGCATTTATGATCCGATAAACTCGGAGAAACTTGAATTAAGAGGAACCTTGAGACTTCCACGAAGAAGATAATCAAATCTAACTCCTCTATATTCACTAATTTTAATGCACGTAGCCTCTTAACAAACAATATATTTCGCTAAATGCACAACCATTGCAGGCAACGCTCGAAGCGCACTGATATAGTCTTCAAAAAAGTAATCTAGTTTAATTTATTTAATAATAACTGAATATTTTCCGATGTTTAACATGTACCACTGAACATAGAACGAAGGTTTGTTCTCCTAAGCCACTTTATTATGTCTTTGTTGCTGGATCTTCCCCTCGTTTCCCTTTTTCCCCTCCCCCACTCATTTGACGTAGCCGAAAGCCACTCGGTGGATGAGCACTAACATACCATCAGAATGAACCACTCTACAAGGCGAAATTAAGATGCTCTACTTTTCACTCTATCGACGATTGTGCCCCGGCACCTTCGCGTGAAACTCGTCCTTTCCGCAGGGGGAAGCAGCGAGAACTCCGCCCGGGCGACGCACGCACGCGACCGCACGCGTCAATTTGAGTATCGCTGTCGCCCCCCATGTGCGGAGCGTTGGGCACCAGAAGACGTGCTCTAGACGTCGTTCAACCTGCATCAGAATTCAGAAGGCGTGCCGAAGACGTCGTCGAACGTGCGCAGGGATTCAGAAGGCGTGCCCTCGAGGTCTTCAACATGCATCAGGGTTCAGAAGAGTGCTGAAGACTCGCCCAACGTGCGTAGGGATTTAGAAGACATAGACGATGCCGCAGACGCCCAACTTGCGTAGGAATTCCGAGTAAGGGGGGGGGGCAGGCAGTAGGAGGGGACCAGTGAAGAGGATGTCAGCAAAGGGAGACCACTAGTGGGGGGAGAGATGGAAGGGGAGACCAGTGTTTTCACTTAATATGGTCCAATGTACGCCGTATTTCTTAAGACGAGTAACCTAAGTCGTGGCACGTATGTCGGGGTGCAGAAGGAGTGTCAAACACGTCGTGGCAACGTGATGAATGGTGAGTGTATGATGATGATATTTATATAATTTATAATTTATATTTAATTTATATGTTTTTAATATTTTATTCATTTATTTTTTCGACCTCTCTTCAACCTCTGGATAGAAAGTATAACCGTACCAATCCGTTTTCTTAATTCTCAACCAACCATATTGCTAGTGATCTCACGGCCGTCACATACAGCAACCTCCTCGTTTCAAGAAGACATACACTACAGTGAGAGACGTGGTACACTATAGTGTTCAAGATACTTTTTACACCGACAAAAGAAGAGTGCGCCATCCCAGCAATGCAGGATCCTCCTCCCGGATTCGATCTTCGACCCCTTTCCTGCACGTCTCCCTCACACCTACTCGGCCATCCAGTCACTGCCCCCAGGATCGTGAGCGGCGCACCTCAATGTTCCGCTTTGGTCACTGTATTGCTAACAAGCAAATTGGGAGTTCGCTGTAATTCCGCTATTGTTGCAGCCCGAAACCTTTTGCAGGTTAGGTCCTAACCACGACATGGCAGTTCTAGACGTCTGATTTGCTTTCTCGGCCCGCACTGGAGTGATGCAGTTTTTTGCAATTTTTGACCTACCCAGATGCCCGCAGAAAATTAGAAAACCGCTACGGTGCTTCTCAGACAGTCTCCTACAATCCTCAATAGGTCACTTTTAAAATTGCCACGGTGAGTTCGTTGACCTCCCTTGTAATACTAAAATATTAGTTCATTGGACATGAAATTGCCGATTTTGCTACCTCAATTTCCGGTCGATTTTTCGTGTTACTGATGTTCGCGTTTCAGGCATTTTATAGTTTCTGAAAGCGCAGGATGTTCGCTTTCTTACCAGGCATAGCTTTTGTGAATAATTGCCTTTACCGATTTTTTGACGTCGATTTTACAGTATGAATCATCGTGATATTCGAGTGTCCTACTTTATATGCATGGAAAAGTGAACACAATGCTGCGGCCGCGGCTCATAACATCAACGTTGCATTTGGGAGGATTTAAGCTAAGGAACGTTTCAACGTTTAGCCACTGGTTAGAAAGGATTCGATCTGGTGATGAAAGTCTCGAACGTGAATACCGAGGTGGGCCGCCATCTCTCCTTAAGGAGGTAGTAAGCTGTCACAACGATGTTTTGTTGCGATCAAAACTTCTAGCGCCAGGCGGGACTCGAACACGCACCTCCTTCTGACCGGGCGGGAATGCTCTACGCCTTTACACCACCGGCGCCGTTTGATCGAACGCAACATCCACACCTCGTGGGACCGATCAGCAGTCACCCGTATCCGGGATGACCTGGCCGCTGATATCAGCATGGAACCAGTCAACCTGATGGTCTTGATAGAAACAATTCAAATCAGTTTCCTTAAGCCTCCTTAAGGACGACCAACTCTTTGTCATGGTGAAAGCCCATCCGCGTCAAACACTATCAGTCGCCATCTAAACGCGATCGGGAAAGCAAAAGAATTGGATAAATGGATCCCGTGCGAACTGACCGGCAGACGCTGAAGCGCCACGACAGCTGTGTTTCGTTAAGGCTGCGCAATCTAAGAGAGCCTTTCTTGGACAGCATCGAATCGACTCTTCGAGTTCTACACAAGCTTGTATACAACTTTACCAGAACACCCATATTTCTGCCCAACAAGTGATGGAGCATTTGCGATTAGAGCAGCTTACGAGGAAATGCGTGCTTTCGGAGTATCTCAAGCATGGCGTACGTTGCCGGTGCGCTGTCATGTCAGGAATGCCCGAGAGAGAGCCGTGCACAATGCATACAGAATCGAACCTATCAATCGAGTGGACGAACCATGTCCACTGCGTGTTCAAAATTGGCCTTTCATATGTAACGAGCTAATACAATCAATAAGATCCTATGAAGTCTTTGGAGTGCGACAAGTAATGTCCAGCGGACGATAATTAAGCAGCCCAACGCGGAGAAAGCACCTCCAAAAACTCCTCAAACGATTTTGTATGAAAGCCGCCCTGTTCTTCTTGGAGTGTTCGATTCAGTTCATTACATTGCTTTGCTGCTCATCATCGCTTTCTCTATTTAATTCCTAATTAAGGGTATAAATTTCTCACATAGTTCTTCTATTCGCGTGGCAAAGTCTACAATGGTAAGTCAGCCGCGAAACAAACAAACAGACAAATCTAAACACACAAACAATCTAGTAGCCAATACTAAAATCTCAATCTTCTTCATTGACTGCGAACGAAAAACCACTCCAGCGACAACTAACGCGCCTGCAAGCCGCTCCTTCCATACTACGATCGCCGCAGCAACTTCGAAGCAACCTCAAGAACCCCTCCATTCAGCTCATGAAACTGTTGGAGTTATTTAACCTCGTAAACACAACATCAAATTTTTCTAGAACTCTCAAGAACCCTGGCAAGAACTAGAAACGGACGCTCAAACTTTGAACTCAAGGTAGGCAAATGTAGACATCATCTCCTTTTTTGCAACAGTATTTGCAAACTTTGTGCGTAATTCTCGCTCTCCTCATCGCAGACGATGTCATTTTAAAGGCTACATAGGAAGAATTCGTCGTCTTGCAACAGAGAAATACGAACAAATCGAGCAAAAAGAAGGAACTCGCGTAGGAACCTGAACTAACTGAGGGAATAATCCATGACCGCACGGACATTCGCTTTCGACGGGCAGAACAACCACTTGCTATTGGGATGAGGACTGTTCCTATGTATATACGTACATGTACAATCGTATACACATATATATATATATACATAGTATACACCTACTTATATACGTATAAACATATCTATATGTTGTGGGTAGATAGGCCGCGGTCTGGCCCGGTCAAAAGACGTGATCTGGGCGGGAATTGGGCTATATGTATAAGTCGCCGGTGTGGATGAGAAGACGTTCCGCCTTTGTGTGGAGTGTTCTGGAGGCGACCTGCCCAGATCACTCCTTGCCACATCGCCGCCTCCTGTTTACCCCCCCCCCCCCCCGGCCCTACTCGCCGACACCGACACCGACGCCGACACCGACACCGACACCGACGCCGACGCCGACACCGACACCGACACCGACGCCGACGCCGACACCGACCCCTTTTGGCCCTTGTGATTTTTTTCGTGATTTAACTTCGTTAATAAACTGTTCAATTAGCTTGTGTACTGGTCTGCAAGAGCAACCGGTAAAACCGGACGATCTATCTATTTCACGCGGTGTGTTCGAACCTCGCAGTCCAGCCAACCGTTACGGGCTGGATATACCTGTACGGGCTGGATATATGTAGATATATGGCTGCGCAAGCATCCTGCAACCCTCTAGCAACAGGAACCGACCCTTAAACCCAATGGCACATTTTCACAGGAGCGTCAACGGAGTGCAGGTAATCGCGCCGGGACCACACTCATCTGACCAATCGGCGCAGAATATACCGCAACACCCACTGCAATAGGTTCTCATCCCAATAGCAAGTGATTGTTGGGCCCGCCGAACGGATCAATGCGATCGATGAATTCTTCGCTTCATTCCGCGACATAAAGGCAGATTGCCTTTACGAAGAACGAGCACAAAGGGAATGTACTCAGGATCAAACATTCTTAAGTCTTCAATCGCTGAATTTCGATGACATGAAATTGAAACTAGAAGAAATTACCAGTCCGCCGGGACAGTGAGCTAAATCAGGAAAGATGACGAATGCTAGCAAACCCCGTCTTCTGCATGTACGTGAAGCCCATCGGATATACGTTCGAACTATCGAGCGTATCAATCATGGACTGAATATTGCAGCGAATGTGACAGTGCCAAACCGCCAGAACTTTCCAGCCAACCTAGTCGAACTTGAGACAGCTGGCTTGGAGCGACTGAGGTGGGGTTAATGTCGTTCATCTCTCACTGTTCTTCCTTCTCCACATTCTTCTATAAAGCTATAAAAGTAGGAGGCTAAGCCTAAGCAAAAACATGATTTAAAACGATGAACCAAGGTTCATGAAGTTATCGTTAGTTACGGTGCGCTTCTACAGTCTTGAGTGGATTCGAAGTTTTGGATTAGGATTCATCACATGTAGGTAATTATTTCGTTATGTAGGTAATTATTTATAGAGTGCATAAAATCAAAGAACACTTCTTGCACAAACAAAACGCATAAACTGGCACTGAACAAAAAAGTATGTCCATGTTGCTGCTGAAAGGAGATTTTACAGCAAAATGAAGCATCGATGTTGAATTAGCCTAATAAATGAAGGCAAGTGGTGAACAATACACACACAAGTCACTGACCCATGTTCAACGCATAACTTTAACACATATTAAATGATATATAACAGAAAACACGAAACAATCACAAGAAATCGTAAAGCGCGTCATAAAATTCTCGTTGACCTCTTCCTGGCGAGTAGCATTGAGTACATTGTACGTGAACACGGCAGTTGTATTGCACAGAGAGCAGTGCTTGCAGAAAGAGCAACACACCAAGTAAAGTTCGATTAGGATAAAGCATTTGGAAAGGAGAAGTTGTCGTGGATACTGTGTCAGGAGTGAGTTCGTAGCAACTCAAAGACACGGGCACTGACTTATAGTGAAAGGACGACGGCAGGACAGCTTCACGGAAGTTACATTGCTTTGTTCAAGATGGAAGGAAAGGAGATTCCGTTGTAAGCAGCCCCTCCCTCTTCTGCGAACAACTTACTCCATTAAAATCCCGCAGTTGAGACGTGAAGGAGCTCCCGATAAGGGTTGCTGTGATGGCTAGGCAAGAGAGCAACGACTCTTCTAGGCAACCCAACCGCTTCAGAATAACGTCAAGAAGGCCACAGAATTCAGTCTAGCAGATCCGCTTTCGATTATATCTCAGCAGAACGGAAATGAAAGTGCTTCAGCGCGTCGACTGTAGAATGAGATAAGTAGAATAGGGTTACCAGTAGTGAAATCTCCTAAGAGAAGAGGCGTCTATGGCATGATGTGGAATTTATCGCGCTGCTTCTGAGCATAGCATAACGACACAGCGATGATGGAGCAGCAGAGCACGATCAAGCCCGCCAGAAGCCAGAAGCCGAGCAGCGGTACACAGACGGCGGACGACGGCGCTGGTGGTGGTGACTCCTGCGATCGGAGCGCTTCGGGTAATTCGGCAGCTGGAAACAAGGTTTTCATATGGTGTCGTTACAGATGGATGAGGAACTTCCGATTCTACCTATGTCTTTGTCAATGATGGTGAGTTCGGGAGAGCTTATGTCGACGTCTATCGCCTCCGCTTCCCGACGTCGCATCTCCCGCTTGAGCTGCACGATATCGCTCTCGATCACCTCGCCATCGTGTTCCGGAATGTGATCGGCTCGGATCAGCGACACAGGCGTCGGTCGGAACACCTTCAGAATCTCAAAGCCTGTAAAGGAACGTATGCTGTTGAACAGTAGGCATCGAGACACTATCTCTGTAGCTGCTCAACCTACCAGAGCCTTCTGTCTCGTCAGTCGTTGGAGCAGCACTTGCCCTTGGTTGATCCATGTTCTTGACGAATTCATGGATCGCGCCAGGGGTGGGGAATTCTGTGGCGTGAAGAATAGCAGCAGTTGTGGTGGGAGCTGGAATTATTAGCTTGGAAACGAATCAATAAGGGTGAAAAGGGAGCGAATAGGGGTGGAAAATGTCCCTGTGATAGATTTGAAGCCGCTGTATGCGGGCAAAGAATTGAAGTAATCTAGGGGTTAGCAAAACCGAGGTATATCGGCGGCTGCAAACCCCCTAAGAACCGGCTAAAGCCGAAAGAGGGCAGTCGAATGTCACGCGATTTCTAAGGAAAACCGATGACTTCATTGATTTCATTCGGTACTCTACGGCTTTTCGTCTGCTGCGAATTCCTGCAAGGTCGTTTCGGGAGCCCTGCTGCTTCCATTATCTGTGCTGCAACCTAGGATACCGTTCACAGTTCTAGTGCGGTCCGTTTTTGTCAGCTCTTTAAAGTCGGACGTATCCTATGCAATTATATCGAACGATAGGAGTAGGATCGCCGCCATCAGGTTTTATAGGTCACCAAAATTATACCGTTTTAAAACCACTGGATGAAACGAACGTCATTGGATACATCACCCACATTCGATTCGGATGGTAACACTTATTTTTTGAATAAGCCTTTTTGAAGGGAATTGAAGGGAGTCGTGAGAAACGAAAAGAGGCGAAAACGGCGGCTTTGGCATTTATTCCGCCCAAAAACCGATAAACAGGAGTTATTGTACTCCTTTCACAAGACAAGGTCACAAGCGAGACAAGGCGCCTTGAGAAAATGACTTTCTCAAGAGCACTGTTGCTGGTGGCCAAAGCTGTGTTCCCTACGCGAGCCACATCAGAGGCCGGATGCATCAAAAACCTGCGGGTATGCAGGGTATAATGGGTAGATATAAGATAGGGTATAGAGATGAATGCTTCATCGTGGGTATCTCTACCCACTTATACCCGCGGGGTAGTCGTTGATGAACCCGGCCCCAGCAAGAGCCAACGACTACCACGACCAGAAGTGGCTCCAAGGCAGGCCTGGACAACATGAAAAGGAGGATCTTCTGTGTTGCTGGTGGGACTCAGAAGGGATGCCTCACTGGAATTGCTGAATGCCGGAACACAATCGTCATGAGCCGAAAATGCCCAGGACGGGAACGTGTCTACCACCCACACGACAGCTCGCGTCCTCATCCTCGCGAAAGGCAACGGCGAGAGACGTCAGGCTGGGGACTTCTGTCCAACCATTGTACTCTCTAGACATGGCTTCTTATGAATGCCATCTTTTTGCAGTGCACCATGAACAAAAATAAACGAAAAAGGACGGCGTTACTCAATCCCATTTAGGATGCGCCACGCATTCCACTTCTACGTGATGTCGTGGAGACGATCTGAATACGCACCTGGCCATACAATGGCTTGCAGTGGCCAGCCGATGAACAAATTAGCGCTTTACCCTTTCCAGACAAGATTGGTACCAACTCACCGACTCCGGAGGGATGGAAGGTTTGATTGGCCTGAGCGGGAAAACCGAACCAGGAACCTGGTATCGGGTGCACGCGACAGCCAGCACCTCTACGCTACATGCTGGCCGACGTCATGAGCGCATGAGGCGTGTTAAATGAAGCACTGCGGAGCGAGATTTGACCAGGATCAGGCAGACGGGCCGCGGTTGACCAGTTGACCACCCCTTGCGGTGATTTATAATATATTTTAGGTGGTCAAAGCCCCCTATATAAGGCAGCCGCTCAGCGTACTAACCCATTCATTCTCACGTGTTGTTGCTCATGTTCTAGTTCGCATCTTCTAGTTGGCGAATTGTTACTATCGTCTATTACAAACAAACAAGTTTAATTACCCAAGTTTGAGATAATCAAGGAAATTGTTCGATTACTGGCTCGCTGCGCTGTTAATTTGAGTCTATCAACAGCTAAGCTACACTGAACCATCACCACATTCAAAGAAAGCCTTAATATGGCACACACACTCACCACTAGTTGTCGACGACGTCAACTCCGTCACTGTCGTGTACACCGTCGTTGACCTGGCCGTAGTGGCTATCGGCTCAGCAGTGGTGGTGGATGGCACAGGTGTCGCCGTCGTCGAGAACACCGTTGTCGTCGGAACTGTCGTTGTCGTAGACGCCGTCTGGGTGGACGTAGTGATCAGCTGATCGTTGTCGAGGTCGTTGGCTAGGCCGTCGTCTTGAGCGCCTAGGGCTCCGCATCGTGGCGGCTAAAACAGACCATAGAATATACATAGGCGTCCAGATTGTGAGGAAAGTTGTCGGACCGTTATGTTCATGCACCCGTCGTCCAGTTTGTAGCAGATGCGAACTTGGCAGTTGAAGTAGACGGACTGTTGATCGGGAAAGTTGAAAGCACTGGCGGCCTTAAAGGATGAGATCAACATCTCTCGTTTCATGACCCTAATTGGGAAACATTGATCTAGAACTTACAGTGAATGACCTAGTGAGATCAGATGAGTAGGTGAGTTCAGGCATGAGAAAGGTATCTGTTGAGCATCTGAAATTAACATATTTTCGTACCATACACTACGTATTTGTCATTTTATTCCGAACTAATCTGGAAGTGGATGCAGTTGAAAAATGAAGCAATTACTAAAAGAACTACCAGCAGACATCAATTGATAGAGCATAAAAAGAACAAAATTCCGTGCACATCCCTTTTTCTACCTTATCGACAGCTTTTTATAGAACAGCGTTGTGGCTCAACACCCTTACAATAATCGGTCGTCATTGGTTGACTGGGCGAACCCCCAGAAAGTATGTATGATAGCTATGGACAAAACCTCAGCACGAAAAATAGTATTTCTTAATCTATGTCAGTTTAAGCCTCCAGTGGCTGTTACTGAGGTTGTAAGCTGTTGTGATCGAAGCTCTATGTAGAACCAGGCGGGACTTGAACATGCACCCTTTGCTCACTCTTGTGATAGCTAGAGCGTCCTGTCCGGTGAGCAGGGTTTGTTGATTCGAGTCCGCACGTCAGTAGAGTTTTGATCGCAACAAAAAATATTTTTTAATGCTCTGAACCCCGTCTTGCACCCGTGTATTGCATTAGTCGTCGTCTGAAGGTGACACTGTCCTCTTGCTAAAAAAATGGTGTGTCGATAGATAATGATTGGAAGATCGATATACCTAAACGGTGCGCGAAACTGATCATTCTATTGGCGACGTCCTCACTCCAGAAGTTTGGCTTCACAAGAAATTAATACTATCGACATTAGCTGTCAGTTCCAAAAGTGTTACTATTTTCCCCTATATTGAAGGTGGTAAAATCGATTATCGATCGATATTGATTGACATCCTGATATGGCTCAGTTGTTGCGAAATCGATCGTTGACGCACCGCACCTTCATACGGTCAACACCCTAGGCAAAGTCGATATTGGCGGTCGATATTGATTTGTATATCGACAAATAGCTTTCCTATATGTGGGCCGGCAAGCAGGCATCACAACTGCTACTCCTACGATGTTAATAAGGTTTCAAGGCAATGGAAGGGAAAGAACAAAGGAAATGTGAGGAGTATCGCAGCGAGAAAATAAATCAATATATCGATCAATATCGATTAGGTTGGGAGGTTCTAGTGTTAGGATAAAGGACAAGCGAAAAAGAACGGTGTTACTGAATGAAGCCCTTCGGGGTGCGCCACGCATTCTACTTCTGCCATATGGTATGGAGGCGATTTGAGTGCGTGTTTGGTCATACAATGACTTGCAGACAAGTCTAGCATCCGACCACCGACCTTTTTCCAACGAAATTAAGGAAGAGCAAGGGCTGGCTCCACAAATTATGTTCTGTAGTAGCGTTGATAAGCTGTCCGAGGGCGTCGCCTACCTCTCATAGGAGTGTTTTACCTAGGTTCCTCTTTTTTACAAAATACACATGAAGTTAAAGTATTGTTAAGCCTAAATATTTTCAAAGCGTCTCCACAAAGGCGCACGGAATGCGAGGAGCGCGGCGCGTTATTGGTGTGACAGCAGGGTTTTAAGATTTAAATAGCGTTGTACTCATTACCCTTGAAGTCTAGCATTATGGGCGATTCGCTGCGAGACCACTGCGGCAGGAGGCGGCTCTTTGTCCTGGTCGCCATTTCAGGTGTTCAACGAGCTAATCATCGCTGCCTGTTTCGCATTAGCCGAAAAGGTCAGTGGCGGTGGCGGGGGTGGCGGCGGCGAACACCAAGGCGCCGCCCTGGATTAGCGCGCCTCATTGAGTTCTCGCAATGGGATGGGATTTTTCGCCCTTCCACCACCTTCCTTGGACGTCCGACACTATTCCTATGGTTTCAGTTGGAAATTCGTTTAGCAGAGCGGGCTTTGAGACAGTATGGTCAATTCAGTCACTGTAATTCTGAGCTTTTCCTTTGTTCGTTTAACATCGTCACCCATTAAGGAGTTAGTTCGACACAGGTCTACACGACGCACCACGAGGGTGAGGGAACACGCAGTTGCTCCTGATGTGACCACGGCAGCCAATCAGGCGTCGGCTCAGCCGCACAGGCAGGACATATGATTGGCTGTCGCGATTACGGTAGGCAGGCACGTTCCCGCACCACTGCGGTGCGTCTTCGCGACGTGTTCAGAAAGTTCAATTTAAACCATCAGAAGTATTCGCGTCCCGAATAAAAATCGAATGGAGAGGCTCAAGTTCTTTCTTCTGGTTCTTCTGTCTAATGAAATGAGACGAATGAGCTGACCCCAGAGAATCGATCACAGTGTGGTTGTTGCCCTGGCCGTCGACGATCGAGCAGTCGTGAATCATCATTCCGTATACTTCGGACGGGCAGTCCCACACATGGTAGATGAGGTCGCCGACTTGAGCGAGTTTAATCAGCGCCCCGTTGGGTGATTCCTGAAAATGACCACAATTTGTATTTAAACTTCGCGAATGAGATTAAACCGCGAAAAATTTTAATTATTTATTTACTGAAACGTGCTTAATATTTGAATTGTAAAAATTGAACGGTAACTACCGTAGAAAGAAAATAATAATAACACATAACATCACATGAGCGAGACAAATCAGAACAGGAAAATTGTCAAATAATGTTCTGTTAAAAAAGAATGTTTACCTTTAAAAAACCAGATTTCAATTAAAACTCATGTAGAACATAGTCAGCAGCTCAGCTGAATTGCTTGAACTACTAACCAGAACTATGGTAATTGTGTTCATAAGAGCTCCATTTTCACATCGCCCAGAACTCAAACCTGTGGCTTAAACTTGAACAGTGTAGAGTTGATACCTCTAGGTAGCGCTATTTGTACCAAAAATGTGTTACAAATGTAAAGGACAGGCTACGAACGCATTAAAACAGTCTACAGGACAACGAGATAGCCCTCTCCTCTGAAGACCATAACACAGAGCGCTAATTCCCTCTCTATCTTCGTTGTAAGAAATCACGGTTATGTTCGTTAATGTGGCCTACATGTGGAAGCGGAAACGCGTCAGCGAAACTGAACCAATCAGATTATCGACCGAGCAGGAGCCAGTTAATCAGAGCACCGGATATAAAAACACCCCGACCAATCAGATCATCGACAAAACGGGAGCCAGCCAATCAGAGCACCGACAATAAACACATCCCCTCTTGCAGTCGCTCATTAACTACGGCCTGGTTAGTATTGTGCTTTGTTTTTTTTCCTGTCCCATGTAGGCCTCATTAACGACTAATATCAAAAATACCATCGCTTTCATAACACATGACATACCTTATGGAGTGTGTAGCGACATGTGGGCTTCTCGCTCTCGCCGGACACAACGGATGTGGTGAGTTCGCTGAAAGAATACGTTACAAGATGAGGTTATAGAAACCGTATTCTTCATGACTATACGATCCAACAGGTTTTGAAACGCTGCGAGCGAGAAGAGCAACAAGTGATAACAAGCCATTTCGGAATACGCCATGAATTCGTATTCGAGTAACTTTCAAATTGCTGTTGTGAAGTTATACGTCTCGGGACAACTCCTATCTGATAATGAAGGAATCATGCTGTAGTGAGCGTAGCCTAACAACATAAACGCGGTCATGTAGGTAAAAGCTGGTAAGCTCATCTAAGATCAACCCTAGCACTGTTTATCAAACATCCGTGGCTCGCTGGTTTTAAAGGTTAGGTGGACAGCCTATAAACTGTTGCACAAAAAGTGGCTAAACCGACCGACGATCGCTCCATTTTAATTGGCTACTTTTCTGTTGTAAATTAGGCCTTGTAGAAGCGAGAGTGTAAGTAGCGCTGAGAGAAACGATTCTGCTACACGCCACTAAAACTGGAGCTGTCCGAAGCACAAGGCCCATCCTAAAGGAGCCGCGAATAGGCCGCTGGCAAGGCGACTTGGGGCCGTCTAGGTTATATACGCCTTCCAGGGACCTCTGCTATTCCCAACGGAGGTGTAACAGATAGAAAAACAGTTGTTACTGTGCAACGAAGACCAGCATTTGCTTAACAATCCTTAAAATGGATTGCTATTGAGAATCGTTCCTAATTTTATTTGCAGAACTGGCCATGGAATTTGAGAAGCGCATAAATATTGTTAACGAACCGTTTAGACAGCACCGTTCTCAAACCAGATAAAAGATAAAGGATAAAGGACGATGTTATTCTTTTTGGGATGCGCCACGCATTCTACTTCTACGGAATGTCATGGAGACAATTTGAATGCGTATTTGGTCATACAATGACTTGCGATGGCCAGGCGATGAACAAGTCAGCATTTTATTCTTCTCAGACAAGTGCGGCACCAACTCACCGACCCAGGAGGGATGAAAGGTTCGGTTTGCTCGGGCGGGTAATCCGAACCAGGAGTGAACGTCTATGATATGGCGCCTTCGGTTGCAGTATGCTTAATGTTTCGCAACGCGCAGGAAAAGGTACTGGCGCCAGATTCATCAACCGCTTACTGTCCTCTAACGGTGAAAATACCGCCAAACCTGAACCTGCTGATGAATGTCGTACCAGGGGTTTGGCGGTATTTGCCATTTAGTTAGAGGGCGGTAAGCGGTTGAGGTATCTGTCCCCTGGAGGCATAGCCACCCATTCAAACCCCCTTGCATCGCTGCAAGCTCCTCAGGCGTTCTCTGCCCGTTCTTTGTTCTCGCTAGATGGCGTCCAGGATTTCCGAGGCGCAGCTTTCACCGCGCTGGAAAAACGCTGTTGCGCGACGCGCGCGCTAACGATGCTGGTCGTGGACGAGTCCGACGCGGTCTTCTAGGCTAACGGCCAAGTGCGCAATAGACAGGACAGATTAGCGCGCTTCACAGCGCCTCGGAGCGTCATCGAGTGCCAGAAACCCCTTCAGGAACGCCAATAAATTGGCTGCTTTGTCACGTATCTATTATACATCTAGCAGAAATGGCCGAAGACTTGTGTCTTGCAGTACATGTCGCGAAGATGGGCAGCAAGGTAGGTCGGGAGCGCGTCAGCCATTCAGGTCGCATCAAAATGGAATGCCAATGACTCTATGGGTACATGTCGCGAATATGGGCAGCGTGGGGTGTCGGAAACGCGTCAGCCATTAAGATCGCATCGAATTGGAATGCCATTAAGAAAGGAAAAGGAAAACCCTGATAGACTGTAGTGTGTTCTCTCAGTTCTCAGCTTGGTTATGAATGCCCATTTTGCCTATGCTATCCATTTTCGCGACATGTGCCACTTCGTCAAAATACGCAACACGGAAGATTTGATTACTTAACACTTTCCTGGTTACTGTATTGTAAAGCTACCCTATTCATTTAGAAGTGCAGACGCATACACAGAACATGAATATTAGCTGTTCCCTTAAGCTTTGCCTATGAACGGTAACATTGCCAATCTTCAAAAAGGCATTCCTTCTTCAAAATCGCACTGTTTAAGGTCGCCACCGTGGTCAGATCGTAAGGAGTGGTCCGAGGTCTCGAATTCTTCCACGGGACGACGCGAACATCTCTCACCGGTTGTTCTCCACGTCTTCTCCTCTTTGAAGCCTTTGACAGCAGCAACATCGACGCTATCGATTACTACAGAAGTTAAGGATAAGAGGATAAAGAACGTCGTCAGCCAATCCTTTTTCCTTTTGGAATGCGCTGCGTATTCTACGTCTACTCATATAATGGGTTTCGGTGGCCAGCCAACGGAAGAGTCACTATTGTATCCTTACAGATATGTCTGGTACCAAGAACCCCGACACTAAAAGGATAAGAGGCTTGGTGGACTGAAATGGGAATCCGAACCAGAAGCCTGGAGTAGAGTGCACACGACAGCCGGCGCCTCTTCCGAATGCGCTACCGTCGTGGCCGAAGTTCAAATATCGCTTTAGGGTAATATGCAATTGAAAATGTGCGACGACAATTCCCGAGTAAGATTTGTTAGTTAGCATAAAGCTGAAATTGGAATATTTTAACTAGTTCATCTACGTTGGAAGACATTGGATACGACGCCGATTCGGATAATTCGGATCCGTTATTTTTTTTCAAAACCTTATTAAACGGAATTGTGTTAACAAAGGGAATTTTGAGAAGTCTTAGAACGATTCAGATAGGGGTGATTTTCACCAGATCGGATTTTGGGCAATGGGAAACTGATTTTTATCCGAAATCTGATGTTCTATTCTGTTCGAATATCCGATGCGAGGTCGAAAAATTACTCAGTCATTTGGATCGTAACAAAATCCCTCTTGATAAAGCTGCAATTTAGTATGAATCACTCTCAGACCGAAGCTTTCCGAAGATGCCATTATTCGTTTAATCCCTTCAACCTGTGAGTTCGAAAATTATTAATTATCCGAATTGGCGTCGGATCCGATGTCTATATGTTAGTCTATCTGCGTCTACCTGTGCGTCCGCGCAGAATTAATGGCCATGCGCCCATTGTGGATGCTAGCGGAGATGAAGATTAAGCGCACCACAATCTCGACTAAATTCAAATCAATCTCTCACCTCTACTCCACGGTAGCCAAGACATGCCCCCTGCCATGCCAATGAAGAGCCCTCATTCCTGCGGTCAGTGTGTCCGCTCACTAATTATCGGTCATTAATAAGCACCCGCTGACAGGAGGTCTGACAGGCACGTCACGCTTCGTGACGCGATCTCAAGTTCACGTCGAAACCTTGCGCTGGCCGGGGTTTAATTTCGAACAATTATAACGCTTAGCAGGCGAAAGTTGGTGATGAATGTGGCCGGTTAGCGGAACCACCGTGGGATGGCGGCTTGCCCTTGACACCGTCGACAAGTACGCGTAATTGTAGTTCAAGAAAACGATCCTTTGATTTACCGAGCTTATAGAACCTATTCAACTTGCTACCCCACAACTGGGTTAGGTTAGACTCGATATAGCAGGTCTAGGGGAGGACCCAAGATAGAGGCGATCTCTGACGTTTACATCTCTGGGCCAGAACCAGTTCTCATTTTGAGAAAGACGCAAAAATGCTGTAAGCCATATAATGCATGTATGAAGAGGATAAACGACGAAGACTGTAAACAGTCTCTTTCTAGATTGCTCTACGCATTCTACGTCCATGGGATATGGAGTGGAGGCAATTGCATGCGTAATTGGCCTATGCAGTGACCCGGAGGTACTAGTGAAGAATGTGGACAGCAGTGCGACGTGGAACACTCCGGCCAATCAGACTGCAACGAATATTTCATACAAGGAATAGCTGTCCTTCTACCGAAAATTCACCTGTAGTTGACCGCTAGGGGCCAGATTCATGAAAAGCTTACCGCCCTCTAACGGTGAAAATACCGCCAACCTCCCCCCCCCCTCTAAAATGACATTCATTGGTATCAGATTTTGCTGTATTTTCACGTTAGAGGGCGGTAAAGGGTTGATGAATCTGGCCCTAGAAATTTCGGATTTGCGCTCAACTCAGCAGTGTTCCTTCGTCCTACATACGCGCAGGATTCAAGAGGATAGGCAGTCCCTTGTCCTTCGTAGACAAGTCTGGTATCATGCGCCTAGCGGGGATAGGTGGAAGGCCTTTTTGGCCTGGGCGGGACTCGCACCTATCGATCGATACGTGGTTCCATCGAGACTAGGCTTGCTGCCGATTGAGTCATCGAGACCTCTACCAGAAAAACTGCCGGACATGGACGACGGATCTAGTAAAAGTGTAACTGGAATGTGGGCGAGCTTACGCGGAATATGGACGAGTTTTCTTTCTGAGGCAGGCGACGGTGGGCGTACTGAGGTCTTGGTCACAGAAGCTTTTGTCGATGAGTAGTTTCAGTGCTTTGGAAGCAAACTGAACACCTCACTGGAGAATGCGTAAACCTCATTCTCTCGACTTTGCTTTACAAGGCAAGGGCAGTGTAAATATACAGTAACTCCATCAGAAGGGTTTGCTGACATGAGTTACACTCTAACTGTAGTTGGTGGTCGCACGAATATAATCGATTAATTATTCGAATATTCGATATTTCTAGATTTTCGAATATTCTTTGGAATTCGAACATTGAAAAAGAACCACATTCGGATATTATTCGGACTTCGAATATTTCAACTGTTGGGAAATCAAATAATCATTTTTCGAATATCAAATAAACTTTAAATTTTCAAACAAAGAACCTGTTTCGAACAAATTGCTCGACTACTCAAATTTTCGAATAATTAAAAATGGGGCTTATTCGATTCTCGATCATTGGAAAAAATTGATCAGCGAATTAATTCGTTCGCTCATTGACTCGAAATTTTTCGAAATCGGATAAATTCGTTCATTCACTTGTTCGGCAAAATTTCACAAAGTACCACACACGCATAGCATTGCTTCCACATGGAACGACCACCACACACCCCCTACAAACGGACGACGACAGTTCGGTGGCCGCTAGGCAATCTCATCAGCTGTGCTGTGCTAACCGTCGCACTAATCCCTGGCGGAACGCGCAATTCAGAGCACGGTTATTGCCTGTCTGACGTGCTGGCTGGCCTCTTGACTCATGGGCAGCCGAGCTGCGGAGTCGGCGTGCGTTCCGTCGTCGTCGCCGACGTTCGTTCGGGTCTCATTGCCCCGAGAAGGTCAAGGTGGAACGCGCTTCACAATAGCCCCTCGTCCGAGAGCACCTGAATAGCCGCAGCACGCGTGCAGCAACCGTCCGCCTCCCTTCTGAGCGCCCCCGCAAAATGCGCCTTTAGTTTTCGACGGTATCGCCATAGACGCTAAGAGAGTAGCAGAGGAGTACTGTAGAGCTGGAACTCACTTCACGCCGATTTGGGCGCCCACAGCCTTCTCGGCTTCCATGTAGAAGCACCGAACGTGGAATGCCCGATCGACTTTGGTGATGAACAGCGGATGGAGCTGGACGACGATCGTCATGCTGAACGCCATTCCACGAGGATTCACCTGAAAATCAGACAATTAAGGAATATCTAGAAGGTTGATTCACTTGTGAGGTCCATGAAACCTTCTATGTAGTCTGATTAATTGCAACGGAATTTCAACGGGAATTACAGAAGGTTTCGGTATGAACACGGCAACATCGAAATTATTACAAATATTCGGCGACAAACAATTAACCGAGTGTAAAATGCAAGAATTCAGAGGAGTTCACGGCGCAATCCATACCGCACATATGTCAGAAAAATTTTATTTCGTCAAGCTTTCAGTAGAGCCCTTAAATTTTTCAGTCCCTAATCTGTGAGCAAATTTATCACCTTTCAAACATTGTGAACATTTTCGTGAGACATCCTGTATGTAAAAAAGTCTATAGATTTGAAGGCTCATGTCGTGAATGTGGGCAGCACTGGGAGGTGGGAGTGGGCTAGCCAATCATGCCGCATGGCGTACCAGCAAGTAGGACACGTACCGTCGTTACCCTTACCGCGTGGCTGGTATTCGGCCGGTGCCCTGATTGGTAATGATTGTCTGGCACCTCTCAATGCTGCCCACCTTCGCGACATGAATCGATTGGTATTTCAAGCCTTCATAGGGTTAACAAAAACGGTATTCTCCACGTGCTCAAATGCTACACATTATCGCGCGTATTTTTTACAAAAAACACGCGTATTTTTTTATTTTTTATAAAAAAAAGACACGCGACATGAACCTATCAATCTACAGTTGTTTACGTTTTTTGTAAAAAAACGTAGACGACTGTAAATTGGTAGGTTCATGTCGCGAATGTGAGCAGCACTGGGAGGTAGGAGCGGGCCAGCCAATCACGCCGAATGGCATTCCAGCAGACAGGATATGTGCCGTCGTTACTCCTATCGCTTGGCTGGTATTCAGCAGGTGCCCTAATTGCTTATGATTGGCTGGCGCCATGTCACCTCCCAATGCTGCTCACATTCGCGACATGAATCGATTGGTATTTCAAGCGTTCATAGGGTTAACAGAAACGGTATACGCCACGTGCCTTATTTCTTCACGATGTCGTTGAAGCAGTTTTGGATAGGAATTTGACCTAAAGAATGGTCTTTGAAGGTCAACCGAGGAAGAAGAAGAGAATATTCTTCATGGAAAGGAATGGAAACTCCGATAGTTCAATTGCAACTGCAGAAATCTGATAATACATAAAATAACAAAGGAAGGCATCGATCATTGCCTATCTGGGAAGCGCCACGCGTTCTATTTATTTCTACGGGATGTCCCAAATGCGAATTTGACCTATACAATGATTTGCGGATAGTCAGGCAGTGGAGAAGTCAGTGTTTTACCCTTCCTAGTCAAGTTTGTACCAATTCACCGGCATCGGAAGGTGGGAGCATCGGAAGAGAATATACGGACCAAAAGCTGGAATCGGTGCACGCGAGAGTCGACGCCTCATCCGGCTGCGCTGATCCGCGCCCTATCTAAGCCAACATTCGACGAAACAAATGTTGGCATAAATCGTTTTGTGGGCGGCGCCAGACATTCTGCTTTGCAGGACTTGTACCGAATACGTATTTGGCTTATGCAATGAATTGGGAAGACGGATGATAGCGCATACGTTAGAAATGGTTACCAAAAATTTGGTTTCTTTCACCAGGTTCTTGGTTCGGATTTTCCGCCTATGCCACCCAAGCCTTCCGCCCCTCTAGGGTCGGCGAAGTGGTACCAGGCTTGTCTGATAGGGAAATAACCCTGACTTTTCCATCGGATGGCCACCGGAAATCATTGAGGGGATCATGTGAAAAATTGTCCCCACGACATACCCCAGAAGTAGAGCGCGTGGCGCATTCCAGAATTAGTTGATTAGCACTGTTTTGCATTATTTAATGAATTGCGGTGACCAAGAGCACCAGTAGTTCACAGCTAAGGTCTCCTAAGTGAGTGTAGGCCCTAGGTCACGATGCCACTTTTAGGTAAATTTTTTGATTCTAAGAGTGTGAGGGTTTTTATCAACAAAAGCATTCGGCACCAGTAGTGAATTTGGCCCACATCAAGTGGTAGAAACGCGCCAACAAATCGGGGCACCAACAGAACACAGGCCAGCCAATCAGAGCACGGGTACGCTGCTGCTTGTTCTCTCCTGTTTCACTTTGGCCCAGGAATGACAAGCTCGTCCGATGCGTTCTGATTGGTCTGGTATGCCTCTACAGACTATGTAGGCCACATTAACGACCACAAACGTTCATCGTACAAAGATTGAAGACATCTACAGTCTTCTTATGGAAGCTGAGTTCAATGTGGATTCCTTTTTATTGTGGAAGGCATGTTGGGTACGCGGTCACTAATTGGTGATCTGTAAAGTGTTCTCAGACTTCGAATGGAAATTCCGCGATAGCTCTTCAATCACTGCAGCTTCATAAGATCCCTCAATGGACCCAAGCATACCCTGTGTCGTTTTTACGACGACAAAACACTTTCGCCCACGAATTCTTCAGCGAAGCGGTAATGGCGAACTAGTTAGACCCACTACCCACAGCTGCGACACTAATAGCAACGAAATTGAAGTCAACTCGTGAATTGGTAGAGCCCCTGTGACTTTACTACTCGTCGAGTTGACAGAGTAAATAACTAAATAAAATATTAATTAAATAACGAGTAAATATGTTGAGTAAAGGATAATGTTCTAATTTGCAATATCAAATATATTATTTGGTAAAATAGTTCATGTTGCGAATGTGGGCAGCACCAGGTGGTGGGACGCTCCAATCATTGAGACCTCATCGAATGGGAGTGAATTGGGTGAGGTTCTGTGATTTTACTACTTGTAGGTTGACAGATTAAATAAATTAAATGTTAATTAAATAGCAATTAAACATGGTAAGTAAAGGATAATATTCTAGTCCGCAGTGTCAAGGATAAGAGACTTTTTGCCAGTAGTATTAGTTAGCAAAATAGTCCATGTTGCGAATGTGGGAAGCACTAGGCGGTGGGAACGCGCCAACCATTGAGACCTCGTCGAATGGGCTTGCCATTCAGAGAAGACATGCTCGGTCGTTAGCCTGATTGGTTGGGGCATGCTCGGACGGTGTGTGATTGGCTATGATTGGCCGACGCGTTCCCATTCACCACTACTGCCCACATTCACGTTCCCATTCACCACTACTGCCCACATGCACCCGCTAAGTACAAGCCTCTATTTGTTATCAGGCATATGATGAAAAGCCTTATGCCTCCTCACAAGTTGCTCTTTTAGATCAGCTCGTTTTTTAGAAGAGGAATCTATTTTTTCGGCATTTTTTCGAGACACTGCTTCACACCATAATTCATCTTGACATAGTAACACTATCAAGACCCATACAAATGGCTGATCAATCTGCACCGTCCACGTTTTACCTCAAAGGACACAAAATGCGATTGTCACTCAACGAGTCGAATCACCTACTCCGCTCGTCAAGGTGAGGCAATCATCTCCAAGAAATCGGTCGTAGGTTCACTGCCGTGAGAGGGAAAATGACTTCAGATTACGGAATCGGAGCGTGAAGGACAGCAACGAGAAGGTCTAAGCCGTTTCAAAACACTGGTAGACACGGATGACGCAGTGGACAGGAGGTGCGAACACACTTCGAATCGCTCGCTGGTTCGTTTTTCTCCCAAACTGACATAGTTTACCATCACGATGGGGTTAGAGAATTGGCCAAGGACTTGTACGCGACAAAAAAACCACTGAAATTGTCCATTCATAGGCCGGATTCGTGAACGACTCAATCCGTAGTAATGTGGATAGAGGGTAGAAATTGAAGCCTTATCTAGAACTCACAAGAGTTTGAAGGTGGACGAATGGTGAGGTATGTCATTCACAGAATCCACAGAATTATATCATACATACCGAACATGTCCTCTGCGGACTACCCTCCGTTGGTAAATTAGGATAAAGGATAAAGGACGGCGTTATTCAATCCCTTTGGGATGCGCCACGCACTCTACCTCTACGGGATATCGTGGAGGCGATTTGAGTGCGTATTTGGCCATGCTTGCACTGGCCAGCCGATGAAAAAGTCAGTGCTTTATCCTTCCCAGACAAGTCTGGTACCAGTTCACCGACCCCGGAAGGATGGAAGGCTTGGTTGACCTGGGCGGAGAATTCGAACCAGGAACCTGGTACAGGCGACACTCGGCGCCTCCTCCGACTGCGCTCCACGCACCTCTTCTGATCCATTACCACTTACCTATTACCTTACCAATCGTAAATCCGAGCTCTGGGAATCGTCACATAGCTCGAACACGCAATCAAACTGCTTAATGAAATCCCGTTTAGGCAGAATGCGTGGCGCATGCTAAGGAGATAGGATTGGAGAGATTTAGTAATGCTAATCCTCATCCCACTTACCATCGCTTGTTGCATCAGGTCTAGTTGTGCATTGAAGGCAAAGGCATCAATCGATATTGATCGATATAAAATGACCGATCGATAATGAGTAGCTTTGCGAAGACTGGCCATCGTGTTGGCGTGATTACCCCCGCCCCTCCACACCCCCAAATGTAATCAACGTTCAACAGGAATAACACGCATTGACTGCACCGCTGTGAAATTCTTGATATTGCAATTTATTTCAAGTTGACGGACGCACGACTGTTGGACTAGTTTCTTCAAAGTATAATCTCATTAAGGGCGCGTGTAGCGCAGTCGGAGAAAGTGCTGTCACGTGCACCCGATACCAAGTTCCTGGTTCAGATTCCCCGTCCAGGTCAACCAAGCATTCCATCCCTCCGGGCTCGGTGAATTGGTACCAGAGTTGTCTGGAAAGAAAAAAGCGCTGACTTGTTTATTGGCTGCCCACCGAAAGTCATTGTATGGCCAAACAAGCATTCAAGTTGCCTCCACGATACTCTGACTCCGTGGAAGAACGCGTGGCGCATCCCAAAAGGAATTTAGTAACGCCGCCCTTTACTCTTTTTTATTATTTATGATCCCATTCTGTAATCGTCAAGCACTGTTTCTGCCAAGTGGTTTCCAATAAGGTTGGACGAACGTACTATTCTAATACTATACATGTAGTGCAGCTAAGCTGTCAATACGTCTGAATATCCTCTTGTGCGTCCGTCCGCGCAAAATTAGCGGCCTCTTGAAAAGCTTTCTCATTGGTATTATTGCTCCTGCTTAAGGGTGACCATCAAGGTCAGTGTCGCGCAAATATGATGAACCTTGAAAAAACTTGAAATGGAGAAAGTGAAGACAGGTGAAGAATGGAGGATAACGCTCTGCATTGCTGTTTATGATGTTCACGCATTCTATTTCTACAGTAGCATGTTGTAACGGTCAAGAAGGTTACCGTATCCGCTACAAGCAGAGACACATAGACAGAGAATAAGCATTAGCCTTTCCTGTAGGCACTGTAATGCTATAGTACGGTATGTATACATGTATGGTCGATGTTATGTACCTTCAGATGTATCGGCCAATCAAGGTAAAATAAGTGGTGATTTATCGAAACTACGAATTAGGAACTAGCCGAGGGGCGAATCTATCAATCAGAATTTATTCTTCTAACTTTTTTAACTACGTAGGAATTGAAGAATAGCTTCGTAAACTGGATGTGATGTCGAACCCAACGCGATCAAACCATAAAAGAGGCTGAACAGCCCTAAACCTGATGTAAACCGTTTGAAACTTTCACGTCTAAGTCTCCGAATCAGAAGACGTCAAATAACATTGCAATAGATTCCATCAAGAAAATTATAGAGCCAACTAAGTAGAAGAGCTGAAGTTTCCAACAACCTTCTCAATTTCAGCGAAGTCACCGCTCCTTATGAAAAAGGTCCCAGTATTCTCCCGTTCCCACAGCGAACTGAGAAGAAAAAGTCAATGGTGTAGCGGGAAGGTAGGCGAACAGTTTACCTGCGATTAGCGCGCAAATCCCTTTCTAATGGGTTTCCCGTGCCTCGGTGCGAGAGTTCAATGGCGAATATCCTTTGCCGATGCGTCTTCACGGAGGTCGGGGCAAAGTAGGGAGGTCCGGCTAATATATGACTGCCTTCTGAATTCAGCACAAAAATCAACGTAAGGCGGTACTAGTCGGCAATATGGCCTGCATGGAGATGCGGAAATGCGTAAGCTAATCATAGCACCAGCGGACATGCTATCTTTTTCGATTTTATCTGCTTCAGTACAGTCTCTGATTAGTTGGTGCGCTCTCGTCGCCCCATGCTGGTCACATTGCCGACAAGTGCTCACAAAACCTTCGCAAGCAGAGCAAGAGGCTGGTATCAGGCAGCGTATCCAGTCCTCCAAACTTTGGCAAGGACTAAAGTGATGAAAGTCTATCAGCGAACCAAGAGAGTCTGAAGCTAACGTCTATACGTCTCTAGTTATGCTGGCCTATTCGAATAAGTATTCGAGTAATTTTCATTAGAAATTCAATACTCTAATTCGATTCTTCAAAAAACCGCTTTTTCGAATATATTGCAACTCGAATATTCAAAATTTGTGAGCATTCGAAAGTACTCGAATATTCGAGAACACAATTATAACACCTGTGCAAGGTCTATGTGACTAGGTTCCTATCTTGAACTTCAAGATCTCTGGTAAAAACTCCACCTATGTACCAGAAGTTGGACGACAACCGGAAAAGAGGCAGCAGCTAGTAGAGCAGTTTTGGGGCTCTCACAGCCAAAGTGGACCCGCTGGGCAACTCTGGCACGCCGAACGAATGAAACGATTCAAAGAAACCAATGAGCAACGAGACGGCAGGGGATACACAGCCTTCGCCTACCTCTCTCTTCCTGATCACGTCGCATTTCTCAAAGTCGAAGACGACGTGTGTGGTGTTGCGGAACGAGCACTCTGGTCGATTGAAATGTCCCTTAGCGAACACATGTGACGGTGGCTCTTTCTCGGTGTTGATACTGACGGCCAGCCGACCATGCCCGCACTCGATCAGTGGCTTGTCTGAAAAAAATTTGATTCAAGAACCTTTTTAGAAGAAGGAGATCATAGCGAGCTCTAGCCTAACACGTTTGCCTCTACAAGCAGAAGTTTTATTTTACTTTTGGTTTGTTTTGAGGTTTCGTTACAAAAGAGTAAAAAGAGGCGAAGATCGAATCCATCTCGTTTGCTGCCTAGTTCATGTCGAATTCTAATTAGGACGATGAGACACAATTGCTGTGAAGACAATTTTGAACCTTTTTGAGGACAACTTCGGGTGAATGCGGGTGATGATTGAGGCGTAGGCTGACGTACATATTGTGTAACTGCGTACGAAGCGTCACTACAGACTGCGGCCGCAAAGTGTCTGTTCACAGTCTGCGACGCCAACTAAGAGATCTGGTTCCGAGTGATCTACCGAAGGCAGACATATGTCTTCTACCCGAGCGATCAGTCACTCCCATCGCGGATCACGAGCAGGGCCTAAGAAACTCAGAACCTTAGGCGGGATTTATAGTTCGTCGCGGAGCGGCGCGGTGCTATGAAAGCCATCAAATCAATAGTCATCGATGACATTCCTCAATTGGGAGCGATTTTCGAACGTTTATGGTTGAAGCTATTGTAGCCGCAGTGTACTGCTACATTGGCGTAGCAACATGGCGACAACTGTTCCTCGTCGCGGTTCCGACAACGGTGGGGTGTGCGTTCCACCACGATAGGAGCAGATTAAGGTTCGATACCGCGAAACTATTGCAGGTCTACCGTCCCAGCTCCGCAAAGGCTCAGCACACTTTTGCGGCAAAGCGGCGGCAATATCCGCTCACTTTTGCGACAAGATGTTTGGCGGTGTCGCCGCTGGAAAAGCTGCAGTGGCAAAAATGACTCACATCATAGGCGGAAGGCAGGAAAAGAGCGCAGTACCTGTGCGGCTTGCCGCCAGCAAGACTCAGTGTGCGTGAGCGCCGAGTTTTGCCGCCCGTAGTTCCCACACACTTCCGCGGCGAGCGTCGGGCGGCGAAAACGAAGCGTCATGGTGCCCGCCGATGAGTCACTCTAGATCCCTGCCACGAAAGGCTAGAGCGCAGCCAAAGCAATGCACCGCGGACGGCTACCGTTCCGTGGGCGGGAAGTGTAACCGCCCTCTCGTCGGATGCGCGGGCGGGGGGCGTGGCGGGGACTGGCGATTGGCCGGGTGAGGGATCTCGGCGCGATTCCCACCCTTCCGCGGATGCTTCCGCGGACGTATGGCCCCTGTTATACTCCCGCGGGAGCTTCCGCGGATGGGCGGAAATCGCATTGGGACCCCGCGCCGGGCCACTCGTCGCGCCTCGCCACGCCCGCCTTCGCCGTGCACCATTGGTCCGCGGACGTTTCGCGGATGCTGCCGCGGGAGTATTATAACAGAGGCCTATAACATAGGAGGCCTCTGCCAGCGCCAAATCAGCGGCGGCGGTGGTGTGAATTATTGCATTATACTGCCGAGCTCCGCGTCTCTGCTCTGTGGTGCTGCTGCAGCGTTGCCGCAGAAGTGTGTGGGGACCTTTAGGTCATCCAATACGGAAAATGTGAGTTTGAATTACGCACGGAAGTCGAAAAATGCTGAAGCAGGAGTGCTGCGAACGAGAACTCTTATCTCGTACGCGTTATGAATTCTGCCCTGTTTGCATCCCATTATCACGACTCCCCAAAGGTTGTATTATAGGAAAAGGCGACATAGGATAGAGATGTTTCCTCTATGCTCGGGCGACAAAACTCCTGAAGCGCGCTACTCATGCATACTTGAGTCTTGCTGGCGGCAAGCGGCTGAGGCACTGTACTCTTTCTAGTCGGGCTGCTGCTGCTATTCGGTTTCCCGCCTTCTGTCTGCGCTCTAGCCGATCCATGTCGTGGTCGTCTAGAGCGCAGTCAGACAGAAAGCTGCGGCGGCGATAATGATGTGAACCGCCCCCGCCGCCCAACGTCTTCGCGCAAAAGCCTGCAGCTGCAGCATGGCACCGCTCGCCGTCGTTCGCCGCCGGCGGTAAGCTCTGCATCTCTGTTAAGGATAGGGCCGCCGCATTGCCGCATAAGTGTGTGAAGGTCTTGAAGAACGGCATTAGTCGATCCCTTTTGGAATGCGCCACGCATTCTACTTCTACACGATATCCTGGGGACGATTTGAATGCCGATGAACAAGTTAGCCCTTTATCCTTACCAGACTTCTCCGACCCAGGCGGGATGAAGGCTTAATTGGACTTGACTGGAAATCCGAACCGAAGATCTGGTATCTGCTTTTATATGCAGCCGATACCAGATCCTTGGTTCGGACCTCCTCCAACTGCGCTATACGCGTCCCATATGGGAAACATCATTCGAAAATTCTCCTCGAAAACGCACCCTAGGTCGGAAATGCCATCTACGACCCCTCCTCGACTGCTTTGTGGGTTTTGGTCACTGTCGGCAACGCATGCACGCTCTGATTCCGCCGTCGGCTCGCCGTCTGGCACAGGAAAAACGACGGCTAAGCGGACGTCTCGGGGGTAGGAGGGGGCTGGCGACCTTAGCCCGGTACAGCACGATGATTGTATTTGGGTTTCCTTGACGAGAAATCTGCGCCACAAAAGGAACCATGCGCGCACGTCGGCGACGGCCTTTGCGCCGCACACAACGAACACCAGCGGGCGCGTCGCCCCGTGTGGCTTCGAAGAGAGGGTTTCGCGAGAAATTGGTCGTCGAGCTCTCAGCCGCCAAGTGCAAGGTCAGGTTTCGCCGGTGGAATTGCCGAGTGCGAGACGTTCGTTCGTACCAGTGAGGGCGTTGTCGAATTGGACGTCGTCGGCTGTGGAGACGCGTGTCGTGACGATAGCCAGCAAAAGAAGCCTCATGCTCGTTGTCGTGACCAACCGCAACAGCATCGTGGAGTGGTGGGTCTAAAAAAGGTTTGAAGATTGAACTCTTGTGGAAGAGACTGGTCCAAAGTCTTCGAGACATTGTTTACGACGAAAAGTTTTATTAAAACGGTTGTAAACGAGAAAATGGAGGTGGAAAAAATAGAAAAAAAAAACATTCTTCGCTGAACTGCCCTCTCATCTAAGGAAAAGTGATGGGCGCCTCATCCAACATCCTGTCTTTGCTAGGGAAAAATTCGAAAACTTTAAAATTTTCATCATTTTAGTATTTGATGTAGTTAATGGAAGAGAATGGAAATACTTTAAGCAGTGGTGATGCTATGTGGCTGGATCCTGAATGGGATAGGATTGAAGAAGCAGACGGTATAGACCATGTATGGCAATAGGAAAACGAAGTAAAAATAAATACAGAAGATCAGCATGACAGTTCTAGACAAGTGAAGCTCAGTCGGATTACCTCTGCTCCCAGCTCTACAGTCCGAATCGACTCCAGGTTCGACTCGGATCCAGACTTCGAGCCTTTCACGCCCCGGGGGAAGTGACTTGAAATTGAGGGAAAGGTAGTTAAAGCTGTTTCTTTAAGCTTGCTATCGCAATTGCTTATGTTGGCCGGATAACAATGAAAACGGCCCGCAGTGCAGTTGCAGAGTACAGTGCGCATTCCATAGACCATAGAGTGGGTAATTAACGTAGATCTTTTAAACCCAATTTTAATTATGTTATTTGGCAACCATTTATCAGGCAACATAAAGGAAGATGTGAGCGCTAGCTGTAGGTTCTTCCAGTGATTGATAAACACCGAGTTTGCCTACTTTTCTAAATCCGGTCCGCCGGTACATGTGCATATGTATTCGCGTAACCTCCAACGCAAACCATGAGCGGCGAATGAAAATCGATAGATTCGATTGAGAGTCGTTAGCCAATCGATAGCATTTGTCTCAGTGAAGTCTGCCCACCGTGCATCATATTTGCGCAACACCCCTCCAAAAAATGTCAACTTCTTACGAAAATCAATAAAATCGATCGACTACCGTTAGTCGATCGATTTTGCTTATTTGTTGTGAATCTCGGACATCGGCTATCATACACGTTGATTCATCTTTTGTAAAGTTAACCCTGAGTAGCGATTAGTGATGCTGATTGAGGTGTGAAAAGCTAGACCATTGTAAAATTGTGACGGATGGGTGAACAGACAAATAGACGCACAGACAGAGATATACAGACGGACGGAGAGACGGACATACGTACAGACGACAGACGGATTAGATCTTTTACATATAGTGGCATGAAGCTTGAGGAGGCCGGTTGAGAAGAGTTTTAGAATAAAAAGGATAAAGGACTACCTCAATCAGTTAATAAATTAGAGCGTTGACCGAAGCGGAAAATTAGAAAAATTTGGGCTAGCGATCGATATTAGCTGTTAGTTCAACTGTCACGAAGTCGCTCATTGTAATGGGGACGTCTACAATTCGGTAACTCAACTTGAGGCAGAAATCGATTGATATTGATTGGCGATCGATTAGCTTGATTGTTTGAAATCGATTTCTACATGAGCGCCGCTACTTGGGATAGTGAATCTGAGGCGAAAATCGATTATCGATTTATATTGACTAATTCCATACAGCTAAGCTGTTGTGAAATCGACCATCAAAATTGGCACTGACTCTTCAAGCGGTCAATTTTATGCGCAAACCGACATTTAAAAGCGAAAAGTCAGCATTAACCAACCCCTAGCGGGATGCGCCACCCGTTCTACTACAAGCGGATATTTTTGAGGTGATTTGAATGCACATCTAGCCTAGGCAACTGATCAGCTGATGAGCAAAACAGTGTTTTACCCCATCTAGACAAGTCTGAAGGCATTCGCCAATTCGCCATCCGCAGAGGAAAGGAAGGAGCCGAACCTGACTGACGTGAGGTATCATCACTGGGTACCACACTCCTTTCTGCTTTGCCAGCAACTGCTAAACGGCAATCTTAAGATGTTGTTGAAATCTGTCTCCGCAAAGCGCATCGAATGCCCACTTCAGAAGAGCCCTTCAAAAAGCCTTTTCAGTAGTATGGCGGACATTCTTCTGAAGCGAGTTGAATACAAGCGTAGAAGAAAGGTAGGAATGAGTAGAACGATGAACAACGGAAGTTACCTTAGTGTCCGAAGTTTTTGTGGGCGATCGAAAGTACATGAAATAAGGAAACAATGCGCTGACTACAATGGTTGCTGCTACGAATTGTGCCATTTTCACGTCGAATTGGACACTTTGCAAACCAATTTCGTCACTTTTCGAATCAAATTGGACGTGGTTCTACGTTAGCTTTAAGACTTTTGAAATCAAAGCGAGCTCATCCCAGGCAAAATTGCCTTCATACAGGTTAAACTGCAGTCTCCATTAGATGTTTAGAATAAATTTTCCTTGAGGAAAATTTAGTATGATTTTTTCAAAAATTTTAGTCCACCTGTCCCAATAAGTGCTGTAATTTGTACAATTTTCGTTTTTAGAAATAAAATGCAAAATCAGAAAATGTCTTAAAGCACAGAAAAGAGGGAAGCATTGAAACATAAGGTCGCGCCATGCACTCAAAAAGTTCATCGCAATTTTTATTTTATTGATAATGTAAATGCTACTTAAATCAACCATCAATGTGAGGATGTATGTGCTCTACAACTGTTTCTATTGTATCGTTAACAGGTGTCAAAATCTATGCAAACAGAAATTCTGCTATCAATCGAGTAAAAAGCGCGATCCCACTCCCTTTTCTTAGCACTAGCGGTTTTCCTGCTCTTTAAAACAGGCTCTAAGCTATCATTTTTCCTCGAGAAGTAGATTTTTATAGTATTTCAAACAATGTGTTCACTTATTGGATAGACAAATTAAAACCGCAAGGAACGTTATACTAAAATTTTCCTTGAATGGAAATTTATTATAACGCTTTTGGAGAGTCTCTAGTTTAGAAAAAATCCCTTCAATTTGAAGAGCGCGCATTGATTTCAGAAGTCCTAGGCTAGCTTAGAAGAGTGTCAACTGATTTGAAAAGTATCCAATTCAATGTGAAAATGGCATAAATAGCAAATACCGTATCCTGTATAAGGTTCATCATGTTTTCGGTGAAAGACGTCAACGTTAAGGGAATCTATTAGGCTAGGTGGTAATTTTCGTAAGTAGCTACCATCTCGGACAGAGAGACAGTTGAAAACTCCGTTCATATGCCTTCTGTGCACTTTCAGAGTAGGCATAAGTGATCCTCGCTGTGTGCCGCCCGCTAGTAGGTCGGAAGACCCAGCAGTAACTAGGCCTAAGTTTTGTTTCGCCTTGGAAAACCTTGAAAGAAAATATTATGCCAGTAAACATCCGACGACATAGTAAGCTTTCAAGGTTGAAAATTCGCGCTATATATACCATTATCACGTCGAATTGGACACTTTTCACGTCAAATTGTACACTCGTCTAAGCTAATCTATGACTTTTCAAATTAAAATGAGCTTCTTCCACATTGAACTAGAGACTCTCAAAAAATGTTAGAATAATTTTTTGTTCAAAGAAAACGCAGAACAACTTTTTTGAAGTTTTAGCTCACCTCCCAGTAAGAAAACACACATAGTTTGAAATTTTATAAAAAATTATTTTTTGAGGAAAAACAATGATTTAAACATGTTTTGAAGGGCAGGAAGGCGGCCATTTTATATTGCCAAAATAGAGATAGCGCGCCATGCCGCCGTCTGGATCTTCGCGATTTTTATTCGATTGATAGCAATATTTCTGTTCGCAATGTCACACCTGCAAAAGGTGCAACATAAACAATTGCAAAAACGCACATATCCTGACTTTCTTGTTGCAAGCAGCATTTACACTATTAGTCAGATAAACATTGTATCTTCCTTTCCAAGAGCATGGCGCAATCCTGTTTTTTTAATGCATTGCATGAGTGCTCCCTTGCAAGCGCTTTAAAACAAAATGTAATTTATTATTTTTTCTTAAAAGATAAAAATTGTATAAAATTGTAATAATCATTTAGGCAGCTGAAGTTGAAAAATTCCAAAAAAAGTTGTAGCAAATTTTCCTTGAACAGAAAGCTATTCTTACCATCTTGGAGAGTCTGCAGTTTAACCTGTAAGAAGCTCGTTTCGATTTGGAAGGCGTTCGGTTTGATTCAAAGTTCATAGGCTTAGGCTTAGAAGCGTGTCCAATTTGACGTCAAAAGTGTCCAATTTGGTTTGAAAAGTGTCCAATTCAACGTGAAAAAGGCATAGGGAAGGTAAAAGGTGGAAAATATTACCTCATTAGAATCTTGGCGAACATTTTTTGGACTTTTCCCAATTGATTTTAATGGTTTACGACTGGTTCGGTTCCTGTTCTCTGACCGCGATATTCAACGATCGGGACTACGTACTGTGTCACTTGCACTCCTCGCCCAACGGGCACCGGCCAGGTTCGGTTGGCTGGCCCAGAGTCTTAGAAGAGAGTGACCATTATCTCCCAAGGTCTCCTCACACCCTACTGGGAACAACACACGCAGACACACGGCTCGCACTCGCCTCGTCTCCTCGTCACTCGCCTCGGCTAATGACACTGCCAACCTTGACGTCGTCTTTACGCAATTTCTTCCGCCTTCGCGCCGGACAAATACAGACACAGCCAGCCGGCTGCTGCTAGCCGCCGCCGGCGCGCTTCAACGCGCTTTCCGTCGCCGAAGCACAATGTCCTTACGACCGGAGAGGAGCCGTTTTAGCGCATCGGTCACCAGCACTGAGGAGTTTCACTTGGTCTAGGGAATGGCCAGCGAAGCTGTAGGGTAGGAACAAGCTAAACGACGGACTGAGCTCAACTAAACTAGGATCTGTCCTGATGGGAGAGGGCATATGGTGATTTGCGTCTCCTTTCCGTCGCTTGAGTTTCTACGAGCAATTCAGCTGCTCTCACAAGATTTTAATTCAAACATTTAGTGGAAATGGTTCTGTGGGATGGAATGACCTGCGAAACTGGCACTTTACGGCTGCCCCTTGCGACTGGGATAGGTACCTAAACCAAAATCCTAGAAGGAGAGAGCTAGCGAGGGCCCTGAAACTGTCACTAGCCAAGAAAAGAGTTATTTGACTCGAGCTGGTTCAAAACGTAAGCGCCGTGATTTACAGTGCGGTCTGTTACCTATTCCTATAAAGCATAAATATAAAATACGGCGTTACTTAATCCTTTTTGGGATGCGTCACGCATTCTACTCCTGCCGAATGTTTTGGAGGCAATTTGAAGGCGTATTTGGACACATAATGAATTCCGGTGGCCAGTCGGAGAACAAGTCAGCGCTCTATCCTTCGCAGATAAGTCTGCTACCAATTCACCGACCCCGAAGGATTTGAGGGCTTGGTTGGCCTGGACAGAAAATCCGAACCAGGAACCTGGTATCGAGTGCGCGAGACAGCCGGCACCTCCTCCGACTGCGCTACACGCGCCCTTTTCAATTTCTGTACTATTTCAGTACTGTACCCATTCCTGTACTCCATCAAATCGCATCCTCGATCCTGAGATGGAATCTTCGAGATTAGCATGTAAGCTGAGCAGCATGCTCGAACTTTTTACCGAACCTCATACCAAAGTCCATTCCTTCGTTTATGCAAGGAATAGAAACATTTTCTTGTCGAACGTAACTACCTTACAATTCGGTTTATTTCAGAGCAGTAGCTTAGGCTAATGGTAAATGCTCTATGGGGAAGCATAGGTATTCGTCTTTGTTGCTCAAACAATCAAAATCGATCAAACATTGAAGCAAAAACTCGCATCTGTTTCATGTGAGTGACAGCTACCTACCACCAGTATACTAACCGCCTAAAGTCCAGCATTGCCTCCTTACCCTTCAACACCCAACAACTCGAACCGTCACGAAAACCCTTTCAAAAACGTTCTTCATTCCTCAATTTATGCATTACAGGTCAAAAATTTTATTTTATTTTGAAGGAATCTAGGAGTGGAGGAGTACTGTGAATCATGGTAGTTCAGTTGACAGAGGTGACGACAGACCGGATTCCATGTTCTCGGCTCAGATTTTCCGCCCGAGTCGACCGAGACTTCCATTTCTCCGGGTCGGTGAATTGGTACTAAGTTTCTCTGGGAAAGATAAAACGCTGATTTTTCTATCCGTTGGCCGCCTCAAATCATTATATACGCGAAATATGTAAGCATTCAGATTGCCTCCACGACATCCCGCAGAAATGGAATGTATGGCGCTTCCCAGAAGGAGCTGAGTAACGCCGTCCTTTTTCCTTTAGCCTTCATCGTGAGCTGTAACATATAACATGGCCTTTAGAGAAATTCTCTGAAGGATTAGTATGAAACGCTTTAAAAAATGAGAAAAATGCGAAGGTTGGCAATAAAGAATCATGTAAGTAAGAGTGAAGGAGGGCGCGTGTAGCGCGGTCGGAGGAGGTGCCGTCTGTCGCGTGCACCCGATACCACGTTTTGGTTCGAATTTAGGCTTAGGCCAACCAGGCCTTCCGTCGCTCTGAGGTCGGTGAATTGGTGCCAGACTTATCTGGCAAGGATAATGCGCTGACTTGTTCATCGGCTGCCCACCGCAAGTCACTGTCCTGTATGGCCAAAAACGCATTCAAATCACCTCCACGACGTTCCGTAGAAGTAGTATGTATAGCGCATCCAAGAAGAAATTGAGTAAAGCCGTCTTTTATCATTTATCCTTTGTGAGTGGAGGAATGAGGAAATACAGGATTACATGAGGTTGACGCAACAAACGAGTGGACGAGAAAATTGAAGAGAGAGCTGTCTGAGGAAATCTTTCATTCTTCAAACGTTGTGCAGTTTCGAAGGCAGCGAAGCAAAGACAGAGTTGGAAGCCCATCAATTACATCAAGCTGCCCAACGAACTATGCTTATGTGAGATCTAGTGGTAGCTCTTTGAACGTATGTCTTCCTTGTTTGAAGTTCTGCGAGCGCTGTGAACCAGCAGGAAGTAGAAATGAAAAAGGAATCAAGGACGGCGCTATCAAGCTCTTTCGTGGGGTGCACCACGCATTCTGTTTCTACTGGATATCGTGAAGGCAACATGAATTGTAATAGAGCATTTGATCCATAGAATAACGTGCGGTGGCGAACCGATGAACTTCTCAGCATGTATGCAAATTGGATTATCCTCTAAACAAACCTGATGCTTTCAAAATCAAAGGGAACGTCATCGAGACCAAAGCCAGCTTCTTATAGGTTAAGCCACAGATCCTACAAGATAGTTAGAATATTTTTGTTGAAGGAAAGCTTGGTAGAACTTTCTTAGACATTTCTTAATTTAGATTCTCGAATGTGTAATAATATTATAAGTTTTTGTTTAAAAAAAGATAAGGCCAAAGGAATACGTTACCTAATCCCTTTTGGAATGCGCCATGCACTTTACTTCTGCGGGATAAACTCAGAATTTTTGGCGCAATGCGTGTTAGGAGGGTGCACTTTGTTATTACACGGCTATTCTTACTCCTTTTTCTTAATATATTTTCAAATTTCAACAAAACTCTAGAGTTAGAGTTCTAGAGTTTCAAACTCAGCGGATTACGCCGTCCTTCCGTGAACTGTACGTCGAAGAAACGCCACACCCAAGAAGGGGTCCTCCCTAAACTCTATAGCGCCGAATGTCTTTTTAGTTGAGCTGCCAGAATAAGTGAAATAACTCTATAAAATTTGCATTTTTTTGAGCAAAAAATAAAAAATAAGTTTTGTCTGCAAGCGCAACAAAGCGATCATTCAACATTGGAAGACCATGTCACGCCATGTTCTTGAAAAGCGTGTCGGCTTGTTGTTTAATTGACGGTATTGATGCCGTTTACATGAAGCATCAAAGTGAGGATATGTGTGTCCTCTACAATTACAATTTGTTGCATCTATTACAGGTGTTGTATTTCATGCAAACAGTTTGCCATCAGTCGATTAAAAATCGCGACGTCCTAGGTGAATGTTTGGCGCATCCTCTTTTCTGGAGCTAGAAAATGGCCGCCTTCCTGCTCTTCAAAACAAACTTTAAACCATTATTTTTCCTTAAGAAACGAGGATTTTACGAAAATTCAAATAATGTGTTCACTTATTGGGTATGTGAGCTGAAAGAAAGTTACTGATATTTTCCATGAACAAAAATCGTTTTAATCATTTTGAAGAGTCTCTAGTTTAATGTGGAAGAAACTAGTTTCGATTAGGAAGAGTGCACTTTGGTTTCAAAAGTTTTAGGCTAACGTAGAAAAGAGTACAGCTTAAATTGAAAATTGCCCATTTCGATATTAAAGAATGCAGAATTTTATTCGAAAAGTATCCAATTCGACGTGAAAATAGTACATTATTCTTTCCAGATAAGTCCTGTCCGAATTCACCCCGGACGAATGGAAGGCTTTGTTGGCCTGAGCGGGAAACTTGAACCAGGAAGCTGCTATTGGGTGCACGCGACAGTCGACACCTCCTCCGACTGAGCTACTACGGATGTAGGCGTTCAGAAGGACATCTAGTATATTTTAAGCAGTTGAGCGGAAGCCTATTTAGAGGTGACCCAAATTTAGAAGAAGTGCTTGACTGAAAATGCTCGGCTGATCTAAAAAAGGTCGAGCAATCGACTGGAGTCTGGAGATACCGAAGAGTTCTATGAGAACTGGTCCAACGGGCCGTTTTCAAGATTATAATTATAGGCGCGTAGGGACGGACGGAAAGGTCGTCGGCAATTTGCCAACGACGATCGTCGTCGCGTCGCTTTCGTCTTCTGTGAGCTGCACTCCTTCCTCCACATCTTCTTCCAGTTCTACCGATTCCCTTCGACGAACCGCTGACCAGAGAGAGTTCGGTTTGTTTGTGTGCAGCGCGATCAAAGTGGAGGTACCAACGCGTCTACTTGAGACGGGAGGGAGACCGACGCGGCGAGTGTCGAGGAAGTGGCTATCCTTGGCCGAGCGGTGCCCATGTAAAAACATATGAGAGTGGAAGGTACGGAGACGACCGGAAACAGCCGGTGAAGATCTCCCTTCGGTGCTTGAAATGACCGTGGATTGGTTAGAATCGACGCCACGCACGTAGCGCGCTTGACCAGATATGATTGCTTGGGACATTTCCACTTCTTAATGCTGCCCACATTCGTGACATGGACCAATCAAGCTTTGTTCCCAAACTGGAACTAATAATGCTGAATCGTAAAGAGGGTGAAAGGAATGTGCTACAGCTCTAAACTGCGCTCCTTAGCTACGACACACTCAGCTCTAGAAGGATGCGCCATGCATTCCACTTCAACGTCCACGTCGACTGAGTGATTGATTGGTGTGGATACTTCGGGCTTACCCGGTTCTACGCATCGCATTCTTCTGGGTGTAGAAATGATGCACAACCAGCGTGGTGTTTCTATACTTCCACAATGATAAAGAACGGCGTATATCATTTCCTTTTGGGATACGCCTCGCATTCTAATTGTCCGGGAGATCGTGGAAGCGATTTGGAAACAATTCGACATAGACAATGACTTTCCATGACCAACCGATAGCCAAGGCAGTGTTTTAACCTTCGCAGATAAGTCTGGAACCACTTCACCGACTTCAGTGGGATGGAAGGCTTGGTTGGCCTGGGCGGGAATCTGTACCAAGGATCAGGAAATCAGATGCACGTGACAGCCAAAGCCTCTTCCGACTACACCGCCACAGTATAGTGGTGAGTCTCGTTCACAGCGGTGGTAATAGAATTCCTCCGCCTCTGAAGAGGTAGAGGAGAAAGTTGGTCGCGTCGCGAAGTCGAACTCAGCTCGACTAGCTCGCAGCTGGCGGCGCTTCTGTCGCTGCACTCAAGAAGCCCGCGCAACCCTCTGTGCTATCAAGGACATTCGAAATGATTAACTATTGAAGAGCGAGTGTAGCACAATCGGAGGAGGTGCCGGCTCTCGCATGCATACCAGGTTCCTGGTTCGGATTACCCACCCAGGCCAGCCATGCCTTCCATTTCTCTACTGTCGGTGAATTGTTCCAGGCTTGTCCGGGAGGCAGAAAGCGTTGACTTGTTCACCGGATGGCCACGGCAAGTCATTGCATGGCCAAATGCTCATTCAAATGGTCTCTACGTCATATCGTAGAAGTAGAATGCGCGGCGCATCCCAAAAGGGATTGAAAAACGCCATCCTTTGTTTTTTTCCGGCTCTTATGAATACTATACTAACACTACTATACTATCAATAGGTACGATACTATGAATTTCCAATACAATGGTGCGAAGCGAGTCTGGAAGGAAAAAACACGATTTGTCTAATAGCTGTCCACCGTAAGTCATTGTATGGCTGGGTAAGCATCTGAATAGCCTCCTCGATATCCCGCAGAAGTAGAATGTGTGGCGCATCAGAAAGCGGGATCGCTTGACGCCGTCTCTTGTCCCTTATTTATCTCTTTTGATTACTTTCACAATTCTGCAAAATTCAAGGACAAAATGAAAATTAGGGGTGATTTGCTTCTAGGATACGTATTCTGGAAGGATATGCAGAGCACTAAGCCGGGAAATAGGCTTTGAAGCGCTTGTTCCCCAGCCGTGAACGTAACTTAAATTCGTTCCGCGCTGAGGGAGAAACGGGCGCCGGCGCTCGAGGTTCTTGGATCGGGTCCCACCCAGGCAAGCAGAGATATCTATTCCACCATTATTTGTGAATTTGTAGCAGACTTGTCTGGAAAGGTGATACGCGTGATCTTCGTCACGAAAAGACTCCAAGTTCGCCGTTCACTGCCATAACGACCCTCGATAGAAGAGTCGTGCATGGCGCATCCCAGACAGAGACTGGTTAGCGTAATTTTAACTTAGACTTTTTTGTCTATTATTTTTTTACATGTTTTTTGAAACTTATGAAATCTGTTTTGAAAGCTATAAGCTGTTAAACTGATGTTTCTCTGTGAACAAAACTCTTGCGCCATGTGGTACTCGAACACGCACCGGCTGCCTTCTGGGCTGGTTGCTACGTTGCACTTTATGTAATGTATAACGCAAAATGCATGTCCATTATGTTGGGAATTCTTTTACTTCAAAAACGCTTCCGACATAGGAATGGATTCCAATTTTTGGAAAGAATTTCTGCTACGGTCACACGAAGTAGTGCAGTGGTGCCAACGGGCGCCATGTCGCATCAATATTAGGTTCGACTCGGCACCCGGACCTTACACGCAGATAGTTAAACAGCAGAACGACTAGTCGATGTTTCGGATCTAGCCTGGTAGGAGGGGACACTTTGCCTAGTCTTCTTGTCTGTGATGGGTCATTTGAAAACGAACTATTTCAACAAGGCGACACATTGATACAGCCTACGAGAGGCAATTTCTTAGCAATTTCCTAGCCTGAGCTGACCAACCTGTTGGTACTTGTTTCTCTTTTCTGACGGTGCTCCCTCCGACTAGGTGAGATCCGAAATTCCCTTTCGAAGATAAACGAGAGGTTCACCGTTCATGAAACTGGAAGTCATGGGCTACTCTGGCACGCGACAGAAATTAATGGGACATGGTCAGATCGAGAAGATGACATGCCAAAACAACCAATGGTGGTAACGTTGGCTGGTTCTACGATCACTTAGAGTGTAATGTAGTTGCCAAAGTTCATGCCATAAAACACGAAGAGCGAGCTCGTCAAGCCGACACAAACCCAATTGTGTAATGGGGCCCGCATTACCAACTCGGTGCTCGAAGTAGGGTAACTGAGGTTTTTGATAGACTTTAGAGCCTTCGATACTGCTGGCCGATTCAGATTTACTCGTGGAACGATTGTTCCGATTACAAAGTGCAATCACGGACTTCGAAGGGTCATAAAGTGGGAAAACGGCTTGGCTTGCTGTTGCTAGTCACTCACTTCTTAACATAGCCGCTAGGAGGTCGAAATTTCATAAGGTATTCAGGATCTATCCTAATTGAAGGGGTTTGAAGTGTTACGTCTCCAATCCCTTATTTGAGTTTATACGAAAGCTTCAGTTGTTGTCCGACATGGTTGTGTGGCATGGAATGTCATTCGAAACTGACCCTAAACGGCTGCCCCCTCCCGACTAGGATAGATCCGGAATTCCGAGAGAAAATCTCATGGGAGTAAGGGAAAAAGAAGGAAAAAGCTTCATTTTGCTTGTTCCACAACGGCGATCAAATTGAAAGCGACAACATATTGAAACAGCAATGGGAGCCCGCGAAGGGAGGGACGAGGGGATTCCGAATCTATCCTAGTAGGAGGGGAGCACTGCTTGAAAAACGTAACAAACACAAATAGGGCTCTCCCCGACTAAACTTTAATTTCAATTCCAGCGTCTACGTCAAAATAACTGGATGAAGTGCCAACCCCCCCCCCCCCCCACTAGGACAGATTTTCTGCTGTTTCTCGGCCAGGATGGACTATGTTCGTGTTCGTTCCACTTTTCTGCTTTTCTAGTGGTGCACCCTCTTACTAGAATATATCTTGATGTTTTTCTCCAGTTATAGAAGGATAAAGGCTGAATGTCGGCATTAGTCAATCCCTTGGCAGGATACGCTATGCATTGTACTTCTACGGGACATGGTTGGAGGCAATCTAAATGCATCTTTGAGTTATACAGAGACTTGACAACAAACCGATCAAGAAGTCAGTGCTCTGTGCTCTCAGGCAGGACTGTATCAATCTAGGAGGAATGGAATGCTAAGAGGGCCTGGGCGGGGAATCCGAACAAACGACATTGAGTAGCAGTGTATCCGACAGCTGACATCTGCTCCGACTGTGCTATCCCGCCCACTCCCCACTCCCAAATAGAATAACTTCTGAAAAGGTTGTGTTACAACAATAATCTCGTGCAAAAAAGTCAAACAAAAGTCACACAGGAGTAACGGTAAGACAGCACTTCCTTGTAAATAAGGTAGGTTTTTTACCAGTAAATAAACGAGAACAAAGGACGGCATCTCTCAACGCCCTATGGAATGTGCAACTTACTCTACTTCTACGGGATGTCGTGAACGCAATTTAAATGCGAATTTGGCCATACTTGCGCTGGTCAGACGATGAAGAATTCAGTGCTTTACCCTTCCCAGACAAGTCTGGTACCAATTCACTGACCCCCTGGAGGGATGGAAGGCTTGATTGGTGTGTGCAGGAAAACCGAACCGGAAACCTGCTATCAGGTTCGGTTTTCCTGCATACACGACAGCCGGCGCCTCCTTCGACTGCGCTAGACGCGCCCTTTACGAATAGACTTATCAAAATTGAACAAGAAAATCTTATAGTTAAAGGATTAGTTAAAGGATTAAGGCATGTTCTTAACAGTGCGGTTCTTCGAGCTGCGACCTGATTCTACTGGAGGCTGGCCGAGCAGTTTTTATCTCTGTTTAAAACATCTTCCTGGTGGCGAAGAGGTATAAGCGCGTCGCCCAGGGACCAGAGCAAGCGGGTTCGATGCCTACCCACTTTACTTTCTGTAAGTCCTCTAAGGCGTGGGTAGCGCAGACAGAGAAGGTGCCGGCTGTCGCGTGTACCTGATGCCAGGCTCTTGGATTGGCTTTTCCGCCCAGGCCAACCAAGCTTTCCATCGCTTCGGAGTCGGTGAATTGGTTCCGGGGCTTGTCTGGGAGGATGAAGCCTAACTTGTTCATCAGCTGGCTACTACAGGCCATTGTTTGGCTAAATAAGCATTCAACTCGCCTCCACGACATCCTGTAGAGATAGAATGCGTGGCGCATCCCAAAAGGGATTGAGTAACGCCGTCCTTCATCCTTTATCCTTTTCCTTTAAGTCGACCTCTTATAATATATAGCTAAACGGAACTGTGAAGGAATACAATAGGCGAGAATAAGGAGTGATTAGAAAGAGAACAGATTGCGCCGCGCATACGTACCGGTCGTTCTCGGTCGAGCTCGATTATAAGCACGTGTCTATTAAACCCTAAATCTCCTACATATCCTAAGTGAATGAAATACGCGGCGCATCTCAGAAAACTGATAGAGTCTAGACTTGTCCGTTAGAAAGGAATATCGAGGAGAAGAAGCTAGTAAGCTCGGCTCATTCAGGACAATCGAAAGCGGCAGATCTGATCAGAAGACGTCGATGCGTGGCGGCCGGCGACGAGGGCGAGAAGAGCCGCGACGTCGGCCGAAGCCTGACCACTGTGACGGTGTCGACGGCGCCACGCCCCTAGACGGTAATAATGGGACGGACGGACGGACAGAAGGGAGGGGGAGACGCTCTCCGGAGACGTCGCGTTGGACATCGCCACAGTCGCGCACGTAAAAAACGACGACGACAACGAACATCGGCGCTAATTTGGAGCTCCACCGGTGGCACAATGCGCAATTCTGAGGCCAAAAACGCCGAAAAAAAGACGTGCCAAACAAGGGAGTCCGGCGGCGAGATGAGAGCCGAGGCCACTGTGGACCGGAAGTAGTACCCTTGCAAGCCATCCAACAACTAGTCCTCGTGGTTTTTTCTTCGTGAGAGAACCAGTTCCAAGAGAATGAACGCTTGACTTGTCGGTATACTTTGATCTTGAAGACCTATGGAGTGCGCAAAGTTTCTGGGACCCTAGGAAGCCATAGAATTTAGACATTAACAGCCTAAAAGTGATAGAGTATAAGCATAGAAGATAAAGAATAAGGGTAACCAATCACTGTTTGGGATGCGCCATGAGTTCTACTTCCATGGGAAGACCAGAAGACAATTTTAAGGCATAATGGATCCTAACCCACAACTATTTACGGTGTCTAGACAAGTCAGCGTTTCATCCTTCCCAGACAGATCTGGCGCCATTTCTCCGTTCCAGAAAGAATCAAAGACTTGGGTGGATTGGTCAGGACTCAAACCAGGAACCACTGTTCGGTTGGCGGACGACAGCAGGCGCCTCCATTGACTGAGCCAAAACATCGATGGCCATTGTTACTGCATAGTGATGCCAAATACACAAATTGACGCTTGTGTAGCTGATTAGGGAGAGCCCTAGAGAAAGGGAATTCCTGCACCTTTGATAAAGAAAGGGAAATTCTGAAACTCCTAGCGGTCAACTACCGGTGTATGAGAATGATTTCGGACAATTGGAGGTGTGAATTTGAAAAGCACCCGTAGTTCATCGGCAGATGAGCTGAATTCCATTGAAGTGGAACAACAGTTGGCCACTGTAATTCAACGGTAGGTGAGCCGAGTTTCATGAATACACCTGCAGGTCACCGGTAGTTCACTCATAGGTGAGCTTTGGGCGACAGTTTGGAGTGGGCACTTGTAGTTCCAGTAGGTGAGCTTAATTTCATACGCTCGTGTAGTTCACCAAAATTTCATAACAGTGGGGCTATCCGTTTCAGCGATAGTATGGAATAGGTTCAAAATTGCCAGAAACAACATTTTAAACTCCCGGAGAAATGCAGTCCATCTGCCGGTGTACTTCTTTGGCCAACATTAGGTTCCCCACAGGTTGAACGTTGTCACGCACGATGTTAGAGACGATTTCTGACGACCTCGTAAGGTGAAGAGTAATAGGTGTAACTACACAATGCAATTGATGACGTTCCTGATTAAAATCCTGTGGAACTACTGGAGAAAAGTCGGTCATGATTGGACGGAAATCCACTCACCTACATATTGGTGAACTTCATGCGACAAGTCCATTTTGCCAGCGGTTCACCAGCACTTGGCCGTTAGGCGTGCCAGTGTTCTAATAGCCGGAGGTGCCTCCATCCTCTTAGACAAAACGCTAAAAGGCTTTCCTGGTTCGAATGCTTGACGACACAAATCCATGAAGAAGAGTAGCCCCAGGTTACTACACAATAAATGGGCAGAAGTTGGTCTCCTGAATCTGAGGACCAATCCAATTTAACCTGCTCTATCTCCTTGAAGGATTGCTATGATTCGATGAGAAGCCTAAGCTTCGCATAACTCAGATAGACGGTGCAGCTGGCTCGAGGCGCTGATTCTTGTCGGCAGCTCAAACCGCTTGAGAGATTTGGTTGACGCTCAGATCGCAATGTCAACCATCTCTAGGGTGAAAGCTTACAGGGAAAGATAACAGACTGACTTGCTCGTTGTCTGGGCAGCACAATTTGTTGCATGGTCCGGATGAATAGTCAATCTCCTTATACGAAGTCCTGCAAAAGTAGGGTGTATGGTGCATTCCAGAACAGACGCTCACCCTCATCACTCAGTCTTCCGAGAAGTTAAGGATGACCGAGAGACGCTAGTCAAAACGCTAAATACCCGACGCTCGTCAGAGTACCTGATCCTCGACTGACCAGTTCTTCCCTGGCCGCTCTGAAAAAGTTGCCTTCACATTAGCCATCTGATCTGTAGGAAACTGGTTCCTTCACTATCAGTAAATCAAAGCCACCACGGTTGAAGGCATTAATCTCTACATCAGGCGTAATGTAGCGGCCACATATGGCTGGATATCAGCGAAGAACGTGGTCTACCCTCTAGACTTCTTCGCCCGCTAGATTTATGCAGAACTATTCTAGCGTCTAACAGGATCACACGCCATCTGTTGGTCAAAGCTGATCGGCAACCGCTTACCCAACAGGTACCCCGAATAGAATATGCATCGTTTCAAAAGAGCATAGGGTCAATGAAGCTCTGAGTAGTCCTTCTGAAGAGCTCACCTGTTATCCTCGACAAAGTGTACCAACTTATACACTTAATACTCAATACTCAATCCTTAATTTATCAAATAAGAATTATCCTTTATAAGAATTCAAAACTATCCTTTTTAAGAATTCAAAATACCGGAAGGCCACCTAATAAGGTGATCTCAGGGACTGCAAAGAGGTGAAAGGGAGTTTTCGGAAGCTAGCTAGCCAAAGTGGTGTGGCGTGGACTCTAGTGAATCGGACGGTGACTGAGAGACTGACATACAACGGTCTCGGAGATGGCGAAAGACAAGGAAAGAAGTCGTTGAAGAGGAAGAAAGAGAAGGAGAAAAAGAAAAAGAGGAAGGGAATAAGATAGAAGAAAATGAAAAAGAGGAAGAGGAATGTGACGATGTTGACGAAGAGGAGCAGGGGAGGAGGATGAGAAGGAGGAACAAAAGAGAATAATGCTTAAAAACAGTGCGAATAAAACGATGAAGAATAAGAATAGGATAAATAAAGAGAGAGGAAGAGAATGAGAAAAAGAAGAAGTGGAAAAATAAAATGAGAAGAAGAAAAAAGGAAGGAGAGAAGACGACGACGTTGAGTGATAGGAAGAGGATGAGGACGAGCAAGAGGAGGAGGAAGAGAAAAGGAAGAAGAAGGTTAGTGTGATATTGGGGAGATGGAGAAAATATCATAAATGGGAAGGAGGATGAGAAGGAGGATAAAGAAAAAACAGAAAGAGGGAGACGACGAGAAGGATAGGAAGGAGAAGACAGGAACAAAGAAAAGGAGAAGAATGCGGGTGAGGATGTGGTTGGGCGTGAGGATGTGAATAAAGGTGAGGAGAAAAAGATCTTGGGGATGAGGAGGAGTAAAAGAGCGTCTAAGGATAAGGTCACTATGATGATGCAAAAGAAGTAGAGAGAGGAAGAAGAGAAGAAAAAATGGATAGGAAGGGAAGCCTATAAAGGTGAGGATTACGAAAATTTTACGAAGTGTAGAAGTAGGGATACGGCGATGAAGAGAACCAGGACGGACGAAGAAAGGAGGATGCGAGTAAGGATAAAAAAGAAGATGAGGACAAGAACATAGTTAAAAATGAGAAGAGGATGGGAAACAAGATAAGTGGGTTGGGTAAGAGGAAGAAGATTAGGAGAAGTAAGAAGAAGAACAGGAGTAGAAATAGGAAAAAGGCGTTGAATATGTATGAGGCAGGTGGAAGTGGAAAAGAAGGAAGAGATGAAAGAAAGAAGATTAGAAAAAAAATTAAAAGTAAGAGGATGAGGTTGATGGGTATTGTTCATGATAATGAGGTAGAGAGAATAAGTATAAGGACATCCTCCCATCTTTCTTCCTTTAGAACGTTTCTAAGCTATCATTTGAGTTCTTACAAGGGAAGCATACTAGTTGACCATGGGACTTTCAGATGAGACGTGTATTGCTGAATGCGGTGTCGAACGCTGATTCCAAATAGTGTTCCGTTCCTGCTGTGCGCATCTGTGAACGGAGTTATGGACCATCTTCAAAGCAGGCTCCTTTGCCTTCTAGGTTCACACAGAGTGGGCCAATCATAAGAGAGCGAGCCTAAGTAGGGTTGAAAATGCGCTGCCGGACGAGCAGTAGTGGCGCCGGGTGCAGAGGAGCGGCGTGGTAGGATGGAATGGTTTATGGTTCGACGCCCCAGTAGTGCAGGGTTTTTGCACCTTCTATAAATGATCTGCCACGATCAACCAAAGCTCTCTATGTCAAATGTCAAAGGGAGAAATCGATTACCATAATCCCACCACCCATACTTACAAGTGGGTGATCAGTGCCTTAAGTAACTCTTTTGGGCGATTTTTTTCAACGCATGAGGTCTGTGAGGACAATATTGCCGTCTAATCTTCCCAACTGTGTTCTAATCAGCTGTTGTATTGGGGCACGCCAACGCAACAGCTGATTAGAGCACAGTTTGGAAGATGTTAAATCGCAACGGAAAACGACGTGGTAGACCAGTGCCTTAAACAGTGCCCACCTGACCAATTTTTTTTCGAGACACGGGGTCGGTAAGGACAATACTGCCGACTTATCTTCCAAACTAGATAAGTCGGCAGTTTTGTGTGTTGGCGTGATTTTTGGAGGAGTTCTGTCCTTCCAATGCTTAGCGCGTTCCTACAACCCAAGAGAAGAAGATGGCCAGCAGTTTCGCATCCATCTTGCGGCAATGCGAGAGCATCGATGTAGAGGGAGAAGAAGGTATCAGTGTGGAATCAGAAGAGGAGAATCCTATATGAACTCTCTGAAACTGGATAGGAAGATAGGAACAATATCACAAATACAACCATTAGACGTACATTTCTTCTTGCCATTCAAGAGCATGTGCAAACGTTTCACCTCTCATGTATTGACACACAGTATAAAGTTCTCACTTCACTCCCGCGACTCAATTCTTCGAATTGTATCGCTGATTTACATTCAATTTTCTGCCCCAAGATTCAGAACTTTCCTCTCGTATTCATGGTACGCTGCAGAATACCTGCACAGTCACCTCGGGACGTATGATACACCAATTCAATATTGTGCTGCCATCGTAGAGCACTGCTCTTACAGCGGCTGCACTGATGTATTTTTTATCCGCTGCTGTCATTGCCAACAGCTGTTATGCTCTGAAAATTTGGTAGTGTTATTTCACTGTTGCTAGTGTAGCGCTGTATCTTCGTGCCAGTATGAAGTTGTCTGTATGAAGACGAGTCCTTTCTGGTGACCTTTTCCGTTGCGATTCGTCATAGAGAGCTTTCGTTGATCGTGGCAGATCTTTTTTAGAAAGTGCAAAGAAAGTGTTTTAGAAAGTGCACCACGGGGTACTCGAACCATAAACCACCCCGTCTCACCACGCCACTCCTTCACCCCTGCGCCACCACTGCTCGGCCAACAGCGTAGTTTCAACCCTACTTGAGCTCGCTCTCTTGTGACTGGCGCGCTCTGCATGGACCTAGAGAGCAAAGGAGCCTGCTATGAGAATGGTCCATAACTCCGTTCACAGATGCGCACAGCAGAAACGGAACACATATCTGGAATCAGCGTTCGAATCCGCATCCAGTGATATACGTCTCATCTCAAAGTCCAATGGTCACCTAGCATCCTTCCCTTGTTAGTTATATACTTAGATGCCTTCCGTTTATCAATCTTGTTGTTTTCCTGTTGATGTCTGTATTTGTGTTCTGTTCTAGTCATTTTTTAATATTAAAAATTTTGCTGATCCCAATTTAGTAATACTTATTGACTTTCTTCAAACAGTTGTATGGAAGTTGTTACCGTAACCCACATGAGAATACTTGCTTAATAAATAAATAAATAGGAATGAAGAATAAATAGGAGTAGGGGCGTCTGTAGTGCAGTCGGAGGAGGTGCTGCGTGTTGCGTGCACCTGAAACCAGGTTTCTGCTTCCACCCAGGCCATCCAAGCCTTCCATCCCTCCGGGGACGGTGAATTGGTATCCTAACCTGTTCATCGTCTGGTCACCGCAAGTCGTTTGGTTAAATGGTCAATTACGCATTCAAATCGCCTCCACGACATCCCGTAGAAGTAGAATGCGTGGTGGATCCCAAAGGTGATTGAGTATCGTGGTCCTTCTTTAGGAATAAGAATGGGGAGAGGATGTCGATAGGAATGAGGATGTGGAGGAGGAAGAATGTTATGAGGAGTACGAGGAGCAAAAGAGTGGGGAGGCGCAGGAGGGTTAGAAAGCTCTACGTGGGTACCGTCACGTGGCTGCGTAGTCGGGAGGAGGTGCACTTCGAATCTTCGAACAAGGTTCTTGGTTCGGGTCTCGTCCAGGCCAATGAAACTTTCCATTTCCCGGCCTGTTCAACTCCAGTCGTGACATCTACCTGCAGCGATTCTGCACAATGTCTGAGCCACGACGGTTGCAAAGTGTGGCCGTGCCGAAGCGGGAGTTCCGTGTCGCTGCAACCGACGTGACCTTTGATAATTGATTCTTCTTCAGTCGGAGCCGTCTGCAACACAATGCCCTGACTCACTGCCCCGCTGCAATCACGCCCGGAGCTGCCATCTCTTACAACCAATCTTTTCACACGAGTCTGACTCAGCTATGCACCTTCTACCCACACTTGGTCAACGAGTATTCCACATTTTGTGTAGTAAAGTTGCAGTAATGCTCAAAAAGCGCACTCGGAAGAGGTGCCGGCTGGCACATGCACTTGACACCAGGTTCTTGGTTCGGGTGCGAGACCAACCAAGCATTCCATCCCTTCGGGGTCGGTGAACGTTACCAGACTTGTCCGGGAAGGATAGACCTTTGTTCATCGGCTCGCTATCGCAAGTATGGTGTGGTCAAATCCACGTTCAGATCGCCTCCACGACATCAGGTAGAAGTAGAACGGGTGGCGCATCCAAGATGGCCAGTGATCAATATACGCGAAGTCCTCCTAGATACGAGGCCATGAACTCAAACTACAACAATGGCTATGAAGAGGTCAGCTCGCACCTACACCAAGACGTACGCCTTCACGCTTCATTGACCCCGAGCACCTAATGAGGCTATGAATTAGCCCTCCGACGGATTTCTTGGCAGTTTCTGAGATTTGAACTATAGCTCGACTAGTTGAGAGATGGAATTAAGGATAGGCCGACATACACACAGTTTCTTCCCTGAGAAGTCACAAGAGCAAGACAAAACAAAGGTTTGCCCGAAAATAGGGGCGTAACGAACTTGTTTTAAATTTATTTTCTATTGCGATTGCATTTTCTGTTTTTTCTTTACAAGGATTCGAAAAGATTTCACTTTTATTCATTGTTGTGTCGAACTGTCAGCATCACACCTGATAGAAATTTAATTTATTCCATGCATTAAGGGCTCGCGATGGCGCAGTCGGAAAAGGTGCCTACCGTAGCGTGAGCGACGTACAATGAGTGTATTCTTTGCTCGAATTCTCTCAAACTTGGTCAGACGGCCGTTCCCTTTCTCAGTGGTTGGTGAATTGGTACCAGACTTTTATTGAAAGGATTCAACACGGAATTGCCCATCTACTGGAAACCGTGACTACTGGACTCAGTCTCGCTGACATCAGCGGAGAGCTAATCCGCTGGCGACTTTGACTTAAATGATGGTATGAAAGAACACTTCTGCTAGGGTAGTAAATGGACAAGAAGGGCGGCGTCAATAGTAATTTTGTGGGATGCGCCACGCATTCTGCTTTTGGGGCTGCGGAAGGGAGTTTAAAAGCGTACATATTTGGCCCACATATGCAATCACTTGCGGTGCCCATCCGATGAACAAGTCAGCGATTTTGCATTTTTCTTTCCCAGCAAGTCTGACATCAATTCGCCGATCTTGGAGGGTGAAAGGCTTGGTTGGCCTGGGTGGAACCCGAACCAAGAACCTCGTCTCTGGTGCAGTCGACAGCGAGCACCTGCTAGAACTGCGCTACCACGCGCCCTTCTCGGACAGTAAGACTGGGAAAATGCTTCACTCGTCGTGTGCTCTGTGTATGAGTTTTTGCTTAGAACAGTTTTCGGTTTTCATACATAGATACATATACTCATACATATATTTATACAGGGTGTCTCAAAAAATGTATATAGTGCTTGAAAGGTGATAACCTTGCTCACAATAAATATACTGAAGAAGTTAAAGACTCATATGAAAGCGAAAAAATTAGAAATGTTCTGACATATGAGCAGTATGGACCGCGACATACGCTCGTCTGAAAATTTTACACTCGATTGATTGTGTTTCTCTTGAATGCATGTTACAATTTCTTCACAAAATGGACGTTTTGATTGATGTGTGCTTCTTTTAAGGTTTAAAACAACATAAAAACACACGCTGGCTTCGGAAAATGCAGGGTATCCTAAACAAATGAAGGTGATGTTTTTTATTATTTGAAACGCTCTGACATGGCTGCTAGTGAAGCATTTGAAGATGTTTGCGACATTATGAAAGCGCAGGATAGCGTGATTACCGAGGAGTGGAAATAGCCAAGATTTCGCCACGCTCCCGCCTGAAACTTTGAATTTCAAACTCGATTGATTATGCATGGTATGAATTCCTTGTTACTACTTGACCGGACTAACCTGCGCTGTGGTTCTTTTAGGGTATAGAACTTGAAAATCACATGAAAAACACGCGACATGCGAGCTTATAGATCGCACGATTTAAATGTGAACAGGAGCCCCATTTTACATGACGGATTCTGTGGAGTGATAAAGCAACATCAAAGCTGAATGGAGAGGTTAATCGGCATAACTGCAGTTACTGAGCAACGGAAAGCGTTAAAAAAGGTTAATGTGACCAAGTATTAGCAAGATTGTAACAAGCATTCAGCCCAAACGCAATCAATCGAGTCTGAAATGATAGGTTTCAGGCGGGAGCATGGCGCAATCCTGACTTTTGCGCACTGCAATGATTTCCTTGCCCTGTGCTTTATAGAAATCTCAAAAATCTTTAAAAGCTTCACTAGCAGCAATGTTAGAATCTTTCACATAGTGGCTTCATTTTGTCGGATCCCTTGCATTTTTCGCAAGCATTAGGGTGTTTTTAAGTGTGAAGCCCTAAAAGAAGCACACATCAATCAAAACGGCCACTTTGGGAAGAAATTATAACGTGTCTTCATAACGTGTAACAATTCACCGTCTCCAGAGGGATGGAAGGCCTAGCTGACCTGTACGAGAAGTCCGAACCAAAAACCTGGTATCTGGTGCACTCCACAGCCAGTACCTCCCCCGACTGCGCTACACACACCTATTTTTTATGAAAATAATAAATTAAATTTTGTTTCAAAGGCAATGCAGCAAAATTCATATGGTGCGCCAAGAGACGAGATCGTGCAATGCACTCGAAAAACACGCCTTGTTTTTAAATGATTGATATTGTAAATGCAGCTTACATGAAGCATCAACGTGAGGAAATTTGTATTCTTTATAAATGTTTTTGTTGTGCCGTTGACAAGTGCGTATGTACCTCTACGCGAACAATCAAGCCGAAATAGCGTCGTATTAGACGAGTGCATGGCGCAATCTCTTTTTGGCACTAAAAAATTGCCGACTTCCTGCTCTTCAGAGCAAGCTTTAAACCATAATTTTTCTATAAAATAAGTCCTGTATAAATTGTAGGGTAGGTGAATTGAGACTTTAAAGAAAGTTATATGTATTAAAATTTTCCTTGAACAAAAAATTATTGTAACCTTTATGGAGAGTTTCCATCTTAATGAGGAAGCAGCTCATTTCGATTTGGAGGATGCTCAGTCCATTTTAAAAAGTGCCAAGCTTGATAACAACAGTGCCCATTTAGATTGGAGTGCCCAGTTAGCTGTGAGAATGATATACAATATTCCTGTTCGGTTTAGATCCTCTAAAAAGATGAATTTTACAATTGCACAAACTCACGACCAAAAAACTGCAGAGAATTTCGAATCCGAAAAAATCTAGCGATTCTAGTACGGTCTTGCTCACACTGCAAGAGTTCAGAGATAGTAAGCAAGTTTCGTTGGTTCAGTTCACGTCCGCTTTCTTGACGCACAACACCTGCACGAGACCACGTTTCACCTCAAACTTGGGTAATTAAACCAGCAAATACATCACATTCATCATATGATGAGAGCATTCTAAATTCATCGTGTGTCAAATTAACATGAGAAATAAATGAAAAATACAAATGTGAATTCCTCGGATGACTCGCTTTTTATAAGTTGTTTTCTTGTTTGCCTAGCGTGACAATCTGATAATGCTCAAAGCTAAATTCTTTTGCAACATACCACGAATCGGCAAGAAATTCGCGACAGATGGTACTTGGATTTCAACCTTTATAGCCACCGCAGAAGAGGTCTTCTTTGCCAAAACCCGGGGTAAATTGAAGGCTAGGGCCAGATGAAAGTGAAACCTGAGACGAGCGTGCGCGTGGGCACAAAGGCCGTCCAAGACTTAAGCAGGAGATAATCGCGTGTACCTGTCGTCATATGTGGCAAAAAACGACCGTCGGCCAGGCCACGGATAATTGCCACACACACATAGCGACGGGGCACAAACGGCTGGGGACCGTCGGGCGGGTTACGGTCGGGGAGGGAAGGTGGACAGGCGGCGATGGTAATACCTTTGCATGAATAGCACCAGTCTCATTAGCGATTCCGCGCCCGCTCACACAGGTCAAGGGGTCAGCAGCATGAGCATCGGGACGAGAGCCCTGGCTAGCTGCAGGAGCGGCAGCGGCAGCGGCGAGGGTTTGAGTCCGGGACGGGGATCTCCATCCAGGTGACCTTTCAGGATTCATTAATGCAAAGACGACGACACTTCAGAAGACTTGGGCCAGGCGACAAAGGCTGAGACAGGAGGAGATTGCGCCATGGAGTGCGGCGGCGGTGTCGTCGTCGAGTTCTTTCGCACCTGCCCGGTGCCGCACTCTGTCTGGTTGTCTGGCTCAGTTTCGAGTCGATCTCGGTGCCCGTCTAGAGAGGGGGTTCACTAGGTAATTCTTCTCTATTTGGGAGTATCATCCGAGCCTAACCAACTGCAGAAAGGATCTCTTCCTACAGTTGCTTAGGCTAATACTGAATACTATACTTCCGCCGTATTTGAGAACAAATCGACTGAATCCTACAAAGGACAATAGGGTGGATCCTCCTTTCTAGGCTCGAATATCGACTTTTTAGGGCGATGTTCTTTGAAAACTTGGGGTCCGATAGGAAAGGGTGTAAGTGCCAAAGATTTTTGCTGCCATCTTCAATGCTTGGACTTTCTCGGACGGCATTTTTCCTTAAAACTCAACGACGCATCTCAAATAAATCTAAACATTCTATTAGTCGTTCCTGAAGTCAAAATGAACGCGTTTTAACAAATAAAAACAACAGAAGAAGAGAATTGATAAAAACAAGAAGAGTAGAAGTGTCTGCATTAAAAAAACTTACATATACAATGTGACTCAAGAAAAAATGATCACACTCTTTGAACGAGCTTAAAATTCCTATCATCTGCAATAATTTTTAGGCGTAAGTATTCTGAATTGGTCGCGTGCAGAGCAGTAGGAGGAGGGGCCGGCTGTCACGTGCACCAATACCAGATTCCTTCGGAATTCGGATTTCCCGCCCAGGCCAACCAATCCTTCCATCCTTGAGGGGTCTCTTGGTTTATACCATACTTATTTGGGAAGGATAAAGCGCTGACTTAGCGTTGTTCTTCGGCGGGCCACCGCAAATCATCGTATGGCCAAATACATAAATCAAATCGCCTCCTCGACATCCCGTAGAAGTAGAATGCGTGGCACATACCAAGAGAGATTGAGTAACGCCGATCTTTATTCTTTATCTTTCATGTATTCTGAAGTACCTCAAATAAAGTAAAATGAAATGACTCCTTTGAGTCGTTATGGTGGAGGATTGCGTCATGCACTAGATCAGTACATTGCAATGCTTATCTATTTCACAGTTTAAATACTATCTTCTCAGATTGGCAAAGTGGAGAGTAGTGGTGCGTTTTCTGTTACAGATGTTCTTGCTAATTTTAGATCAAAAGCGTTTAAACAGTATTTACACTTGCAACGGGATAGCGTAATATTCGCCAAGTGCACGGCGCAATCTCTCCAAACGGCGATTTTTTTGCTTTTTTGCACCTTAAGATAAACCTAAAAAGTATTCAAAAACAAAGGAAAAAAGGCGGCGTTATTCATATCCGTGAGGAATGTGTCCCTCATTCTGCTTCTTCTGGATGACGTGAAGAAATTTGAATGCGTATTTGACCTATAACGTGGCCGACAAATAGACAAGTCGGCGTTTTATCCTTCGTGGATAAATCTGGTACCGATTCACCGCCTCTGGTTGTTGCATGTGGCGAGAAAACCAAGAACTTCTCGTCGAAGTCGGAGGTGCCCGCTGCAGCCAGCGCCTCCGACTGCGATACCATGCGCTTCTTAGAGAGGGTACTTTGTTGATAAGGCACAAATGACGCGTTTAAAATTTGAAGCATTTGCTTTCCAAAAAATGACTTTAAAGAAAAAGACGGTGGTGAGCGAGAGGTAAGAGTTAGGACTACATATGCCTTAGAATTCCTTCACTTCATATCCAGTGGAAACCATGCTGAGAAGTAGCTCCAGCTGCGTTCCATTTAGTTCTTAGTCCTTAAAAGAATCAAAAAGAAATTCCCTAGTACATGACTGAGCACTTTACGGTAATAAAAAGGTGTCCTACTCTCAATGAGAAATTGAATTCTTTAAAAAGAAAACAGACAACATGATGACGCCCGGAGTAGCACGATTCACGCAAGTGAGGGATGTCCTAGGCACCTCCGAGTTTCGTTTACGTTTGAAAACCGGAGACGCTGTCGCATGGGTCAAGTCGTCGAAGATTTGGTGGTCCGGCCATGTAATGCGCTTCACAGACACTCTCTGGACGAGAGCCGTCACCGACTGGATTCCGCGGGATGTCTAGAGAGCACTAGGAGGCCCACCAATGAGTTGCTCGGACTTCTTCGTAAATGCCCTGAACGAACGATATGACGCTCTTCGTCTCCCTCAAGCGATGAGGACTCATTGGAGCACTCTGGCACACGACAGGGACGCATGGAGACGCTGCCTGCGCTCGCTCGAGCATATCGAGCATCAACGGAACAACAGGTGATACAGGTGAAAAGGAGAACAGATATGACGGGATTCAATGGAGAAGAAGCCAAGCAGGGTCTATGCGTTCACCACTTTGGAAGAAAGATATTTGGATATCTGAAAGAGATAAAGATTGCTGGTTCCAAGTACTCTGAGAGGCTGTTCATCATCAGTTCTGCTTGGAAAAGCAGCGACTCAAGCTTCAAGCAGCTACCGTAACCTAGGTGGAATGTTTGACGAGAAATGACAGCGATTAACTACAGACGAATCCGAACGAAGAAGACCAGATGCGAGCCGTCAATCCATGCTGGACTGACCGTTGGCCAGTGGTCTGCGCTCGTGATGTTTGTCGGGGTCGGGTCGGGGCGAAGCTTTTCCTCGTCCGTTTCGAACCGCCATTGACCTCATTTTCCTCATCACGCTTCTGTGTGCCCTTGTCCGCTCGTGCTCACAGTTCACTACTACCGGAAAGTGAAAACGAGCATCAGAAACGCGCGCCGAGAGAACAGGAACGCCTCCAGTGCGTTCTTCTGTACATAAGGACAAGGGTTTTGGTTCGGTTGGAATCCTATACATGGTGCGGCTGCGTGCATGGCGGCGTTCGATTCCGGACAAACGAAACTTTATTCTTTTCAAGCAAATTTATCAACACAATTACAAATGAAATATAAAATTCTTTTATATACAAATAGAGAGACACCTTGAGAGTAAATTACTCAATATATCCTTTGCCAAGGTGCGAGTAGCGCAGCTGGAGGAGGAGGCGGCTGTCGCGTGCACCCGATACCAGGTTCCTGGTTCCCAGGCCAACCAAGCCTTCCATCCCTCCGGGATCGGTGAAGAAAAAGGGCTCACTTGTTCATCGGCTGGCCACCGTAAGCCATTGTACGGCCAAATACACATTCAAATCGCCTCCGCAACATCTCGCAGAGGTAGAAAGCGTGGTGCATCCCGAACGGGCTCGAGAAACGCTGTCCTTTGCCCTTCAATCTTTATGTATGTAGTTGGTCGAAGTGAAAGCCATGCGATTACGTTGTCTGCTGAATAGGCATCCTAAAGGCCAGTCATTGATCCAACACTAGTCAATGAGACTTGTGCTGAGCGTGCTAAAAGCAACTTCGTTTGAGGTCGTCCATTCAGAAGATATAGACATTTGTATTTTCGGCGACACTACATAACATACGCTCATCATGACCAATCGCGACTTGGACCGACGAAGAAGGAGCAGACAAGGCAGAAGATAATTGCCTGATTTCCTCAAACTTGGGTAACTAAACCTAGTCACTATCGATCAGCTATCAGGTTTCGATCAATATTTTCGATTTTGCGCATAGATTTGGGCCCGTGTAAATCACAGACTCCGCAACAACTAAGCACAATCGATCGCCCAATTGGTAGGGATAAGGATAAATGACGATGTTACTTAATCCGTTTTGGGATGTGCCGCGCACTCTACTTCTACTGGATATCATGGAGACGATTTGAATGCGTATTTGGCCATACTATGACTTGCGGTGGCCAGCCGATGAACAAGTCAGCGCTCTATCCTTCCCATACAAGTCTGGCACCAATTCGCCGACCCCGGAGGAGTGGAAGGCTTGGTTGGCCTGGGCGGGAAACCCGAACCAGGAACCTTGTGTCGGGTACACGCGACAGCCGGCACTTTCTTCGACTGCGCTACACTCGTCCCCAACGGATATCGATTGAAATTATCGATTTCGAGCAACCTAGGGAGAACGCTGCTTGCTGAACCGCGGTGCCATCAATCGTCTCCTAGCCTCCACTCCACAACGCCTTACTGTTGTCGTACAGCGGACGCGAAGCGAAGCGCTCTCCGCACTTGGCCCAAGGCCACGCTGACGATCTTCCTATTCATGATTAAGGGCGCTAAATGGATTTGCTCTCACAGTGCTGTGTGTGCCGGCGGGCCACGTGAATGTGTACGTATGTCTCGAGAGCGATCGTAAGTGCTTTACGGTCGCTTTGACCATCGTCGTCCAGCTGAATAGCGCCGGCAGCGGCTCTTTGTCACGTCAAGGTTGCAATTGCCTTCGTAAGACAACATTGTCGGCCAGGCTGTGGCAGCCGAGGAATTCCATGACAGTCCGCCGCTCATCTCTTCTGTAACAAGGCGTGGATCAGTTGGAAGGGGGATTCCTATAAACCGCAGCCAGTCCTCACCGACAAGAACCTGAGGGTAATGCGCCGCAGCAGCCGACAGTCTATTCCAGCTGCCGTAAACGACTACCGAACGACGGGCATGCCTGACGACCATTTCGGAATGACGCAGTGGAACTGCGCAGACAAGACCTATCAGAAGTCCGTGGACATTACGGCGCCTGAATTAATCGCGAGAGCCGTTAAGTCTGCTCGTAAGTGCACCGTTGTCGAGCCGTTTCTTATAAGAACGAGGTCATAATTCAGAGAACAAGCCGATATTAAGCATTGAGAGTCTGTTTCGAGCCAACCGGACACATGCGGAAGCCTTTTGGGTCACCTAAAAATCATTTTCAATCATTAGGCTAATCAGTAGCTCATTGGGTACCCTTATTGTGTGGATAATGGGACTAATCCGATGCTCTCTTTACCGTTGCTGTTCTTCTGCCCGTGCGTCTGTCTAACGGCGAAACTGACCCATGGAAAGACTTCACATTACTTGGTTTAGTCGAGATTTTACCTTTCTACATGTTAAAGGCTTAGCCACGACTAAACGGCATATTTCGATCAATCAATATCGATCGATGTTGTCGACGCCTCCGGATTTTGCCCTTCCATATTGGATTCATTTAGTATATGTGATAGTCATTGGACAGCCTTCACTGTAGTTGATCAGTATCGATTGCCCAATCAATATAAAGTGAAATCATAAAAAGTAAAGTAAGTAAGTGAAGAAATCATAAATTTCTTTTCGCCGACGTAAAAACCATACAAATGTGACAGTCAGTAGACAAGCACCGTCATCTAAACAGCATGGGCTAGCTAGTCAATATCGATGGAGTTTATCGAATTTTCCGATGTCGCCATTTTACGTTGGAAACACACGAGTGTGGTGGCCAGTGGAAACCATCATATGAACTTAGCTGCATTTTCTACCTGTTAATAACTTGTTCTAAAGTTGGAATCACAGGAATATTGTTGGCCGGTATAATCGATTTTTTGCTCAGAATTGGGTGCTCAAAGTAAAAACTGTGCGATTACGTTGGACAGTGCATGAGTAGCAATATGGGCTGACCATTCAATAACGATCGATATAATCAATTTTCGTCCATACTTCAGGTTCTGACATAGAAGTCATGCGAATATCTTAATCAGTAGACCACTTTCTCAGCGGCTAAATAATGTGGTCTGATCAGTGAATGTCAATCGATATTACCGGTTTGTGCCCGAATCTGACAATATGCCGTTGGGATCTTACAAAGTATAACGCGAATATGACAGTCAGATAACAAGATTCAGAGGGACTAAATGGTCTGAGTTGATCACTGAATATCGGAAGGTAATACTGATTTGCTTCGGAGTTTCATAACCTTTTGTCGTAGAAATTTTACAAGTAATGGAAAAAATATCGATTCACAATGTCTATTTTTGTATGTCGATTTTTGAAGTGAATACTGCGCGATCAGGGTCTCTTCACATTTCGCGGCAGGAGTGATGGGAGCGATTGGTCAGATGGGCAAATCAGAAGTATCGATTTTTGCCGAGTGATCGCCCGGCAAAAATCGATAACCACGAATCGCTTGGCAGACCAATATGCGTCGTTCTTTTCGCAGACTATGAATAAGCCCTCATGTTTCCCGCTGAACAGGGTTATCAGTACATAAATAGTTATCGATCGAAAGATCTATATCGATGGATATTTACTTATTTATTTATTTATCAACGTCAAGAAGACATGCTTAACATTTGGGTGATAGAAAAGAAACAGCAATAATCATGGCAGAAAAAACCATAAGCTCAACAGATCATCACATTAGCAAGCTAGCAAACGGCAACGACATTCGTTAGGTTTACTTTAGTCTTTGGTTTATTTATTGGTTTTTTATATTTATCAGGTTATTGCATATTTTTCCAAAAATCATTCCTATGAAAATCACTTACGATCAGTCACGATTATGATGATCAATGAAGAGACTTCAGAACAGCTAATCACTGGCAATCAATACCTACGATGTTGTCAATCCTGATCCAGATTTTCCGGTAAGTCAGTATACAAGAATCGCAATAGCTATGTAGATAACCAATCGGTGACTGTCGATAAACAACATCGATTTGTGTCCGAGTTTCACAAGATGCCAGTGAGATCGAATACAGTGGCCAATCGACAACCAGTATCGATTTGTGCCGGGACTCCAAGGTTTGATGTCAGAATAACACGAATACGGTGTCCAGTGGGCGATCAGTGTAGTCATCAATTTTTATTTAGAATCGGATAGTCAATATCTATCGACCAATCAGTACCGATCGATATTATCGAGGTCGGGAGCCAGTAACACCGGCTCACTGCTGGTGTACATTGTTAATCAACGTCGCTGTTGATGAAGCTCTTTGGCGTGCGCCACGCACTCCACGCCTGCGTGATATTGGACATTAATTTTGCTCTCGCAAAATTTTTTGAATTTTCGATTGGTTTCGAATACCTGCAATTTTCGAGCATTCGAATTTCGAATATATTCGAAAAATGCAATTTCTTGAACATTCGAATTCGATTACTCAAATTTGGATGAAAATCATTCGAATACCTATTCGAATAGGTCATTCGAGCACATCTATGAATAACATTGGAGTCGTTCTCGAAATGAATTCTCTAACGTGTCTTGCTATGAGAAAGATGATGTCCCAAACCATACCATATTTTCTTTTCGCAACAAATTTGAAAAATATAACCTTTCTGAAGGTTTCTAAATTCCCAATTTTTCAACAGTTTGACGCGAAGGTTGTTCTCCAATCCAATTCTAGATGGCTCAGCCTTGACCTGCTGAGTCGCACTCCGTGTCACCGACGGAGAAGTCGCTTCGAGTGTTTTGACCGGGTGTCCTTTTCGAGTTAGACCCTTTTACCTGGACCCGAAACGCCAACAATAGACGGTCTCTAATGGCCGCTTACGCAACGACAGCGGTGGACAAAACACCGCGACGGCAAGGTGTTAATTGCCTGGGATAGGAGGCATTCATAGAACCCCTTTTGCCGGTTAAGTCTATGGGCACGTCGTTTGGAGCTAGCACGACTCAGATACATTGCCTTCAAACTAGGAGAGTTACCTGTCGTTAGAAATCGTCTGCCGTGCAGTTCGGACGGAGTATACACTTTAATGCATTTGCTAAACTGGCCACGAGGTTGTTCAACAGCTTTACTGGCTGACGTTTCGGCTGGATCACCTCCTTCATAACCTGAAAGCGTCAACTCAATTAGTGGTATCGCCAAGGATATCGCTTCAACCTTGGAAAAAACAACAACAAAACAACAACAAAAAAGCACCTACCCCAAGTTAGAATGCAAGACTGAGGTAGGGCTTGAGCTCGTGCGTTTTATCCAGGTACTTCCTCTTCCGGTTGACCTTGGCATCCCTTGAATAGATCCAAAACGTCTCATGGGCTTTGCACGCCGAAGTTTGAGTCTCGTGTCCCAGAATCCTCACCTCAACGTCTAAATCCTCTCCGCCATGACGGTTGATTCTGTCGTAGCCAAAGGCAGTGCATGATCTAAGCTTCTTTTTCTCATCCAGGTATTCCTTGTCCGAGTAGGAGTGTAAATCGGCAACAATTAGGTTGTTGCAAAAGTAATTGCCGTTTCGGAGAAATAGACAATTATTTCTCACGAGAAGTCACCTTTTCAATCCAACTTACGCCCACCTTTTTTATAGGTTTTTCTCCTTTTTAATTTTGTTTCATATTGTTGCCGATCATCATTCTGAACATTATTATATAGTTTTAAAAAACAATAAACCGACCCAATTTCCAACGATTATGCTCTACGAGTTAAATTCGACTCCGACATACTGCAGCTGACTCCTTCATAGTATTACGGATGCATTCGTCTTGGAATGGCCTTCTGAACGCACAGGTTCGAAGAGTTTTCTTCTGGAGATTTCAATCTCGAAGGAAATCCCGTTCCTGATCGGAGGATGTAGCAAGTTGTAGAAGCAGCTGCTCTGTCAAAGCCGAACACAGCTATCCGAACGACAAGAGATAAAGGACGACGTTACTCGATCCCTTTAGGGATGCGCCACGTATTGTACTTCTACCAGATGTCGTGGAGCAGTTTCAGCGCGCATTTGGCCTACACAATGACTTGGGACGGCCATCCAGTAGACATGTCGGCTATTTCTCCTTCCCAAACAAGTCTGGTACCAATTGACTGACTCCCGTAGGGATGGAAGGCTTAGTTGACCTGGGCAGGAAATCCGATCCATGAACCTGGTATTGGGTGCACGCGACAGCCGGCGCCTCCTTCGACTGCGCTACACTCGCCCATCCGAAAGATAGCTGCAGGTATGAGTGGTCACTGTGCTGCTACAGTATCCAGGAATCTGGCTTAAATCGGCGTGGTGAAGTGGAGGCTCTATGCCGTGACTGAAGAGCAGAGCCCAACTCGACTCAACATCGGTTCAAACCTTCTCGTTCGCCGTTCGCAAGCACGGCCTGTTCTTGGAGCGATTGATAACTGCAGATGAGAAATATTTATTTATTTATTTATTTATTTATTTATTTATTACACAAGCTTCCGCGTATATAGATGAAGTCAACCTCAGAAAAACAACAAAAACTTTTCCAACGTACCTTAGACCAGTTTGAGAAAAAAAAGAAACAAGCAATAGCATCATAGAGCAACACAGAAGCAAAAGCAGAAAAAATGATCGAAAAACCTCAAAGTTATTCGAAACTTAAATATTGATGGGTCTTGTTTGACAACAAAAAGTGAGGATATGTCTGGGCGGATAAGTCTTCCCCACCATCAGACTTTCCTAAGGGCCTGTTCATACTTCTTGACGAGAGCGACTCGTCATCGCGCAAAACATGCAAATCGATTTAATCGATTTAAACCGAGCGATCGCCGGCGAAATCTGTTTATACTCGAGCTCTGGCGCTGTCGCTCTCGCCGCTCTCGTCGCTGCCGTCGCGAAGTCTGAACAGGGCCTAAACGGGATCTTTACCTTGAAAGGGCCTAACTGACTGTTTGGCATTGTTGCAAAGGTTAGATCGACTGCCGCGTCTTGCAACCCGGTAGAACAGTCACAGCAGAAGAGTCCCACTGTTGTGATTTGAAGACGATAGTGGTGAACATAAAGGGTCCAGGACAACGCTCAGCCTCCTTCTTCGGAAGTCACCTGCAGTCATCGAGGTTCTCCCTCGCCTTCTTACTCTCCAGGCCTTCCCCAACTGACTCTTGATTATACATTGGATTCAATCGAAAACCTTCGAATAATTGGATGGTTTGGATAACGCAATTTCGTGGACCCCGGATTTTTGGACGGCTCGGGTAAGAATATCCAAATCGGAAATCCGAAAATGATCCATTCGGATCCTATCTATATTCTTGACGCAAACCGGCAACAGCAGCAGTTTCCTAATCTGGTCCACTCTGAAGCCTTTCTCCGAAAGCTCTTCAGTTCTTGTAATCTAGATTTCAATTGTAGAAGGATGTAAGCCCTACTGTGACGTTGATAGAACTGTGTTGAATCGAATGATTTTTATTTTAATGAAGTCAGTTGCGAACGAGCAGAGTTATGACCTTTTTGAACTACGACGTCTGTTTCGGCAATTATTTTTGCAACAACCTAATAGAAAGGTCATTGGACGCTCAAGCAGGAAGAAAGTACTCGTCTCCAGGCCCGGGAAGAGGTTCCACCGGGCGAGGTCGACCGGTCACGATTCGTGTCGAGTGAATCGCCACGCTCGCTCCGGAAGTGCATCGTGTGACGTCATCGTGCCATATTAATTGTATTCGGCTGTTTGTTTGGCCCAAATTCGCTGTCGAGGGACCCGTCGGATGGGAGGAGATTCACAACTCGGAAACCCGCACAAGTTCAAGTGTACCGGCTCCATACAACGGATGGAAATGTGTTTGTGCTGCCTGAAGACAAACAGCCACAGCACAGGAAATCCATGACTTCAATTCTCCGTTGGGTGGAGCTTATTTCTGGTGGGACGAGGGGGAGGTTAGAAAATAAAAATTCATGAATAAGGTCTTTATTCATGAAACAACGAAGACCTGCTACACGAGTAATGATCATTCATCATATGGGGTAGGTCTTTTGATCGAATACCGAAGATGTCGAGGGCCTTCCATTCATTCTTCCCGTCGTGCTAACACATAGGGTATGTAGCCATAGAGAAGCGAAGACACCCTTTGGTGAATGAAACACCTCCGAAGACAAGCGCGCCCAGACATTAGGCCTTCTCGTAAGAAAAGCTCTAGCATAACAATCTCGAGACGCACACAAAGAAACACTGACAGCCTAACATTCACGACAAAAATAAGAAAACAACTGGACGTTATTTTTTAAAGTCCTGGAATACATTTACTTTATGAATAAATATAGAACGACAGCGAATAAATACATTTTTTTTCACAGTTTCCTGCTTGTACGATTGGGACATGAGCAGTAGTCGGCGTCTCGTCCGGGAAGTCCTTGCTCTCCTGGAGCTCCTGGTGGTCCTGAAATTCGCTTTGTTTCTCTAAAAAATGCGCAGAAAGCCAGAAAGGAAAGATAGCGTTGTCCGGGGTGAATAAGGGAACTGTAGTTGTTTCTCTGCTTAAATTGTTGTATTTGTTTAGCCAACATTGGGAATTAAAGGAAATAACACTACCAAGGCTCCGCCCAGGCCAACCAATTCTTCCATCCGGCCAGCAAACTGCTTACAGACTTGTTTTTTTTAAGGACACAATGTGAGTTATCCATCGGATGACTGCTACGAGTCATTCTACAGGCCAAATACGTATCTCCAAATTGCCTCCACGATATTCCATGAGGGTGGAAGGCGTGGCGCATCTCAAAAAAGGCTTGCCTAGTGGCTATCGCTATCCCTTCATGCGCCGGCGAAATTTCAAACCCACGATTCCCGGTACTCTTAACAATCATTCCGGAAACGTCTCCATCCGCTCTTGCTGCATGCCAAAATGACCCGGGCGATTTCTCTCTTTGCTGGACGTTAGTGCGTGAGTGCTTCCTTGTCTTTATCTTTCTAAGATAAGACACTAACTGACTTCCCAAATCCGGCACTTATGTAGGACAATTTAACGCAGCTGAGGCGAGGATATTTCTGAAACTCGATCAAACACGGCCGGTGGTGGAGTGGCGTCGAGCAATCCTGTCCGATTTGCAGATGGCGCTAGTTCCAGTTCTGTCTGGCGCTAAAGTTTTATGATCGCAACAAAGCATGAGTGCTCAACCACAGGACCAGCCACTTGATAGTTATAGAAATTGGATAACGATAGAGACAAGGAAGCGTTACTCAATCCCTTCTGGAACGCGCCACGCATTCTACCTCTGCGAGATGTCGTGGGAGCGACTTAGGTGCGCATTTAGCCACACAATGATTTGCGATGGCCAGCCAATAAGGAGGCCAGCGCTTTGTCCTTCCCATACAAGTTTGGTGACAATTCTTCTACCGCGGAGGGATGGAAGGCTTGGTTTGCCTGGACGGGAAATCCGAACCAGGAATCTGGTACATATCTGGTGTATACGACAGCCGTCACGTCCTCCGACTGCGCTACACGCGCCCTTATAGAAAACGAATTAAATCAATTCTGAAACTTTTAGTGATCAACTACAGATGAACTTCCAAAGAAGTAGTAGGAAGGACAACTACCCGCCGTATGCAATTCACCTATTAGTGACAGGATGTTCAAACGCTGATGTTCGACTTTTCTCCGCCAGTTCAGCAGCACCTTGAACAAGAGAGCTTAAAATTTGCTCCGCATAAGCGGTTGCAATGCGATGGTTTCTACGCTATTTGTTTATTTATTAATGCATGGAAATCCCTGGAAGAGAACAAACAACTAACGAGAGATCTTGGCGACGGCTGAAACAAGTACGAAAAAAGAACACCGTGAAGAATAGGAATGGTAAAGAGCAGAAAACGATAAATTTCTAAGACACGCTCCTGAAGGCACCGGACAACAAGTCTTTGGAACTGATGCAGTATGTGTGTGTGCTTTTTTGACAACTTCGAAAATTCCGTGGCAGCTCTACTAGTGAAGAATGCTGATCTAGAATTGCTATTTGGTCTGGGAAAGTGGATTTTCCACAGCCATTGCAGAAATTTCTTGTCATTTTACGCAGCCCCGCTAGAAGTTTCAAAAGCATCATCGCCTCAGCTTTCTTCCATCGCCCTTTTTATAATTGCTTCGATCTCCATCGCAAGCCATCGTATACGCCTGGTACGCATTCATTCAAGATAGTTGTCTTTCTAAACACTTCGTTGACCACTAAGGGTTTCAGAAACGATTTCATTCATTTTCTACGAGGGCGCGTGTAGCGCAGTCGGCGGAGTTGCCGTCTGTCGTGTGCACCCGATACCAGGTTTCTGGCTCGGATTTTCCGCCCAGGCCAACCAAACCTTCCATCTCTCTCAATGGTCGGTGAATTGGTACCAGACTTGCCTAGGAAGGGTAAAGCGCTGCCTTGTTCATCGGCTGGCATATAATTGTATGGCCAAATCCGCACAGTACCGGACATGTTCCTCCGTTCATTCGCCGGAGATCCCGGAAAGGTCAACATAGGCCGCTTTGGAACGGTCCAAAGCGGCCTTTTAAAATAACTTTTTTAATAATCAAGCACTTGTAAAAAGAAACATATATCTGAGCTCAGCAGTACAAGCACTATCTTATGACCTGTAGATCTCAGTAGAGTTGAACAATGCGTATAGGCCCGACAAAATCAATCGAGTGGGCGCGACAACCTGTAGAGCGATCGAGCGACAGCTTGAAGAGTAAGCGTTTAAAGAGTTTTATCACAAATTAGCAGCCGCCCTACTCAGAAGTTGCTCTAAGGCTGTTCAGCAAGCCTTTGGAGTGCGCCGTGCACAATGCATGTAGGATCGAACCTATCAATCGAGTGGGAGCGACCGCTTGCAAATTGCACGCGCGGGCGTGTTCGGAGCGCAATAACTCTCTCAAGTTCGAATCGTTTCGACTGCAGCTCGTGGGTCTTGTAGGCAGTGAAACGGTTTAGTAGTCTAGAGTGGAACGGTATAGCTTATTATTAGGTAGAGTTACAGGGGCGCGAATATGCAGGTTAGCCTTGTGTGACGCGATTTTTTCGGATTTCAGTCAACCTCTGCAGGAAGACGCGGAGACCTAACGGCCTACAAACGCGTAGGCAAGCAGGACAATTAATGTTCTTTACGATGACGTGCTCACAACTCCCTAGCTTCCTGAAGTGCCTTAGCCCCATCTGCCAATTTAGAGTGGCGGAAGATAGCGGCTAGAGTTTCTTGAGTTCTTGCACGCCCAGATTTGAGTTTTCGACACTCGCATTGGTACTGCTCTGTTCATCGTGAAACGCGCTATCGAATGTTGTCCATTTCGGCCGATTTTGGAAATATCGATTTTTTTGACAAATTCGCACCGTGGACGAGACCGCTCCAGGCCGCCGCAGACGGACGATGGCGTCATCGAAAATCGATATTTTCGAAATTGGCCAAGCTTCATACCGTTCGATAGAACTTTTCCTGCTGATTTCATTGGTGTTATTAGGAGTATCGAGAACTGTGATTTGGGCGAATAAGAGCGCGGAGGTCACAGTTCTCGATACTCCTAGTAACACCGTTGTTATGCCAAATAGGAAGCAAGGGCGTGTTCGGAGCGCAGTAACTCTGTCGAGATCGAATCGATCTGGCTGCTACTTGTCGATTTTATAGCAAGTAAAACGTTCTAGTATTGTGCTGAAGAACAGCGGTATAGCTTGTAAATGGACGAAGTAACAGCGGCGCGAATATGCAGGTGAATCTTGCGTGACGCATTTTTTCCGATTTCGGTGGACCACTGCGAGAAGACGCGGCGAGCTAACGGCCTCAAAATGCGTATGCGAACAGAGCACTTAAGGTACTTTACGGAGACCGGGCTCAGAACTTCTCAGCTGCAAAAACTTCCTTAGCCCCATCTGCCGTTTTAGGGCGGCGGACTTAGCGGTTGAAGTTTCCTGCCCTTTTACTCGCCCATATTCGGGTTTCCGACACTCACGGTAACACCTTTTTGTTCACAACGAAAAGCTCTATCGAATGGTGTCACTCTCGACCAATTTCAAAAAAAAAATTTGTTTTTTGGACAATATCCCATCGAGAACGTGGGCGCCCTAGGCCGAGCTGCGCGGAGGATGACGTCATCGAAAACCATTATTTTCGAAATTGGCCAAATTTCCTCGTGCAAACTTCGCCCAAAATCGTCTAGGGGTTATTTAGGGCGCTGATTAGGAATCCGACATCCGTTTTTGAAAATTCCGTCGACTTCAGCGGGTTTTGGATTTTCTTCTCGGTAATTGAGGGTAGTCGGGTCAGGATCATCGATTTTGCTCAAAATTCATGTAGGGTCGGGGACTTATTCGAGGTGCCGAACACGGTGCCGAAGTACATTTGGACGATTACTGCAGGAGACCGCTCATAACTGAGGGTGATCGGTGATCCTGACCCGACCACCCTTTCGATAGCGCTTTTCACGATGAACAGAGCAGTACCAATGCGAGTGTCGAAAACTCGAATCTGGGCGTGCAAGAACTCAAGAAACTCTAGCCGCTATCTTCCGCCACTCTAAATTGGCAGATAGGGCTAAGGCACTTCACGAAGCTAGGGAGTTGTGAGCATGTCATCGTAAAGAACATTAATTGTCCTGCTTGCCTACGCGTTTGTAAGAATAACCTGCATATTCGCGCCCCTGTAACTCTACCTAATAATAAGCTATACCGTTCCACTCTAGAGTACTACTAAACCGTTTCACTGCCTACAAGAGCTGCAGCCGAAACGATTCGGACTTGACAGAATTATTGCGCTCCGAACACGCCCGCGCGTGCAATTTGCAAGCGGTCGCTCCCACTCGGTTCATAGGTTCGATCCAATATGCATTGTGCACTGCGCATTCCAAAGGCTCGCTGGACAGCCTTAGAGCAATTCCTGAGTAGGGCGGCTGCAAATTTGTGATAAAACTCCTCAAACGCTCACTCTTCAAGCTGTCGCTCGATCGTTCTACAGGTTGTCGCTCCCACTCGATTGATTTTGTCGGGCCTATACGCATTGTTCAACACTACTGAGATCTACAGGTCATAAGATAGTGCTTGAGCTGCTGAGCTCAGATATATGTTTCTTTTTACAAGTGCTTGATTATTAAAAAGTTATTTAAAAAGTCCAAAGCGGTCCAAAGCGGCCTATGTTGACCTTTCCGGGATTTCCGGCGAATGAACGGAGGAACATGTCCGGTACTGTAATCAATTTGCCCCTCGACATCCCGTAGAAGTATAGTGCGTGGCGCATCTGAAATCGATAAACGCCGTTCTATATCGTTTATATTATATTAGCTGTTTCAGCTGAACGGCCATGTGCCCGAAGTGAACCGCCTTCACCAGTTCACTAATCGCCGTCCACTCGCGGTGATAGGTATTCGCAATGGTGTCGCCATTCCAATCGCAGAGCACGTCGTTGAGCAGTCAGTGGCTGTGATGGCGCCGATTCCAATCACGATCTCAAGGTCGACGACGTCGCTTTTTGTCTCGGCCGAATCAAGTACTGTTCCATCTCCTTCCCGTCTATTTACCCACGAAGAAAAACTACCACAATCAAGAAGATCAACAGCAACGGCCACAAAACGGCCACATTGTGGCAGTCGCCCCAAAGTCGCCGCCACAGCAGACAAGGGGTTGAGGCTTCATCTTATGAGGAAGTGACCGTGAAAATTCTCAAAGCGATCTATTAGGGCGGGCCAAACGTAATGAGACAAATTCAGCAAACTTCTTTATCTGTTTATATCTCAATTACAACTCAACGGTGCTGAGGAATGTACTCGCCGTTAAGGTCAATGACCTTGCTGCCATCGATCAGCCAAGTTCCTGATTCCACCCTTCCAGAACTGCTTGGGCCTGGTGCTGATCCTCTGCTCGTTAAGGTTGTCGAGGTCTGCTTGGGTCCTTGTGTCCCTTCCGACCATGAACTCCTATAGGCTCAAGAAGTAGTGGTAGTCGCATGGAGAGATGTCCGGCGAATACGGTAGGTGAGGCATGTGAACGTAGCCCAGCTGGGAAAGCTTATCCGGGGTCACTTTTGCCCGATGGGGTGCGCCGTTGTCGAAGAGGAGGACCTTCTTGAAGCGCTGAGACCGAATAAGTTCGAGTCGTAGGCCCATCTCTTCCATTTCGTTTACCAGTTGGCCTTAGAGTCCATCGTCTTGCTTTTGGTAGACAGCTTCCAGTATACCGGTCCACGGGCACAGACCCAAAAGCTCAGAAGGTGCTTCTCGCCGTGAACATCTCGCCGAACGAAGGTTGGTAACAGGTCACCAGGCCTCATCCAGACTCGCTGCTTGGCAGGGTTAAGGTAGAAGACGTACTTCTCATCTTGCGTGAATATTGAGCCCAGGCTGCTCGGGGTTGGGAATTGGGCGAGATTTGCGCAACACAGGTCGACTCGTCAGGCTGGGTTTCGGCATGAGACAGACTGGGGTTCTGGCATGCTTCTGGAAAGGGCGAGAGTGTTCATTTCTCAGATGGTCTTCAGTAAGTAGCAAACAAGCATACAAATACGAGAAGCACGAAACCGGACTTCAGTTAGGACATCTATGGCCATGACATGGCGAGTCTCATTACTTTTGTCCTCCCCCCCCCCTCCTAATATATAGGACCAGCGTCGGTCGCCGGCTCCGCCGGCGCCGACGCTGGAGTGTGCGGGCCACGCCAGGCTAGCCGGCTTCGCCGGCATCGCATCCGCGGGCCACGCTAGGGACGTAGCCCAACCTAGCTACGGATGCTTCCTCACCCAGCGTCGGTCGCCGGCGCCGATGCTGGAGTGTGCGGGCCACGCCAGGCTAGCCGGCTTCGCCGGCATCGCATCCGCGGGCCACGCTAGGGACGTAGCCCAACCTAGCTACGGATGCTTCCTCACCCAGCGTCGGTCGCCGGCGCCGACGCTGGAGTGTGCGGGCCACGCCAGGCTAGCCGGCTTCGCCGGCATCGCATCCGCGGGCCACGCTAGGGACGTAGCCCAACCTAGCTACGGATGCTTCCTCACCCAGCGTCGGTCGCCGGCGCCGACGCTGGAGTGTGCGGGCCACGCCAGGCTAGCCGGCTTCGCCGGCATCGCATCCGCGGGCCACGCTAGGGACGTAGCCCAACCTAGCTACGGATGCTTCCTCACCCAGCGTCGGTCGCCGGCTCCGCCGGCGCCGACGCTGGAGTGTGCGGGCCACGCCAGGCTAGCCGGCTTCGCCGGCATCGCATCCGCGGGCCACGCTAGGGACGTAGCCCAACCTAGCTACGGATGCTTCCTCACCCAGCGTCGGTCGCCGGCGCCGACGCTGGAGTGTGCGGGCCACGCCAGGCTAGCCGGCTTCGCCGGCATCGCATCCGCGGGCAACGCTAGGGACGTAGCCCAACCTAGCTACGGATGCTTCCTTACCCAGCGTCGGTCGCCGGCTCCGCCGGCGCCGACGCTGGAGTGTGCGGGCCACGCCAGGCTAGCCGGCTTCGCCGGCGCTTATCAACCCTAAAGAAATGTCTGATACTTCTGTCCAGTCGTCGTGCTTCGAACCGCTAGCTGTGGCAAATTCCGGAGGTGACTTCATTAGCCACTAATTTTGAGGGAACGTACGGGAAGAATTATTCCGAGAGACTAGTGTAGTCGAAAACTGGGGGTGAGACGGGAACTTGGTTTCCGCTGTTGAAGAACCACTACAGACAGTGACTTAAGCCTCCCTCCTTTATATATATGGCGAGATTTTCTGTCTCTGATTTCCCTATCTCCAATTTGTCAGATAGAAATCGTGGTCGGTTCAGTTTGAGAAAAAACCGATAGCACCACTCAAATGATCGATAATATCGATCGGTATCGACTGCCTGATCAAAACGCCCAATCTACTGTGGAACGCTCCCGTCGGCCAACATAATCGGGCAACTCCAATCCCGGTCGGTTAGGTCCGAGAGCACCACTGGTTATTTGATTGATAGCGTAAATGCCTCTTACTTGAACCAAAGTGGGGATATGTGTGCTTCTCACTGTTGTATTTGTTGTTCAACTACTGCTATCAATCGAATAAAAATCGCTCAGCCGAAATAAATTCGAATGGGAGAATCTTACAGCCCGCAGCTATGTAAGAAGCAGACATTTAGCGCATTAAAAGATGAGATCGCGCCATGCACTCCAAAAATGCCACCTAATTGATCCGCTAAAGTGGGGATATGTGTGTTCCTCACTGTTGTATTTGTTGTTAAACTTACGCTATCAATAAATATCGCAACGTCTTAGAAGGGGGCCCAAGCGATAAATAGGAATCATGAGTGGGTGGGAGAAACTATTGCATGCGCTCGACACAACGAACTTCGAACGGGAGAATCTTACTTACAGCCTAGCTAATAAGCAAGCATATGGCGCAATAAAAGACGAGGTCGCACCATGCCTTCGAAAAGTTCACCGCAGCTTTTAATCGACTGATAGTGTATAAGCCACTTAATCACAAAGGTGGGATATGTATGTTCCTCACCGTTGTGTTTGTTGTTCAACTTCTGCTATCACACGAATAAAAATCCGACAGCTTGGAAGGGTGTAGAAAGTAGGAAGTTTATGTGGGCTGGAGAAACTGATGGGCTCAATCCAACCAACTTAGACTGGGAGAATCTTACTTACAGCCTACAGAATCAGGCGCAAAACGGCTCGGGTGGACAGGGCTCATCGTGTTAAGTGGTTGTCAGTCCCTTTAAGAAGCACACGAGTAGATATAAGTGGTACTACTAGCAGTGGGGATCAAATAAGCTGGGGCGGGAGGTCCACGATGTAGGAACACCCAATCCGTCGTTTTGTGTTGTATGAATTTCAAAATTATCAGCAGCACTGGTGGGTTCTAGCCCTATGGTGAACCAAGTTAGTTCACTTCTGCTGTGAATGGGCATACATAAGCCTTCCTACCAAGGGGCATACTCTAACGTGTACAGCGAGGAACACTAGAATAGGGCCGCAGATTCTCACCACAACACTGACATCAACTTAAGACTCTCGAAAAGAAACAAAGTGAAACGGTGGCAAAGGCAGTAACGAAGAGCGGCACTATGGATTAACACAGCAGGAGCTATTCTCAAAAAAGGGAAGGCAAAAGCTCGCACACATCAGAAGGTTCTGCCCGAACACAGAGAAAGTAGCAAGAACAGGAACGAGCAGTGACCTCGGCCATGCACACAGGCGGCAGAGTTGTACCCTGCGGTAACACAACTGTAGCAGCACCTAATTGCAAGAACTAATTGACCGGTAGCAAGGACAGGAGCCTTCAAGGGGGTGAGTTCGAAGCAGTAGCCACCCAACACGTGCGCGGGCAGAGCCGCGGCGCCGGCCTGTTTCGTAACGCCTCACGTGTCCTCCTCGGCAGCGGCGATTGCTCACCTCCCTGCGCTTCCCTTCGGAGAGAGAAGTCGACAACCTGCCTCAAACTTGGGTGATTAAACCATCGAGCCCGCGGAGTTTACGAATTTTCCCACGGTCACGTTGAGACAAAAAAACCCTCCTCTATTATATATATAGGATTGTAGGGCGTTGTCTGGGAAGCACCGTAGTGATTTCAAAATTTTCTGCGGACCAAATAAAGCCTACTTGTTTTACTTCTGCACTGCCGTTGTAAATGTGATAACTTGATAATTTTTCGAACCTATGCTTTTTCAATCACAGTTGTTGCGGTTTCCTTCCTGTCCTTCAATAGTTAAGCGCGTATTTTCGACGTTAATAAATAAACAGCACTACAGACGCCCTGCTCATTTTCGTGCAAGGATTCACCATCTCGATGGTGAAAGCGACATAGCTGACTTCTCAGCAAGTCTCTGCAAGAACACCTTCCAACGTAAAGACCTCTCGATATGGTCCGATTTGAACGAGATTGTGCTCGGCCAGGTGATTGAAATTGTGGTTCGAGTGACGCTTTTTTCTAGCTGGCCACATCACCGGACAGGCTCCCACATTAGCACCTCGCTGGTGGCCTTCAATCAGACGAGGATTGCCGGTGTGATTAATTCGGGTGACATTGGCAATCAGCAGTTAGCGTTGTGTCGATTTGAAATTTCGACAAAAAGCGATCGCTAGGGTCCCTTGAACAGCGAAGAGCTTCGAGATCGGTGTTAGGGAAAAGTGGGAAAGGTGTGGCACTCACCAGGTTCTCCTCGTTTTCCCCACATGCCCGTATTTCCGATGGGACCCGATGGGCCCTGAGTGCCTGGCAAACCCGGTTCGCCCGGTGTGCCGGGCTCGCCTGGATAGCCGGGTGGCCCGGGCTCACCGGGCTCACCGTGCAGTCCTTTGATGCCCATCACACCATCAGCTCCTGGAGGTCCTGGTGATCCTAAATTGAAAATCGATTATCGATGAAAGCAAACCGGAATAGCTGAAAAATTCCAATTTCCTTGGTGTGAGCAGGCAGGTTATATGTCTCGTTATACCTGTAAGTAACAGACGCTTTTTTACGTTTTGCAGAACTTGTTCACCTTGGAACACTTCACGAGGACGAGGAAATGAGTATCCTTCCCCGTATCCGTCAACGGCAATACAGTGCGTTTCAAAAGTATGTATCCACTCCAAAAGTTACCCATATCTCGTTTTGCGCTCATTTCTGCAGGCTAGCACTAGCTCCACTAGAGCCGTCGTGATCGAAAATAGGTAACCACTCGCTATCAGGATTTTTTCGTCTCACACGAGAACCATACTTTTTTTAGAAAAAAATTTGTTGAAAATTGGCGTTTCAAAGGTATGTGTCCACTTCTGAAAAACGAACTTTTTACTGAATTCAAAAGTCGGCCGGACCAGCATTATTTCTTAAAACAGCATGCATTGTATGATTCATAGGTTCTGGATGAAGTTGAAAAGGTTCTGGATGATTTTGTCTTCGCTGTTCTTCCATGTAATCAAGATTGCCACCATGTCATTGAACTGTCGGTTATTTGCGTAGACTCGTCGCACCACGATTCCCCACATGCTCTTCCTTTTTGTTGTTGTCAGGAGAACAGGCTGCGCAGTCCATTACTTGAATGTTGTGACGTGGAGCCAATCTTTAGTCAACCTGAGCATATGGACTGCAGCGCTGCCCTGCTGCAGAACACTGTCTAATGTCTTCTGCCTCTCAAGAAAGGCAGAAGGATAGATTCCGCCACACCTTGACACTCCAGACTGACTATGCGACACAACGGGACACAACCGAAGACTAAGCTTCAGCATTCCGCTGTTGCAGAAGCCGGCCACTGTCACTAATGAACCGCCCCCAAATTTGCGAAGGCGGGGTTTCTCGCAGATCTCTCCAGTAATGTCGGTATCCACAGGGACGTCCAGGTTAGATTTTTTCCCCTTGTTAAAAATACAAGAAGTTTAATCTGATAGTCTCCGATGGATGCCACATTATTGAAGCCCCCGTCGTCCAACTTTGGAGGCCGTTCATTAAAGTGGCGAGCTTCTGCAACAGCGGAATGCTGAAGCTCAGTCTTCCTTTGTGTCCCGTTGTATCGTATGGTCAATTTGGAGAGTCAAGGTGCGGTGAAGTCTAGCCCATGCATTCTTGAGAGGCAGAAGACATCAGAGACCTGTTCTGCAGCAGGGCAGCGCTGCAGTCCATATGTCCAGGTTGACCGAGATTGGCTCCACGTCACAACATTCAAGTAACGGACTGCCCATCCTGTTCTCCTGACAGCAACCCAATCGAGAACATTTGGGGGATCGTGGTTCGACGAATCTACGCGAATAACCGACATTCAATGACGTGGGGGCATTTTTGATTACATGGGACACCATCGAAGACAAAATCATTCAGAACCTTGTCAACAGCATGTGGATGTTATAAGAAATAATGCTGGTCCTATCGACTTTGGAATTTAGTAAAAAGTTTGTTGTTCGCAACTGTACACATACTTTTGGAACGATAATTTTCAAATAACTTTCTTCCAAAAAGTATGGTTTACGTGTGAGACGAAAAAAATTCCTGGAAGCGAGTGGTTACCTATTTTCGACCAGGATTCTAGTGGAGCTGGTGCGGACCTGCAGAAATGAACGCGAAACGAGATATGGGTAACTTTTGGAGTGGATACATACTTTTGAAACGCACTGTAGCATCAAGCTTTCTTCGTTATAAGGAATATCACAGACCTTTAAAACCTATGTGCGACCTATCGGGAAACTGGGACACCTGTGTTCAATCTAACTAAGAAGAGGGATATTGATCTCTTGGAGAGCATCCAAAACAGTTTCACCAGGAAGCTTATGATGAGATGTTTCTGTGTGGATTGCAGTTCAATTCCCATTGGTTCCGAACGGGCAGCGCTTTTTGGTCTCCCATCACTAAGCAACAGAAGAAAAATGGCTGATGCTATCATGATGTACAAAATTCTCGCCAGGAAGCTATCAATCAATCCAGGGAATTTCTTTGACGGATCGCCGACGAAATCTGTAGGAGGAAGACTCACACTTCGGGTCCCCATCGCTAAGTCACGAGTAAGATCAGATTTCCTAACCTATAGGGTTCTTAAGGAATTCAACTTCTGCTCGGCAAGTACGACGATTTGGCAATGCTGTCTGCTCAAGCGTTTAGAAGGGTTGTCGCAGGTAATTCAGGAATTTCTTGATGACTGGATATCATTGATGTTACACGACTTGATTTATAGGATGATTGTATGTTCGTGTCACACATTGTTTGTTGCTGTTCTTAACGCAGTTTACGCTAGGCTTTGGTCTATGCCTTAATAACTAAATAAATCGTGGAGGTGATTTTGAATGCGTATCTGGTCATGCAATGACTTGCGGTGGCCAGCCGATAGACAAGTCTGCGCTTTGCCCTTCCCAGACAAGTCTGGCAACATTCACCGATCCCGGAGGGATGTAAGGCTTGCTTATTAGCCTGCGCGGCAAATCTGGACCAAAAACTTGTACCGGACGGATACGATAGCCGGCATCTTCTCCGACTGCGCCACACGCGCCCATTACTATAGACGTTGAATAGTTAATAGGAGACACCACATTACGCGCTCCTGCTTCTACTCTCTAGCCAATTTTAAACACAAAAAACTACAATCCCTACGTCGCCCGGTTTTTCATGGACATCAGAAGGTTCCTCAGTTCAAAATCACATCGTCATTATTCATTACGAGTGAGCTGAGTAAATATCATCAACGGAACACATCACGTAGACGCACAGCTGTGCTGTCGAACGGCGTGGCGTATGCGCCACTGGTTCGGACAGCGAGTTAACGTGGCGATTGCGCGTCTGTTTCGGGCCGAGCGCACTGTTCAGGCTGTTATCGTGCGGATTCTTTGCATTTCATGCACCTTATCACCAGGAAGATAATCTTCTGAGGAGTATCCAAGCTGCACCACAGATCTATCATGCATCTGTGCAGACAAATCCGTTTCGTGCGTTAAAACTCCCTAGAACGCTTCATTTTTCTTGATAAGAAAACAAAATATTAAACGAATTAGTAGCAGTTTTAAATTTCATAGCGTATAGCGCAGTCGGAGAAGGTGCCGGCTGTCGCGTGTACCGGATACTAGTTCTAGGATCCTCGTGGTTTCCCGCCCGTGTCACTAAGCCGTCCATCCCTCCGGAGGTGGTGAATTGGTATCGGACTTGTCTGGGAAGGATAAAGCGCTGACTTGTTCATCGGCCACCGCAAGTCATTGTATGGCCAAACACGTATTCAAATTGCCTCCACGACATCCTCTGAAAGTAGAATGCGTGGCGTATCTCCAAAGTGGTTGAGTAAAGCCGTCTTTTATTCTTTAAATTTACTTTATAAAACTTATTAATAAAAAATAAGAAACAACATACACTATAAAAATACGCGTACTTTTAGTATTCTAGTTCTTTTTAACAGTAGAAGGATAAAGGACGCCACTACTCAATTCTCCTTGGAATGCGCCACGCATTCCACTTCTACGGGATGCCGTGGAGGCGATTTGAAAGTCTATTTGACTATCCAATGAATTGCGGTGGCCAGCCGATGAACAAGTCAGCATTTTATCGTTCCCAGACAAGTCTGGTAGGATTTCACGCAATTTCGGCGTTATAGAGCGCTCGGTTGAGCTGGGCGAGAAGTCCGAACCTGCCATCTGTTTCGGATGCATGCGACAGCCCGCATCTCTTCCGACTGCGCTACACGCGCCCTTAGTTCTCTTATGACCTTTGATAAATGTCTTATTTTCACAAAGTAGAAAACGGTCTGCCTATCTTCAATAGGTGTACACCTTTTCTATCATGCTATTCCATCTCTGAAAACCTCACCGTCTCGACCAGGCTTGCCGTTCTCTCCTGGTAGACCGATTTCTCCTGGGGTTCCAGCCATACCCGGTATTCCATTATGGCCGTCTTTACCAGGGTATCCAGGCGTACCCTGAACATAGACCAGAATAATTCTTCTCGCAGTTCACTTCATGTTTTGCCTAAAGAACGAGCGTCGCAATTTGTTTGCTATCAAAAGTATGACCTAGTTCAGTGGAACCGAGTTTTTTCAAACAGCATTTAGCTTTGACTTGTCAACTGAAAAATTATAAATGGAGAATTTTTAAAAACTGTTCTACTATATTTTCTTATTACAGGTAAACCCCTGGAAAGGGCTGTGATACAAAACCTATTCTTTCCATTGAATCGTTGAAGCTTGCCTTTATTATTCATTTGAGGTCGCATTTTTGGGAGAGTATGTTTCGAAGCAAAACTTACATGTTTTTAAGAATTTCGTAAACATTTTTCAGCCAAAAGGTATGCCCTAGTGTAAAAATCGTTTTTAGATAACTGAAGCGTGCTCAATTAAAATAAGAAATTCAGAAGCTCAGTTAAAAGGAAATTTTTCGCTAATATTCGTCGAAGCATTTGAAGCATGATGTCAAGCACTGCTGATTCTGGGTCAAGGGTCTCATAGTCAGACGACGCTTTCATGGACGTACCTCCGGTCCATCCATGCCAGGAGAGCCGGGTTTCCCCTTCGGACCATACGGACAGATCATGCAGCCGTCGATTCGTTGATAAAGCGCTTGTGGCAATATACCGGGCGAACCCGGCATACCAGGAGCTCCATTCACTCCGTCGAGTCCGTCCTGTCCCGGAACTCCTGACGTAAACGAAGTCAGAGAGTGATGCCTGTCTGGAAGAAAGGGCGACCCACCTCGTCTTCCCGGCTCTCCACGCGGGCAGTCGTTGTGGTACTCACATTCGCAGTAGTCGTAGACCTGACGAGGATGACGCACCGACTGCGCCTCCGCTCGTAGTTCCGTCCAGACCATCTGCTCCAGATCGGCGAACGTGTCCAGCTCGCGGTTCAGCAACGTGCGAATGGCCGACATTCGGTACCACATCACTGGGAGATAGCTTAAGATAGCCATTGAGCAAATAGTAGGGCTAAATTAATGGAAAGAACAGAAAAGTTTGTTCTCTACATGTGGCCAACATCTTGGATCTCACTAGGAATACTGACATGCTAAAGATATTCTGTTTATTAAGTTGGTGCAAAGGATGCAGGTTTTTGTAATTGGTTATTGGTTTCAACACTATTTTTAAAGATAAAGTAAGACTTTTTCAGAAGATGTTATACATTGTTGGAAACCATATTGTATGCGCTTCCTAGTTATATATATGAAATTTAATACAAGCACTTATTTAAAAGTAATTTAGTTTTTATTTTTAGATGCCTAAAGTTTTCGCCACATTTACTTCTATCAGTTGAAACTGGGCCGGACTTTCGCTCAAAGCGCTCTAAAATCGACGAGGTATGGGGACAGGGAGGTGTCAACGAATGCAGAAGTACAACGTTGGTTCCAAAAGTTTCGTGTCGGCAACACCACCCTCAAAGGCGAACCACATGACAGTCGTTGATAATGATCCATTGAAGTCATCCGTCGGAGCTGATGCTCGCAAAAACCTCGCGAAATACTGTCGAGGACCTCGACGACGATCACACTACAGTTGTTCGCCATTTGAAGCAAATTGGGAAGACCAAGAAGCTATAAGGAATCGACCGAAACTCAGAAAAAATCGTCGTTTTGATATATCGCCAGCCATCTTTGCACAATGCCAACGATCCGTTTCTCGAACGAATTGTGACGTGCGATGAGAAATGGATAAGGGTAGGGTAAAGGACGTCGTTATTCGATCCCCTTTGGGATGCGCCACGCATCCTATTTCTATGTGATGTCGTGGAGGCAAGTTGAATGCGTATTTGGCCATAAAATGACTTGCGGTGGCCAGCCGATGAACAGGTCAGTGTGCTATCCTTGCCGGACAAGTCTGGTACCATTTCACCGTTCCCGGAAGGATGGAAGGCTTGGTTGGCCTAGACAGGAAATCCGAACCAGGAACCTGGCATCCGGTGCAAGCGACAGTCGGCGCCTCCTCTAATTGCGCTACACGGACCCTCTTTATAACTTCACATTCTTTTATCTATCTTTTAAACCTTTAATTATATTTAATGAATGAAATTGCATAGTAATTAATGAAATAAGCGCTTTTTACCTGTACAGCGCTAGGGTAGAGATCAGAGCCAGAACACTGGCGCTCTGCAGATACGTCTCTGCCACTCCCATCTCTGAAATCGCGATGATTTTTTGCTGATGAGTTCGAACAAAACTAGGTAAAAACTAAGAGCTTCTTTAGAAAAGAAAGATGCGTCTGGAAGGGATTGTCGATGAGCTGGGGCTACACCAAAATGTCGAAGGCAATATCCGTAAACCTTCATGGGACAAAGAGCCCGTCGCTGCGGCGATAATCCTCCGTTCCAGCGATTTGGTCGCTGACTACCTGACGCTGAACGTTGACGTGAGTTGCGGTTCCAAACAGCTTGATGGCGCGAAAAGTTGAGCATTTAGGCATTTCTTTTTCGCTTTAAATATATGAGTGAGATATTGTCACACTCGAATCTGTTTCAAATAGTTCACGAGGAAACGGATGGATATGACTTCATGGATATGACTACACCACCATTCCCTCACCGTCCCTGCAAAATAGAAAATTCAGACTGAAAACATGAACATGTCGTAGAAGAAGGAACGATCTGATTATGGTTTTCAAGTTAAAAAACGACTTGGTTGACATTCCCGCGTGTATTTCTTACTGTAAAATGATAAACCAAATTTTATTTTAAAGCGGTGCTACAAGGCAGTGATCGTCAGATCGATTAGACGACGAGGTCGGGTATAGCACTCGAAATGCTGACCGCAATTTTTATTTGATTGATAGTATGAATTCTGCTTACATGAAGCATCAAAGTGAAGATAGGTGTGCTTCTTACAACTGTATTTGTTGCATCGTTTACAGGTGAAATAGAAATTTTGCTACCAATCAAATAAAAATCGCGACGTCATGGACGAGGACGTAGCGTAATCTTTTCAGACTTAAATAGCCGCCTTTTTGTCCTTTAAGGCAAGCTTTAAGAGATTATTTTCCTTCAGAAAATGAGAATTTTTAAAAATTTCAAACAGTGTGTTGACTTGATGGGGAGGTGAATTGAAACTTCAAAGAAGAGGATAAGGATAAAGGACGGCGTTACCCAATCCCTTTTGAGATGTGCCACGCATTCTACTTCTACGGAATCTTGTGCAAGCGATTCGGCTATACAATGACTTGCGGTGGCCAGCCGATGGTCAAGTCAACGCTTTGTCCTTCCCAGACAAGCCTGGAACTAATTCAACGATCTCGGGGGGGGGGGGGGATGAAAGGATTGGTTGTCCCGGGCGGGAAATCCGAACCAGGAACGTGGTATCGGGTGCACACCCCAGTTGGCACCTTCTTCGACTGCACAACCCGGCCCCTATTCCAAAGAAATCATACTAAAATTTTAGTTGAACAAAAAATTGTTCTAATCCTTGGGGAAAATTTTTAGTTTAGGGTAGAAGGAGCTCATTTGGATTTAGAAGAGTTTTCTTTGATTTTTAAGTTTTGGCTAGCTTTGACGAAATGTCTATGTAGTTTGACTCGAAAAGTGTCCAATTCAATGGCAAAATGGTGTAGTTTGATGTTGATGTCAGTTGTGAAATGTCAGGCAAAACATCTTCGCCTGCCTCCTCCATTCTACCTTAGTCTTAATAATCGATACAGTTTGAGTGCAATTTCAGTGATATGCAGAGCACTGAGGGTGAATGCTGTACTGCTGTAAGGCTGCTGCAAGTTTAGTTACCTTGACCCCGTTTTAATTCATATCGTGGTTCGTTATGAAATTTTCAGGCGGTCTTCGGACCCAAAATTGGCGTTCAAGTCGCCAGTCATCGCTTTTTAGGTGTGATCCTTCTTTTAGAAATTTCGATGGAGACTTCTCTTCATCGCCGTAGTCGGATGATGGGACATACGCGACGAACACAGTCAAAGCTGGCACGGAGCCACATCGCTTCAGTCGCAGACGTCCGGTTCGGCTTGTCAGAGACTCGTACGAACCGATGTTGGCCAAGTGCGAGGACACTAACGCCTACTCCCTCGCTGTCGCATGTTCCGAGGAACAGTTCTTCTCCGGTGTCGTAGGGAGTGGCGTCTTTTCGTCTTGGTCAGCCCAATGACGTAGTTGGTCTCCCTGGCTTGCATCATCAGGTCCTTGACGGATGCTTCCGGTGCGAGCGTGCGAGCGTTGTAAACATAGATCGTTATCCCAGTTCTTAATTTTTGCAGCTTGGATAGACCCAGAGATATTAGATAGAAGTTTCTCCGCACTCGTCCTTCGCAGCACTGCGGAAATGAGGTTTCTTTCGGGGGCAGCGAAATGAGTTCCTTTGGTGCCGTTGCTTCTGGATAAAATAAAACATGTGTAGCTAATCGGGCTCTGTCGTGGGGGAGAAGAACTCCTTGCACCCAACCAGACAGCCATAAAGGAAGGGTGAGACTTTGCAGGCGACCTCAAGCCTCCTTGCGATATATTATAGTACTCCCAGTCTGTCGAGTGAAAGCTTTTGGATGTTCCGACAGGATACAATCCGCGCAGACACGAACACTCGTGCCATGCTCACATGTGTAGACATTATGTCCGACAGCGCTGACACAAGAAGTTCATCTTCTGCATGTCACCTGCGCAGATAGGGCACATACTTCGCGATTCATGCCCCACACACTAATCGAGGAATGAATATTAACGAGTTATGGAGTGGTCACTTTTTTAAAGAAGAAGGTATAGGCGTTCAGAAATAGAAATAAGTGCACACAAACATAAATTACTGCAGCATAATGTGAACGTTCAGTGAAACATGACGTCTGAAGAATCAAGCATTTACGACCTAAGCAGCATGGAAAAGCCGGAAACCCTAACATTGGAAATAAGTATGCATAGACGAGCTTGTGACGTGGATGGCACAGGGTTGGGGCTAGAACACCGATCAGAGGGTTTTATACTCTCGAGCGGCGAAAGTGCCGCGCAGACCTCGAAAAGTCGCCGGCTGCTGGTCACCGCGCGCACAGCGTCCGTTCATTCTGCAGCGCGATTTGCCGAACACTATGCCACAAAACATCGCCAAATAAGGTGCTTTACGACGGGGAACTATAAATACGATACGCCGCAACCGGGCGACACTAAAAATTAACATCTATGGCCGGAGGCAGAGTATTGCGGCATGCCGTCATGCCGCAATACTCTGCCTCCGGCCATAGATGTTAATTTCCTCCGGAATCGAGAGGACGATGCTCGGAGTGACACGACTCACGCAAGTGAGAGAAGGCCTCCGGAGTTCCGAGCTTCGCCGACGTTCGAAGATCAGAGACGCTGTGGCGTGGGCCATGTTGTCGAAAATTAGGTGGACCGGCCACGTAATGCGCATCGCAGACACCCGCTGGACGAAAGCCATCACCAATTGGATTCCGCGGGATGTTAAAAGAACACCAGGACGCCCACCAACGCGTTGGTCGGACTTCTTCGTGAAAGCCCTGAACGACCGCTATGACGCTCTTCGTGTCCCTCGAGCGAGGAGGATCCATTGGAGCACTCCGGCATGCGACAGGAACGAATGGAGACGCTGCTGGCGTCCGCTCGAGCAAGTCGATGATCAACGGAACGACAGGTGATACATGTGATGTGTCTGTCGGCTCGTATTATGTAACGTTTCTTGTCATGTTTCCAATAGTTCCTAGATCATTGACATCTCAAATACCTTACGACCTCTTGCGGTGTTTAAAGCTGTCGACACAGATTGCTTCTCTTTGTTATTGCTTTTAGTAAGCATTGGATCGGTGAGTCCCTCTGGCAGTAATGGCATTCCTCTACTACTTTGTTGATCTGTACAGCTTTCCCTGACTTTTTTGGAATAGTTGAGCAAAATGCAGCAGAGTATGTCTACGGAGCGACATGCACCACCCGTCGCTATCACGGCGACAGTCGCCGCCCGCGCGATGAGGTCAACACGGCGGCCGGCGAGGGCGTTGCGCTGGGCGGCATAATTTCCCGCGCCGCCGCGAACGGATCGTTTTAATAGTATCGCACCCCACCCATATCGATCCATCGCGTCGCGCTATCGATGTGGGACAATATCATTACATCGCGTCGCGTATCACGTGCACAACAAATGCTCCCTAACGAACCCTCGTATTTGTCCATGCCACAATCCGGAGCTCAGATGTTCCTCTGCGTCCCTTCCCTTTCGTCAGGTGTAAGGTCATACTCGGTAAGGGAAATATACTAAACGCGGGTCTACACTTCCGCGCTTCAGCGTGCTCTGTAACCGCATGATGGTCCCTGTTCCTAGCAATTGAACTTACTTGCTGGCTATTTTCGGACGTATACATGGTCATGAGTGATTGAGTAAAGGGAAAGAAGCTAAGTCAATCTACTCTAATTGCACACACCCCGAAAGACAGAATAGAAGGTTTGCCTTGTGTCCTTGTGTCCTACATATCTTTTCTTCATTTTTTGTATCCGACGATTGTATTTGTATGTGCAACTATTCTCGTCTGGTTAAACCCTTCTCGCAAACTTCTGCGGATATCTTCGCCACGATTTTGTTTGGAATGTTAATCGCATTGTGCTATTTGCCTCCATCAAGCGCTGCGATCTGCAATTAATGTGCAAAATTGTTTAGTGTCACATATTTAGAAAAATTCTGCTCTTACCCCGCAGGTTAGAAGCGAACCGCACCTATCAGCGGAGTTGTGCTGGAGTGCAAGGAGCACTTGGCGCTCCTTCCTCTACAGCGGGGGCGTGGGTTTCACCGCAATAGAAAGGAAAAGGACGAGATCCGGGCCGCGTGCCGTGCCGCGAGATGGCGAAAGTATAAACTAGGTCATACCCTTCCTCTTCATTGAAGTTAAGCCAAAGTGAGAAATAAGACCTAAGTGGACGAAAACCGAAATTGGGCGTGTGCAGTCCAAGTCGCTAACATAAAGTACCAGTTTCGCGCACTACCTAAAAGGCAGTTTTTACGTTAGAGTGCGTCAGCTCAAGGCACTTCATCTCTAACAGTTTTAGCTTTCAATTTGCTATCTTGTCTTGGAGGGCGCGTGTAGCGCAGTCGGAGGAGGTGCGACTGTCGCGTGCACCCGATACCAGGTTCCTGGTTCGGATCTCTCGCCCAGGCCAACCAAGCCTTCCATCCCTCCGGGGTCGGTGAATTGGTACTAGACTTGTCTGGGAAGGATAAAGCGCTGACTTGTTCATCGGCTGGCCACCGCAAGTCATTGTATGGCCAAATACGCATTCATGTCGCCTCCACGACATCTCGTAGAAGTAGAATGCGCTGGCGCATCCCAGAAGGGATTGAGTAACGCCGTCCTTTATCCTTTATCCTTTATCTTGTCTTGATGCTTAGCTTTCTCTTTGCTATCTTATATTGATGTTTCTTGCGCATCGTCAGTTTGGCATGCGCTCTTTCGCATCCCAGGCTGAAGTGTCTAGAGGTTGGCCCTCCGAGCACAAGAGAATGCACCAAGTGGTTCTGAGCTTGCCGCTCTGATATCCACCTAGGCGCTATGCGGGTTATTGGAGGCACTACCTCATAAGCGTTGATTTCTTTGATATAAAGCTCACAGAAGAACAGCACGTTGCACTTTCCTTACCGTGAGCCATCGCAGCCTTAAGATTCCGACGGAGTACAAACGCATAGTGCGAAACAAAGTAAGAAAAGTCGCAATCACAGCATTGCACTCCTACCCCAACACGCATTGCGCTCTCGTGGTTCTAGTTGAAGAGCCGTGGACGAGACCCAGAAAAGGCTTAGGACCGTAAACACTTATCAGCATCATCCGGAGCATGCTGTGGTGAGAGGTGTTTCCCACTTCGCCTACGTCAAGTGCTCGCACCAGTAGGGCGGTCTGCAAGCTCGACATAACGAAGCTGGCGACATCGCTACTAGCACTCTACCTTACAAAGTGCTTCTGCATCAATCTACAGCATGAGCAAGCACTCTCCAAGCATGGATTTGTACGAGCCTCTAGGAAACCAGCAAGAGGTCCAGGATCCTCCACCGCTGTCGAATGTCAAGAAAAAGACAACCTCTACACTACCTCCTCCGGGAGCAGCACCCTTTCAACCTTGCTCTCCCAACCAGCCTATGATGCCACCAAAACCCAAGGGGCGGCAGTGGAGGAGTGGAGACCAGTCTGCTAAGCCTTTGCGGTAGGGCTAGCTTTTGGACAGTTACGTTAATCATAGACAAAGTAGACTGTTTCCAGAGACGGCGATGACTTGGACCTTATGTCTGACTCGAACACTGGATGTGGACCTTCTGGTGAGTAGGACATTGATGCATGTTTAAAAAGGGGTGTTCATACATTACATTAAGAGGTTAAGAGTTGGGAAGTTTTTCTTCTTGCTGTAATAGTCATCTAGGCGCAACACGTGGACGGGAGGGGGGACAGTCCTCGGTTTCGACCCCTTCCGACCCCTTTCGAAATAGTCGGCAAACAGCATAGATGACATTAAGGCGGAAGAAGCGAAGTGGTTTAGGGGGGGGGGGAGTAACCTTGAACTCACTGGTTATTCGTCTTATTAAGAAGGCTTATGTGTGTTTGTAAAACGACTGGTTATGGAGCGCGGAAACTGTGATGGAAAGGAAAGCAGTCTGCGCCCTCCTAGCTTAGAGATCGCGTGTCAGCTTCCACGTTGACATTTGATCGATCTCTTGTGCGCCCGCGATGGCCGCGGCAAGCGAATCACGGTGCAGTGGATAGCGGGGTCGCTTGATGGTGTTTGGTTCCCTTGCATGGTGGCGTACTTGCATCTTGAGGAGCTTCGACATGCATGCAACTTTGAGGCATTTTTGCGTATTTTTTTCAGCCGTATGCGACGAGCGCAGAACCCAGCCGCGGCTCTCCCTGAGCGACGACAGCAGCTTCCACGCGAACAGCTTGGATGGTACCTAGCCTATCCTGGAATCCCTTTCCTAGCCTGCTGCGGACTCCCCTTGAACAACGAAAACAATTTCCACACGTGCAGCCTGGATGGCTCCCACCCTGGAGTCCCTTCCCTAGAATGGTTCTGCGCTCGAAGAGGGAAGGGACTCGGTAACCATTCGGGGGTGTGTTCTTCAGGATCGTGCTAGTGTGCGTGTGTATGTTCGGTTGCTTACTTACTGGTCTGCTAACAAGGAAAGGCTCCCAACTCATGGTGAGCTTTTGTGATGCTATTTTGGCAGGATGTAGGGCCTTGTGAATGGAGTCCAGAACCACAGTCAGTATTTGCTGAACGCTTCTTCAGAGACCTAAAAAGTAGGTCTGAAAGCGTGCGCGCAACTATTGTCAACCCCTACGACACCCAACGAGATGTGCCCCGGTGGCGCAGCCGGTAACGCTTTTTTCAGTTCGGGTCCGAGCGCTGTCATGGTTTTTGCACGTATTAGTTTGTTGTTATTACACTCTCTTATGATCACAGGAGTCAATTTTAGACCACCAATGCATACAACAAACCAACGCTCTCTCTATGCGCCTTTGTATGTGCTAGTTTTTCAACTGTGCATATCCATACCACAACACTTCTCTGTAAATAAAAAGCCTTATACATTATTAAATTGAAAGTCTTATATTCATTATTTTCCTTCTAGTCAACAGCAATGGTACAAAACTATGAAACAAGTAAAACACAACCGCTTGTGACACGAGCAGCAATCTTACAAAAGCCTGTGAGGAACAATCTTCTTCCTGACAAGGAATGACCACTTCTTCTTCTTCGTTGAACACGTAATCTGTGGATGTAGAAAAGGGCCCTGAGTGAGCATCGACGTAACCTCACTGTTGTCTTACTCCTCGCAGTCATCATCAGGTGTCCAGTCAACATCAAACTCCTTATCGAAACGCACTTATGAAACTACCTAGGTAATACGAGTAAAAAGGTGCCATTTTCATTGTACTCCCTCTAACCTGTTCCGCCTCTTTTTCCTAACAGTCGGCATCTCCATAAATGGCGTCCGCGAAGAGTCCTTATAGTGTATCCGCAATGGCAATCTTTCTCGTTGTTGGAGAAGTGAAATCCGACGTGAAGGTGGAAAGTAGTGGGCCAACAACACGTTCAGCTGATAACGACATTTTTAGTACACTTACGTACCGAAGTGACCCGGTTTCATAATATTCAACCGTGAGATGAGCGTATTTATGTGCAGTGACGGTATCGTTGATGATACGGTATGATATGGTGGTGGTACGGATATGCATAGTTGAAAAACTAACACATATGAAGGCGCAAATAGAGAGCCTTGGTTTGTTGTAAGTATTGGTGGTTTAAAATTGACTCCTGTGATCATAAGAAAGTGTAATAACAACAAACTAATCTGTGCAAAAAAAAGGCAGCACTCGGACTCGACCTGAAAAGCCCCCGGTGTGCTCCTATGAGGCGGCAGTGTTACCGGCTGCGCCACCGAGGCACATATCGTTGGGTGTCGTAGGGGTTGATAATAGTTGCGCGCACGCTTTCACACCTACTTTTGAGATCTTTGAAAAAGCGTTCTGCAAAAACTGACTGTGGTTCTGGACTCCATTTACAAGGCCCTACATCCTGCCGAAATAGCATCGCAAAAGATCACCATGAGTTGGGAACCTTTCCTAGTAAGAAGGCGCGTGTGTATTCGGTTACATCAGAAATGGCATCAGTTTACCATAACCTTAGTATATACAAGCGCTGCATGGAATTTTTAATTTTGTACAATACACGATGTTATATAGAGCTGTATTAAGTTGGCTGGAAAGTTTCGGTGGTTTCTTTGCGAACGCTTTTCGTTCGTTTATTAGTGAATTTATTGTTCAACCTATATACCTAGCATGTTATATAACGTTTAATACATAATTTTTGGCTCTATTAACAGAATAATTTGAATTCCACTTATGAGTAACAATTGTGTTTCTTCGAAGACTTGTTGAATTGGGTCAAAGGAGCCATTCCGAGCGATTGATCAACAATACTTTTTTCAATCAAATTCAAGCTATTCCTCGATACTTGGTTCAATTTGATTAACTAGTCAGGCTTCATCGTTTCAGTTGGACCTGGCAAGCTTAATAAAGGACAGAAAACTACGAAAAATGCTAAAAAGAGCTCAAAGAATAAAAGGAAAGCGGCAGGGCGGGGATCTCTGGCCTCCTCGGGCAGCAGAGCTAGTGGAAAGTCAAGGATGTGGAAAGGATGGGTGAGACTACATCAAATTACAGAAACTGATTATTTAGTGAAGCACTTTCGTTTTGCAATTTAACCTAAACTTGTGTGAGAATTCGTAGGTAAACGCCCTGTTTTATACATAAAACGAGAAGTCTTCTTATTCAACGACACTCACCATTATTTCAGCCTATCTGGCAGATCGTCGTCCTTGCGGTTCTCGGTGCCCTTTCCGCCATATTTATCTTTATGACATTCTTCGCAGCACTGCACGTTTTCGGCGTTATGAGTGCAATTAAAGCGCTCACACCGGAATGCTCTAGATCGTGACGCCATTCATTATTTCAATTCAGTGTCAAAAATTTACCACTTAAAACACTAACATATTGTCTAAATGCTTGATATCATCCGATTAATAAATGAATTGTTCTTTATAGATAATTGTTGGATTTTTTGCACATAAATCCGTTATGATTTGTCATTACACATTCAGTAAGCGTTTCAGAGAGACACATTTACGTCATCTGTGAAAAAAGCGAGTCACTATGTGAACTAGGACTCAAGCTAAAATAAAAATACCGGAAACTTGACGACGGATATAAGCGAAGGGGTGCTATAAAATAAAGATAAAACTGAGTTCTCACGAGTTACATCTTTTTAGTATCTCGGTATGTCGGTCCGATGGCAGACCCAAGCCGGAGGTGAATGCACACGTAAGTACAGGCTGGTCCAAACGGCGCACCTTAATTGGAGTGGTGTGCGAAAGGAGGATACTAAACACCTGAGTCAAAGGCTTAGGCCGGCAGCAGAGTCTTGCGGGTGCCGCGAACCCACGATGACAACGGCGCGTCGTGCGGCGCCGCAAGGGTTGCTGTACGCATCACTGCGTACTTTTGCCGGCAGTTACGACCTCTAAGAATGTCAGAGATGAAATAAGCAGAACGCTTTTTCTTTCGTGAATAAGCGTTTTCTAAGTCAAGTTAGGAAAAGCCTTGAATCTAAGCCCCAAAATCTAATAGAACGCTTCTTATAACTCAACAGTTATGTGCCATTTTGCGCTTGCTCTCATTTTTGTCGATCTATCTCCGTTAAAAGTTCCTCGTTTGACAAGCAGCTCGAAGATAATGTGGTAGCCCTTGTGATGACCGCATTCTCTCCGATGCCTTGTTGATTCCGCAGATCTATCCGATGCAGTTATAGTTCATAATAAAAAGAACGGTCTCTTTTGTCGTCGCATTTCTATGTTTAAGGAAAACCTCAGACGACTAACTTGTGACTGGAAGGTCACGGAGACTTTCAGTGCAGTTAATGTTCCTAATATCGTGCTAAGCTTTTTTGCGTTACATTTTGAGTGCAGGATTCCATACACCTCCACACACTACCGGTGGTTATATTGTTGGTTGTCAAGCTTCTTTATGGACAAATATTATGCACCAACCTGCTATACCCTAGCGTGTAGATTCGTTTTAGAAAATGTTTAGAACAGATGAACCATAATGGACACCCTTCTATCACGCCTTCCGGCGGTCTCACCCGCAGCTCCTGGCACTGCGAGTGAGAGCCGCGGTGAACTGCGACAGCCCTCGGACACCTTTGCGTGCGGCGGCTCCGCGACAACTCGTCCGCGCCGCGGCTTCCACCACAGTGGCAGCGTGGGTCCCACTGCGGCGGGAGCGATATGGACGAGTTCTCGGGATGCTGCCGCGAGACTCTGTAGAGGCCCTTACAGAACAGTACAGTCTGGAAAATACTAGTCGCGATCCAAGCTGCCCACAACGACGACACGGGTTCCTTTCCTACTGCTCCAGGGAAATTGCAACGCTCAATATCCTTCAGTGTCACACCATTAAAGCAGCCGTCCTCGCATATAAACATCAAGTGCCCTCTTTCCAAGGGGCTCAGCAATGTGGCGCCACTGAAACATGTTGCAGTTATCGAACACGCTCTTCGACTTCCGTTCTTTTTGCTCATTTTTCCTCTCTTTGTTCTTGTGTCGATAGGTTCATCCGATATACCAAAAGGGATTACCCGCAATACATCAAACTGCACTCGCAACGGCTCAACGTCAGACCCTATCCTCGAAATAAGTGCAGAATTCTCACTGGTTTCAAGAACTCGAAACGGCCCCGACCATTCGCACACCGATTTCGGATGCGAATGAGCCGCCTTCTCGTTCGATGCTGACAAGTACACACGATCACCAACCTTTGGGTACTTTTTAGCATCTACTCTATTCCTGTGATCATACTCACGCTTCATCCGCTCCCGCACTTCCTCATTATACTCTCTGACTCGTTCGTGCACTTTCGCCACCGATTGCAACATCTGCGCCTTGTAGTCATCGATGTTTTTGTCCATTGTGTACCATGAAATACCACCATTGGAAATCACTGACGACGGGAAATAGGGGTCCATACCGCAACACAAAGTACGGCTTTCTCCAGTCGCCCCATGTGGAGTCATGTTATACGCTAACATGCACAATGGTAAGCGAAAGTCCCATTCCGTCGGAATGACGGTGCTACGACGCAACATAGACACAATGGTCCCATTCAATCGTTCCGTTAAGCCATTTTCTCTGGGATTGTATCCCTTAGTAGTCACATGGTCGATCCCAGTGATCTTCGTCAATTCCGCCATGACCTTATTTTCGAACTGTCCACCTTATCCGACAGAATCTTTTTCGGCCACCGGCAACCCTCAGCAATCCATCTTAAAAAAAGTGTCTTGGCCACCGTTTCTGCAGACCTATCTGCCACGGGATATGCAGCAGCAAATTTAGAGAAGTGATCGATTATCGTAACTGCATATCGGACCCAGTTCCAAAACATCTAATCCGATCATTTCGTATGGTCTCAATGTGACTATTGGCTTCAAAGGAGGCGCGCTCATCGTCCTAGGGTTACTTACAAAGCATTTCTGACATTCACTTGTCCACCTACGAATGTCATTCTTCATGCCTGGCCAAAAAACTTGTTTACTCAGCCTATTGAACACCTTGTGCGCACTGAAATGCCCTGCATAAGTGCCGGCATGGGCCTCCTCAAAAATTTTCCGTCTGGCGCTTCTGGGTACCACATACACGGAATTGCCATCAGGTGTATACATTTTTAGCTCTCCGTCCTCAACGGCAAAATCGTACATTCCCAGCGGTGACTTCGCTCCTGCAAAACGTTTAACACTCTTCTGTGCCCTTCAATACAGCTTCAATGACGTCTGAGAAATCCTCATGCTCCTTAAGTTCGGACATCCATTTTGTATCTCCTTGTGCATTTTTAATTTTTTTAATTTCTTTAATTTTTTAATTTTTTTTTCAATTTTGCTAACAACCGCTTCATTCACTCCCTCCAGAGAGTTTACACCCGGACACTCTACCATGCCTCTACTCAATGCGTCCGCACTACATTTGTCTTCGATTTCACGTATCTTATCTCAAGGTTGTACCTCTGTATTTCCAACGACCAGCGTAGGACTCGCGCCGAGACATTATTTCTCTTGAACAGCGCTGTAAGAGGCTGGTGGTCCATCAAAACCACAGTTGGCAGCCCGTAAATAAACATACTAAATCGCCTTACTGCAAAGATTACCGCCAACGCCTCAAGATCAGTTACGTGATATCTCATTTTTGCTCTGCTCAGCCGCTTAGATGCGAAATAAACCGGGAGCAGCTGCTTACCATCTCCTTCCTGCGATAAGACAGCGCCCAATCCCACCGTGGAGGCATCCGTGCATATTATGAATGGGCGGGAACCATCTCGTGCCTTCTCCAAGTCAGGTTGCATTAAAACTGGTGCCGACACAATCATATCCTTAACTCTGTTGAAAGCCTCTGTGTGCTCGCTCGACCACTTCCATGGAGATCTGGGCGACGTTAGCGTAAACAAGCATCCTGCTACTTTAGAGAAACCCAAACAAAACTTCCTATAGAATGATGTCATTCCAAGAAAGGTTCTTAATCCATTAACATCTTTGGGCATCGGATAGGATTTGATTGCTTCAATCTTCTGAGGATCCATATGCACGCCCTTCGCGTCCACAATGTGCCCGAGGAACGCGACCTCCCTTTGCAGCAACACACTCTTCTTCGCCTTCAACCTCAGTCCCGCCTGTTGCAGTTTCTCACACACTTTTTTCAGTAACTCGCATCGCCTAATAAGTCATGCAATACCGAGTCCATCAGACGCTGAAACGCTGCAGGACTCGTGCTGAGTCCAAATGGGGTTACCCTGAAGTGAAACAGCCCCTCTGTTGTCGTAAAAGCTGACTTTTGCCTTGCTTTTTCCGACAGCGGGATCTGCCAGTACCCACTGCAGAGATCTAGCGTCGAGAAATAATTCTTCCCAGCCTTGCTCTGAAGAAATGCGTCAACCGTTGGTAATGGATACGAGTCCTGTTTGATTCTCTTATTGAGCTCTTTGTAATCAACGCAGAGACGCAAACTACCATCTTTCTTCTTAACTAGTACAATTGGAAACGCCCAATCCGACTTGCTCTTTTCAATTATTTTCCTTTTTTCCAGGTCTTCTAACAAACTCTTCAATTTCTTCCGCACTCCTAGCGGCACTGGTCGGGTTTTCATCTTTATCGGCTTATTTTCACCCGTGTCAATATCCATTTCCACAGCGTCGGTCTGCGTAAGCTCCGTGTCCGAAACTGCGAACGCTTCGGGGAACGTGTCCAGTACCTCTTTGATATCACCAGATAACCCTTCCATATGCGCATTTTGCCTAATCTGCTCATAGAGGAGCGCATTCCTTTCCTCTTTGTTAGTCACCGTTTCCAACGCGTCACTAATCATGAGCGCGTTGAACCCCTCTACACTCTCCTTCCATTTTTCAGTATCCCAGTGTCCGATCTTTTCACCTTCTCCTAGTCTACTGCGTCCCCACTGCGGTTCACTACTGGCATCCTTACGTGTCGGTCGCGGACCTCACACACACCGGCATCCAGCGCTTCTTTTGTTGGCTATATCACGCACTGTTGCATTTCTGTCCCATTCTCACAATGAGCAGCGACTACTCCAGATCCATGCGGTGGGATATATATCCTCTTTGCTACCGTTACCTTCCTAAATTCCTCGGCCACGTCATCCTCGTGACGCAATTGCGGCTTCGTCATCTGCAGAGAGACACCCAAATCTTTCAGTGCATTAGTGCCTATTACTATTTCCTCCTCGGCACTATCGGTTATGTAGAAGGCTACTCCCTTCTTTCCGCAATTTTCCATTTACACCTCAATCCTAACTGCTCCTAGGAATTCCATGCGGTTGTTCGATGCGTCGTACACTGGCCTCCATTCGCTCCTAATAATTTCCAAGGCGTCAACATCGACCCCCCCCCGCATTTTCGCTTTTGCCAGTACTCCTATTGGCACTATGCTTACCATGGATCAGGTGTCCAACAGCGCTGGAACCTTGGTACCAAGAAACCCTACCATTGTTGACACCTTCTTGCTAACTAGCGGACTGCCTGGGGAAAGTTCCTGTGCACGATCCTCTGGTGCCCGAACTCCCATACTTCTAGCTGATTCTATGAGTTGTGACACATGCTCATCTAGAATTTTATTTTCGGTAATTTTCTCCACCCGCAAATTCTTCTCGGGGCACTCCCTGCTTATGTGTCCAAAGCGGGAGCAATTGTAACATCTCTTCGCTGTGCTATTCCTTTGCTGGTTTACAGCCTGCCCTCTGCCAGTTTATTTGGGACCCGTTTGGGTTGCACTCCTTCCACCCTCAGTGGCACTCTTCTGAGACTCCGATTCCGCTGACCTCGTCACTCCTTGTGTCTATCTCCTCAATTCTCTTGCATCTCCGCCAGCAGCTATCTTGTTACCGCTATAGGAGCCTGCCCTTGATTTCCAGTTGTCATACGCGTGCGGTTGTCTTCTGTCCTTCCCGCTCCATGTATACCTTCTACCGTGCATTGCTCTCGACGATTCTATTGATAACGCGAGCCGTTTTACCTCCTCGTACGCTTGGTCCGGACTCACCCTATGCAGCGCACTGAGCAACTGCATATGTTCAGGCCACTCCTTCAAATTCGACAACAGGATGTGGGCAAACTCTAAAGATCGGCCCCTTTTTCGCTATCAGGGTACGCCTTACGTCCTAGCTGCTCCAACGCCACACAGAAATCTGCCACATCTTGATGTGGTCGCATCCTCAACTCTTTCAATCCGCTATAGCTCTCATCCTACCAGCTGTGCTGTCTTCTGCCAGAAGTCTTCCCAGCTCCTCCACCACAGCCTCAAATCCTCTATGTCTCACCTCTACCGGTAATGACAAGAAAACTGCCTTGGCTCTACCTCCCAAGGGGTCGTCGCCTAGGATTTCTATAAGCGTCTGCTCACTGAACACTACTCTCTGATACTTCCTAAGGAACCTTCTAATGAACTCTCTAAAGTTTTCATTTGGTTTCCCTTTATACATCCCTGGATCGACACAAGACAAAGATTGGAAATAGCTCAGCATTTCAATTCCAACTGGCTGACCTGTTTCCTCTTTTGGAATCGCCCATGATGTCGCCACAGAGGGCCTACATTTCTTCGCGGAGCACTCTCCAGTCCGCATGCTTTCCACTGGCATCTGAACATGTGCGTCCATAGTCGCCATAATTGATTTACTATTCTCATCTGTACCGGTATGGCTCAAAATACCTGGTCTCACTGCATTCGGTTGCGTGCCAGCGTCCGCAGTGGCCTTCACCTCCTTAACAGCCTTGACGACCTGCAAAACGTCCACATTCAGGATACCAGCAATCTGTACTAACATTTCTCCATCTTCTTCCATAGTCCTCAAATACTGATCCCAATCATCTATGGTTTCGACACCCCTTTTGTCCAATTCCTCTACTATTCTGCTGCTTAGCACTTGCGTGAAACCACAACCCTTAATCAGGCCTTCGACTGCTTCTCGAGCCCTTGTCAGCTCCTTCCTCAGAATTTCTCCATGTTTCTCTTTGTACCATGCAGACACTTTGTGCTTGGACAGCTCCTCTGTGATTGTCTCTGGTACTTGGTATAACATGGTGACCACTTCACGCAGTTCCCGTATTAACGTTTCATACGGAAAACCCGTACTCACCCATCTTACTTGCCGCGGGCTGCTCTCCTCGTCGTCCGAAACAGTTATATGGGCGTCATCGTCACTGCAGCCCATCTTGTTAGATCCTATTAGTATCCTGCAATAGGCACTTGGCAGTAATGCTCAATAGAGCGAAACCGCTTATCACCATCGGCTCACAAAAACACCCGAGTCGATCGTTTTCGGAGCACACGACGAGAATCAATGCACTTCGTCAACAGCAGATCACTCGACCACGTAAGATCTCTAGAGCTGACACTTCACACCATGCAATTCGCACACCACTGACTCACTCCTCTCCACTATAAGGCAGTTAGCCCTTCGCACTATTCTCCCGTTCTTCACAGCCTTTTGAGCTTTCGTTCGCCCTATCTCACGAACGAAGTCAACTGTGGATCACTCGCCCTGTCTCACGACTAACCACACTTCTACCACTTCTCTCACAACACTCGCCCTGTCCCACGAGTGGTTGCTCAATCACTCCAATTTAGCACTACTTACGATCAATATCCTCAAGCCTCATGCGGTTCGGCCCCCATGTAGGGTTTTGTGTCCCTGATCCCAAAAAACAGGATGTGTGGTACTTGCACGAAGTAGACGAAACGACCGTGATAGTACTCCTACAACGCGAGATAAAGACGAACTCTTTATTATTAACGATATTTAACACACAAACAAAGAAACTGGCGGACGACGAGAGGGCAAGGGAGGGGGATGATGGTGGCGGCGTCCGGTGGGGCACCTCCAGAAACTGACTACCCCGTGGGAACTCGAATGTGGGAGCCGCCCGACTCTTCCCGCCCGGGCGCGCTAAGATCAGTTGCGCTAGATCAACGCTAGGCTCCCAGCGCCATTCAACCAACGCTCATCTTGTTATTTGACCATACTGCGACAACCGTCACCACTGCGCCTAATGCGCCCGCCGCTTCACCGGGAGGCCTTGACCACCTCTCCCTAACAGTGTGACCTTTTCCGCGTAATAGTTCTCATAGAAAGTCCCACTTGTAGGACAGTTTAGTGCGCCGTCTTTGTAATTCATCGTTGGTTTTAGGATAGATCCCACCGAATTGCAAAACTGTGAATTTGCTGCAGCATTTTGGAGCCCACTTTCTCTAAATTAATTAACGACAGCATTTCGTATTATCTTGGTGATATGAAGTTTTATCTTCCTCATATTTGAGATGGAATCAATATAGACGAACCTATCTACGTTATTTATTCGGTTAGAGTTGCAGCCCAATCGGTTGTTCGACTTTTAGCCGATCCTTGCCTTCTCTCCATCTCCGACGGTGAGTGGTCGAAGTGTTTTGAAGAAATTATACGCATAACGCAATACCACTGTTGCCTATATTCAGGCTAAGGAAGAGGCACTCCCATCAATTCTCGAAAATTTTGAGCAAGTTACTTGCGCATTACGATTCTAAAACAAGTTACTTGCGACTTATCCGTCACGCTTAACTAACTTGCGATGTTGCACCCAGGAATTTTAAACTTGCACACAACTAACTGCAGTGCAAGCTTGCAAGGAGCTTTCGTGCAAGCCGATGTTTCGCGCCTTTGGTTTGAAACATTACGCACGCGTCGTCACTAGCGGCGTGAGAGCTCCCATGGGAGCTCGCATTGAGACTTGTGCCCCTCTTTGGGTCTTTTCCTTCTTCTTTTTCTTCGTTATTCTAACGTTTCTTGTTGCCGTCGCTCATGTATCTACGCTATAGTGCCAAACCGAAATGTACGATTTACGACCCAAAATGCCGTAAATCAGAAAAAATTGCTAAAAACCACCGTAAATCGTGAAATCGTGAATCGTAATTACGCACACCCCTGTAGCCGGATTCACGAATGTTCCCGGGAAGGTTCCCGGCTTCCCAGGAGAAGCGGTCAGGGGCGGTATGCTCGTGGTCCCCCGTTGTGGGAAAACCAACCAATACCAATATATCTTATCACGCCGCAATCCTCCATCGGGGGGGGGGGGGGGGACTCGGGGTAGACGAGCCCCGGCTTCACACAGGAAGCGACCAGGAAAGAGAGCGAGGCGGGAGAGATGGCTAAGATATGATAGATGGGGTGAGAGAGCGAGGTGGGAAAAGAGGCCAGAGATGATAGCGCACATCTTCCGCTTCCGCCTCCTCATGAATCCGGTACAGGTGAAAGAGCGAGGTGGGACAGAGAGAGGCGAGAGATGATATCGCATATCGATAGACGACAGACGCGCGCGAATCGATTGAATCACGTGCACGGTGATTCGATGTGTCGTTCGCCAAGTAGAGGCGAGCGTTTATGTTACTTAAGCATGCAATTGCGAATCCATCTTATGGTTAGTCTGGAGAGTCAGCATAACGTGGCAGATGCGTGTATGCAACTACGGGGCACTGGGAACCAGCTTGGAGGCAAAGCGGCTTGGGGGATCACCTTGTATTGAGCGGTTATCCGCATTGGTAGAACGTACGTGAATGCCAAATTACATCAGAAAGGGGATACTTCAGTCCACCACTGGGGTAGAGCACACTAGTGCTGGGTAAAATGTTTAATTTTGAGTAATACGAAACAGATTATAGGGCTGAATGTTATGGTGATCCCCCACTGAGCTGGTTAGCTCCTCAGAGTGGATTTATGGCCCCTAAAGGTAGATCGGAATAGATTTTTTGCGTCGGGGCGCAACTTTGGCGCGCGAGCACGGCAGTGTCAATATGACCGCTCTATTGAAGCTCTTTTGTCGCCCAAGGAGTCCGGGGCTGGGTTCTGCAGAAGCGCAGACAGCTGGAAAAATGCGCACAAAGCAGCCGGAAATGGTGTGAGCGTCAAAGCCGCTCAAATCTCAATCAGTCAGTTGAAATGCAAAAATTCCGCGACGCTTGAGAACCGACCCCCTCCCCCTTCCCCCACCTCACTCGCATGAGGCCCCCATTCACAGCGCCACGATCCGTCTGGCAGTAGGGCGCCCGCGGGCATACAAGAGACCGATACGCATCGGTTGAATGCTCACATTGAGGCTGACGCAACCCACTTGTGCATTCGGGTCGAACGAGTGTGTTCCTGCACCAATTACGCGCTCATCCGCCACGCGTCTATTCCGATCTGATTCAAATGTTCTTAGCAATTCCCAGCTCCTCACCTTGTATTAAGTGGTTATCCGCCTTGGTAAAAAGGCACATGATTTCCCAGATTCATCAACCGGTGCCGGTGTATCTCTCTGTATCACTTTCTACGTAGGCCGATAGGTTGAATCCGCGGTGAGGTGATACCGGAGATATCGTTGATGAATCTGGCCCTAGAAGAGACCTAGCTCAGTTTGCCACTGACCTTTGGTGAAAATTAAGGAAAAACTCTAGGTCTTGCAGACTGGTTAAATCGCGCTATTCGCGCGTTGTTGTGGGAGCTATTACTGCTAGCAGCGTCGTTCAGTTTCGCCTACGAACATCTCCATTATTAAGCCTCACATTGTGCCACAATTTTTCTTGTTTTTCCACACTACTTGTCTTTTCTGCTTCTGCTCGGTGCTCGCTGCGTATTATTGCTTTACTAGATCTCCCAGTTGTTCTTTTTTGTTGTTCACATCACTGCTATCTTGCGAAGCCTCTATATTGTTCTCGTCCTATCTGCCCTCGCCTCATACACATGACTCACTTGATATTTGTCACTTTTCTTTTCTAATCCTGTGCGACTATTTTTCTGAGTGTGCAAATTGCTCAAGCCAATAAAACATGAATATTGAAAAAAAGTTTACAGAACCATTACAGGTGCGTGATTAGGCTTATATTGGGGAACATTCGAATAAGTCGACTACTCCGACTAGTATATATAGGACTCTGTAGGCTAAATATGACCTGCGGATGGCTATTAGCTTTCAGGATCCTTCATCTTAGTTCCATATATTGTCTGGTGCGAATATGTAAGTTACATGCAAGTTTAGATCTAAAGTAAAATTATACTAGCAGCAGCTTACAAATGACCAGCAGGGATTTTCGTGTAACTTACATGCGGCGTTTGTGCTAGCTTGCCTCAGCTTACGAATGACTAGTTTGAGGCAATCTATTACCTGCATGTAGCTTGCAACTAACTTCAAAATTTTCTGAGTTACTTGTCAAACATATGTGAAAACTAAGTATGGACGTGTTTTCGCGCGGTGGTGCGACCACGCAACCGAACCTAATCATGTGATTGTTGGTCCTTTAAGGAGGTGACGTCTTTGATAGGTTTTCCTATATGATAAGGTGCTCGAAATCTTTTCAATTGTCAATTTCTGCCGAAAGTGGTGCATGCGACAACTCGGTTGATTCCTAAGGCGAGTTGTCGCGTAGTGACGCGATGCTCACTGTCAATGAAAAGCGACGCTCACGCCACCCTCTTCATCACGGTGCTCTAAACGCCACGCGCGAAATCACGTACATACACAAGTTCACGTAATCATTGCCAGACATGCTAGGCCTTGGTATTTGTTTATTCGTCGGATCTATTCCACTTGGAGGAGGGCACAGAAGCGAACTAAGAACAAACAGGGTGGCCTCTTATGGTAGGAAAAAGAAAGATTTTCTCGTAGGTCGCCAGAGAAAAAGTTTCTAGAAACTTTACTGTACTTACAAAGTATTGGTATTCGGCTGAGTAAATCTCACTGCCGCAGTTTACCAAAAGTCTTTGCAAATGCTCACTAGAGGTCCAGCCATGCTGCTTTGTACAGACTAGTAACTTCGAAATGTAGCTGAAATAAGTCACAACCACACCTATATATAAAAGAGTTTGTCCGTCGAGTGATCTAGCCTAAGTGAGATACGCCGCATCATACACAGCGGAGGTGGTCGACTGATCTAACATAAGTGAGATACTCCGCATTATCCACAGTAAGAGTGGCCGAATGATATAACCTAAACGAAAAGTCGGACACTATGTGTCTTCTGTTTGTAATCGTTCCGATTACTGTACTGATATCGGTTCCGATATCCAGTACTCACAAGAAAATAATACGTGGATGAGTAAGAATATTTATGAGCAACGAGTTATTAGAGAACAAGAACAACAATTTATAAATTACAGGGACCGAAATTGGAGTGCGGTCAAGAGCGGGGAAAAAGCGTACAATGTCTACTGGGGAGGGCTTTTTATGGGCATTTCCACGAGCGTGGTCACCGTTACTTCCTCGTATCTCCGTCGGATATGGTTTACGACCGAGGGCCGTCGCTGGCATATCCGCGAGAGCAAGCTCCGCGGGGTACGTTCCGCCAGCCATGCTCTTAACGAGCAACACGCAAAATACACCGGTCCCGGTCCACAGAGATATGTCGCATCATCCACAGCGAGAACGGTCGAATGATCTTACCATAGTGAGATACGCCTCATCATCTATAGCGCGGGCGAAATTTGCTATTGAACTTGGGATGATGCTGGAGCAAGGGAAGTGCAGCCCTTTACAGCTTAACACAACAGCATCTACGTGCGTTTCTGAGCGTCCAGATTTAAAAGCAGTGCAGCCGATTTCGTGCTATGAGCATTGGAGGACCACTAAAGGGGTAAGAATAGAACGGGGACTTCGACAGCGACCAGGAAGGAGCAACCTGGAGGAGGCATCAGGATGGGGGTCAATAGGGGGAATAATGAAGCAGACCAGAAGGTGGTACCAAGAAGGGTTTAGGCAATAAGGCGGGACCAGTGGGGAGTTACCAATAAGGTGGGCGGGGGCAGTAAGCAGGCCCAGCAAGTGGGTTTATTTTCAGGGGACCAATAAGGGAGACCGGATTTAGAAGATGTGACACCGATGTCGCGCAATTGGCGTTTGCTCGCCGTCGTCGTGCCATGAGTGTGCGAGCGCTATTTAATTGGGGTAGAGTAGTAAGTAGGACCGCGATGGTGGGGGGGGGGAGGGATCGACTGGAAGAAGGGACCTGAAAGCGGGACCAAAACAGGGAACTAGCAAGAAGGGAGCTTTAAGGTATTTCATACGGGGAACAAGGAGTCTGCCATCTGTGCAGCCTCTTCAAGCTCAACACAGCGGCCACTGCACGCGCTTTTGAGCTTCTGAATTCGAAGACAGATCTTCTGAGTTTCTGGTTCCAGAAGACAAGTCCGCTACGTCGCGCTATAAGCATCTAGGTAAACTGTAACGACCGAAGAACTCAGAGTTCAACATGGGATGATGGTGCTGCAGAGGAAGCGCAGCCTCCTCCTGCTTCACACAACGCCAAGTGCACGCTTTTCTGAGCGTCTGGATTCAGAAGTTGACTCCTCTACGCAGCTAGAGGCATATAGATTAAGAAGATGAATCACCGAAGTCGTGCGACAAGGAGCCGCTTTCAGAATTCAACGTGGGACTCTTCTGCAGGAGAGGAAGAGCAGCCTCCTCCTGCATGACACAATTGCAACTGCTCGCGTTTATTACCTTCTGGATTCAGAATAAGTGTAATTCTACTGTGCGCGTTTCTGAGCATTCAAAACCCGTGTCGCCGACTTTGTGCCATGAGCATAGAAGAGCCACTAAAGATGTAGAAATGGTAAAGGGACTTCTAGATTGGGGGCCAGGAGAGCGACCAGCAATGAGTGACCTGAAGGAGGGATTAGAATGGGACACATACAACAATGAAGCAGAACAGGAGTTGGCACCAAGAGGGGTGGAGGCAATAATGAGGGGCCGTTAGGGCGTTACAAATAAGTGGGAGCAGTAAGGAAGACCAGCTACGGGATCCATTTCGACTGGACCAGTAAGGGAGACAAAGCGTGCGGGTTTGAAAGATGTGACAGATGTCGCACTATGGGCGTCCGCTCACCGTCGTCGTGCCATGAGCGTGAAACTTTATGAGGTAGAGAAGTAACCACGGAGGGGGAGGACCCGGAAAGCGACCAAGAAGGAGGGACCTGAAGGTGGGACCAAGGGTTGAATTCACCAACGACTTACATAACTTTAACAGGGAATTCACAGCGGAAACTCAGATAACGCGGCATATCGCTCACCATATCGCTTGATAAGGCGCGCTATCAGGGGTTTCGACTGTAATTTTCTATGATAAATTGCTGTAAGTCGTTAATGAATCTTGCCACAGAACGGGGAACCCGTAAAAGGGAAGCTGTAAAGGAACTTAATACAGAGAACAAGAATTATACCATCTGTGCAGCCTCTTCCTGTTTGAAACACTGGTAAATGCGCGTTTCTGAACTTCTGCATTCAGTCGAAGTGTCCTTTACGTCGTGCAAGAAGAGTATAGACTCAGAATACGAGTTCTCCTCGTCACGTAACAAGGGAATGAATTTACGGGAGCGGCTGCAGAGGAGCAACCTGATGGACAGAAGTACTGAGCAGCAGGAACCAATGACGTTACTGGACGGTCCGGTGTGTCAAGCAGAAGACGAAATAATAAATCCTATGACGAAAGTAGTGAATGGGATCACGTCGATAATGTACGCTGCAAAACCTAGATGTTAGCGAATTTTATGTTTAACAGATATTGCTTTTCGTAGGTCAGTGCTAGGCCGCACAAAGCGCGCAAGTATGAGACAGGCCGGTAGGCGTGTCGGAGCACTTGTAACTACATAAAAAGGAAAACGGCGACATTCTGATGAGAGTTTACAATGCTATCGCCCATCAGGAATGATATGAGGTTAGCGCGTCGTTCACAGCTAATTCTACAATAACACATGGCTGTGTGCTGTACTCCTAACCATAAGTTCAGGTACAGGCTCATTCGGCCAGCAATTGGCGTCAGTACGTTCAGTAGCGTTTCGTTAACAGTGAACTAAAAATTACACAAAAATAAAACGGTTGGTTTCGCCACAAACATTATGCAAACTTATCTGTCCATTCTCATTCCTATGTGGCTGATCAATGAAGCGGGAAGATATTGTGAAGTAATTGAACCCAAACGAAGTAAAAATTGAAGAACAGGAAAGGCAGAAGCAGAAAGAAGATACTCATGCACTGTCAAGCTGCCTGAGCGATGTTTCTTTAACAACTAATGCTTACATGATTAGATTGGAGCAACTCAAGTTTAGCCGCTGTCTTCAGAGAACATCTACCTATGTTTATGATTCAAACAGTTTTTATTGCAGTAAAGTAATTGCTAGAGAACGAAACCTCTGAGAGAAGAAGAGCATCAAAATGGATTTTGGTTTGCAACAAAAGCCACCCAAATCAAAAGAATACGCTTTTCGGCCACTGAGGTACGATTTTTTTTTAAAATCGTCAGCTGCATTTGTTAACGAGCAAGTGACCATGAGAATTTACCTGTTGTGTTCATTGCCGGTTTAAGTCTCGTAATTGAAACACGTTTAGCGTAAAAGAGCTCCAATATTCCGTAGCCAAAATCAAGTGGCATTTATCGCGCTTTTCCGCTGAATAACATTATTAGTTTTGATACGCCATTGCGGCAAAAATAGGCCAAGAATGAAACAAGTTGACTTCTGTGATCACGTGAACCCATATAATAACGATCCGGTGTGTGCAAAAGCCTGGGACACCGGGGACCGAACCATCAAACCCCTCGGTGCACCTGATAGGCGACCCCGCTATCACTACACCAACCGACCTCATACGGTTGGGTGGCAGCAGGACGCCATGGATTTCGCGCTCACGCGTCCACGCGTTTTTTTTTTTTGACCACAGAAGAGCATTCCGAAAAAGTAACTATGGTTTTGGATTCCCCACCTTATATCCTGTAAAAATTGCGTCGCAAAAGCTCACCGCCACTCCGGAGGCTTAGACACATTGTAATAGTGCACAAAGAAACGAACAAGACAATCGTATAAAGCAACACACGAAGAATAATGAATGCACGCACAACGGTTGAGTGAAATAGCCCTTGCATTCGAAGAGAACCATTTATTAACAGGAACACTAACGTTAGCACTAAAAAGAGCATTCTAGCTCCATCTGAAATATGCTTCCAGCTTCGACGACGACGTGGATTTGGACAGTGAAGCTGATACGAAAACATTGCGAGGATCTCTGGATCGTCGTATGCATCAGAGATGTCAGTTTATATTTTTGATTTCATTTTTACCTTCAGGCAGGTGTTTGTAAAAGTAAATAATTGAGCTAGTGAGAAATGGGAAATATTACGTTGGCGTAAAGTGTAGCAAGCGTTACTTTAGGTATAGTTCTCGCCTATGATGAAAATGTCTCGACAACCCAGATGACAGCATAATTATCTACAGAAAATATAATACAGTGCATCCCTCAGCCTGACATTGAGGATGCCATGAACCTCGTTGCGATAGGCGTGAAGTCTTATCTTTTGGAAAACTTACCATTAGTTGGGTGGATTTTTTACGTGCCGTTCATAAGTATACGTATCCTAGATGGCAATGTTTTAACTAAAAAATAAGGTCTGAATTTAACTGTCCTATGTCCGGTAGCTTCCTTTTTATCGTACACCAATGCTTGATGCCTTCAGAAGTTATGAAGTCCAGTTTAGTTCGACGAACGGTAACGACGAAGGAGAGCTTAAGAAACCCTCACGCCCTTAATTTCTTTAGCATTGATGTGTATAGGAACGCAATGCTTCAGCGTTCTTCCCGGCTCAGGTCCGGCGGTGGTCTCCCGGCCTCGGGAATCGGAGCTACGGGCAAACTCATCGACTTCGTTTTTTGACTGATGAGAAAGTTTTCACGGATGTGGTCACTCACAGCAGCCAAAATCACCGAAAGTTTCTGTGTCCTACTGAAAAAATCTTGAAAAGCGGTGTACGCTGAAGAGCCCTGTTTCCGAAGTCTGTGATGGTTTGGGTTGGAATAACATCTGCACGAAATGCACTCCTTGTTTCCATGGGCAAAAATACCCGTATCAACTTCAATGTCTACCAAAAGTAACTTAAAAAGTTGATGTTTTTCCAGAGACCAGAAGAAATTTTCAATAGGAATTTTGGTTCTTCTGTAGGACCGAGCCCCACCACGTAAACCATAGTCTACAATCGCATTCGGTGGGCATAATAGGACATAAAGCAAGGACGTGTGTTCTCCAAACTCGCTGGACCTGTTCCCAATGTACTATTTCGCCTGGAGCGTTTAGATCAAATGGTCACCTCAAATTCTCATCAAAGTTTGGACAATTTGAAGGAAACCTCATTTGGAGAATGACAAAAGATGTCAACTACATGCGGCCCACAATAGGAGCGGCCACCAAGTCACTCGATGTCTGCATCCGAGCAAAAGAGATCATTTTGAGCGACTTTTGAATTTTGAGCGAATCTGGACTAGGTAATCCACGTACTCCAGCAATAAGGGTAATACCAGAGCATCTGTAATATCGTTTCTTGCTGCACATGTTTTTTTTAGCTCTGACGAGAAAGCCAGCGCACTATACTTCTAGAGTACTTTTTATTTTGTATTGTATTGTATTACTATCGTTTTAAAGGCTACAAAATAGCGAATTTTTCGTGATATGACACGCTCCATTACAGCGCAAGAGGCTTATGCTATGAATCGGAGACCATTATTGGAAAATGGCGTTTCTACGGAGGGAACAGATCGTCTGGTCTCTTCTTCAGTAGAGGAAAATGAAGAAGAGGCCGTAGCGCCATCTTCGTGGGGAAAATATGAGGTACATTCAGCTTGAAACCGGATCAGCCGTTTTAAAGCTTCGTCCTTAAAAAAGATATTAGCAATTTGTTAGGAAATTGCTCTTCTAAAATAAAGTAATAACTATGTTTTCAGCGCTGCTGTTTGTGGACCGCAATGGTCATATTCGTAATTCTTTTCGGAATAACCTTTTCCGCAACTGTTATCGGCTTGCTGCACATGTTTGAAATAGTCAGATATATTCGAGCACTTGGCCCTGTTTTGTGTCCACGTAATAAATTCAAGTAGGCAGTGAAAAGTCTGCTAACGTCCATGTTCCATCAATCATTTTGAAGCTCATATGTTAACGCTTTCTGGCAACGTATCATGTTAATAGCTCGCAGGTTTGTGGTAGATATCCATCTAGAGCAGAAGACTCCTCGTTCGTTCACCACGATTATGTGGTGGATTACCACGATTGTGCTGCAGCGAGAGTTGGTAATATGCTTTAGTAGCCTCGTTATCAATGTGGTGTGTTCATTGAATTCTTTAATCGTTTTTCGTGAAGCGCTTCACAAACGGGACGTTTTTGTGAACTCAGTTGTCTATGCGCTGCTCCGAATAAATCTTTCATAAATTTCGCAATTCTAGAAAAAAGGGTTTTGCAAATTAAGAAGAATTTCGCCGGGTTAAGAAGAAAGGGCGCGTGTAGCGCAGTCGGAGGAGGCGCGACTGTCGCCTGCACCCGATACCAGGGTCCTGGTTCGGATTTCCCGCCCAGGCCAACCAAGCCTTCCATCCCTCCGGGGTCGGTGAATTGGTACCAGACTTGTCTGGGAAGGATAAAGCGCTGACTAATTCACCGACCGGCCACCGCAAGTCATTGTATGGCCAAATACGCATTCATGTCGCCTCCACGACATTCCGTAGACCTTATTATTATTATTATTATTATTATTATTATTATTATTATTATTATTATTATAAGAAAACTTGAGGCGTTTATGTAGGATGATGGATAGCCGTGGTAGCGAAGGTAATGAAGGCCACATAGTAAAACGGCCATAAGTGGTATGTTGCGCTGTTCGAAATTTTGCAAGATTGTTGTGATATGCCATTTTTATGTATTGTGGATATTCCTTTTGGTTAAGAAAAGAAATAAATAGATGACCCCACCCCTTCCCTCTTCCCAAAACTATTAGGTTGTCGCAAAATTAATCGTCCAAACGGGCCGCTTACTTCAACCTGCTATGACTCAGCTTAAACATAACTTTGTTATTTGAAGTAGAAACCACCAAAAGTTTTACATTTTTGATAACGTAATGGGTAAGGAATGTAATGCTTTTCAGATCACAGGAATTAACAAAATCAAGGAGGCCAGATTCAACACCGGCCAAATTAGTGAATTGTTTCTGACGCAAATGAGAAGCAAGAGCTTGGAAAAAGTGGGGAAAGGGGAGAGAGAGTAAGGTGGGTGAGGGAGAATTTCGACACCTAAATGGGTCAATTTTCGCCAAGTGATTTGTTAGGTGTATGACCTTGCGTTGTCCTGCAACAGGAACGGCCTTCCTCTATTCACTATAGCCGGCCACAATTTTTGCAACTTTTGTTGGTCGTTTATATTGGTCGTTTATATTTGGTCTAAATCACAGCAATCACAGCAGTCTGTTGTGACTGTCCGATCAGGTGCAAAAAGCTGTAATGAAGTGCACCTTCACGATGCCACCCCAAAGTAAGCATAACTTCTTTAGGGTAAGGTCGAGTTGAGGTAAGGATGTGGGAGGAGCATCCTTATCTAGCCAGTCAAATTCCCGCCTCCTGATGTCGTAATGAACTCATTAAAGAACTTCATCTGCAGTTATAACACGGCTTGCAAAAGGGTCATTTTAAAGCGAACTAGCAGGTTGGAGCAAGTGTCGAAACGTGCCAGACGCTGCTCATCGGTTAGCTCATGAGGCACCCACTTCGACATCTTCTTCACCTTGCCCGCTCTCCGCCGAATGTCTTGCTACCGTACTGTGATGTGCGCCAAGGTCCTCTGCTAACGCTTTTGTATTCATCTCCGGATTTACTTCAACGGCTCTTCTTAAAGCTTCATCGTCAAGCGACGACCTGCGCCTGCAACCCGGTTTTTCTTCGAGATCAAAATCGCCAGAAGCGAATTTTTCGAAGCGGAGCCTCACCGTTCCAAGGACAGTCCGCCCGAAAAGCGCTGCTGAGGTTACGAGATGCCTCTGCTGCAGAATATCCCAATTTATATTCGTAAAGCGTGGTGACTCCATAGTCGCGTGGGTTCATGATTTTACTGTGCCCTGGAAAGGCCCGGCTAAAAAATTAGAGCGAGGTCCACGTATGTTTTTTGAAAAAGCAGCAAAAACGCTACCGAAAGGTATGTATGGCTTTCCCCGAGACGGAGTGGTTTAATGTAAAAACTTTATTAATACATACTTCTAAACGGAGATTAATTTTGCGACAGCCTAATGTTTAGAGCAGAAAATAGGGAATTCTCCTAAATTTCTTTAAGAAAAAATAGAAACAATAGCTGAATGAAAGAAGACAGCTACGATTATGAGAGGGGCGAAGACTGGAAACAGCTATATCTAAGATGCGTCGTTTAATGCTTCTCCCGTTCGCAACAATGTCGGAACTGCGTTCCAGGAACATAAGGCGGCTTCTATACTTCTGCCGCGGGGCGGTTGGCTGCGCCGCTCTGCCAATTTGACGAGCCGCTGCGCGATTGCAGTTAGGAAGGGTAGGGTCAGTCGCGGCCTCGAACTTCTGCGCACTACGAACTGTGCGCTGAGACGGTTCGACAACGAAGAGCTGCCCTTGAGCACGCTGCGCAACAACGAAACGATCAGCCATGGCTTGACACAGAGTATTTGATGAAGGTAATGGTCAGAATAACCGATGAACGGATATGTAATGCCGACATATTTAATGAAATGTTTTATTGCATTCCACTCAACAATTAAGTTCAATGTTGGTATTCTAATCGATGATTTGAAGAATATGAATACAGTGAAGCTAACATTCTGAGATTTTTAGCAGTGAAGCGGTGAAAGGGCTTTAATTGCCTCAGTCGCACCAAACAAATGCAAAAGGCCAAGTATAGTCAGAGCGAGGAACAGTAGGAAAAACATCATAGTGATGGCAATGATGACGAGCAAAGTTGTTCCCTGAAAACTGCGCACTCTAAAAAGTGGTCGATTGTTCACAACGTCGAAGCGCAACGTACAAATGGGCCTCCAGTTATGCTTCTGCTACCACCAGAATGCTTTCTGGAATTCTTCGCAGCGGTCTTTTTCCGACGAGGCTTCTTTTTGGGTGTTGCTGAAAAGACATTCCTTGACCTTGGAAATTAAAAATCGTGTTTCAGAGAAACTTCATGATGTTATTAGGTTGTAACGAAATAAATGGCACTGAACCACTGTAAATTTAAACAGTTAATATCTCGGCTTGTAGGCAAGTTTATTAATCGAAATAAAAACCCTATGATTCTACACATCTTTGCCAACGTGACGCAAGCTTTTTTATCCCAGTAGCCTAAAAATCAGAAGTTCTGGAATTGACGAAATCTTCGAAGGCACTTTCGGCATCCTGTTGGTATTTGAATATTTTCCCTACCAAGAAGTCGCCAAGATGCTTGAAGAAATGGTAGTCTGTTGGGGAGAGGTCGGGAGAAAACGGAGGATGTGGTAGAGTTTCAGTGCTCAGCTCATTCAATTTCTGCAACGTCATTCGTGCTACATGGGGCTACTAACCTTGGGCTACTAACTTATTCGTATGAAGCCAGGGAATGTTAAACTCTGCTGAACCGCTGCGAAGCTCGGAACCCTGCCAAAATGGTAAAGTTTCGTCAGGGAAAGTCACTATTTGTTCATTTTGAAACAAGGATTCTACAATGCGAAACAACAGAGATGGGCTGCTTGGTTAATGAAGCCATTACTTTTTGCTTTGCTACATCTATACATGCGTTAACAAAATCTTACCCTGTTTTACTCCTACTCCAGAGGTTGTGTCCGTCATGAGATCGACGTCATCTCCTTCCCTGTAGAGGAATACTCTTACTGCAGTTGACTATTTTTCTATATGCATGAAGCATTCCATGTACAAAAAGCTGCACAAGTAAATGGAAAAGAGGGCCTGATGATGAATTATGGTAGATCTATTTTAATTTGTGCCTTTGAAAATATCAGTAGCACATGCTACTGGCGGGTGATATGTGTGTGGCCTTTACAGCCTGTCTGTCTTGACTTTCTATCATCGTAGTTATCGTTCTTCATTCATCCCTTGTTTCATTTTGCATTCTCCTTATTACTACGTCGAGTGCACACACAATCAGGAGCCAGATTCATTAACGATTTGCAGCAATTTAACGGAGAAAATAAAGCCAAAATCCCTGAAAGCCAGCATATCAAGCGATATGGGGCCGGATTCATCAGTGACCTATAGCAATTTTACAGAAAAAATACAGCTGAAATTTCTGATAGCGCTGCGAAATGTTTAACAATATAGCGTGTTGATACGCCGCGCTACAGGAATTTCGGCTGTATTTTCTCCGTGAAATTGTTGTAGAGCCCTACGCACACTTTTGCGGCAACGCTGCACGCGGCAGGCTACAAAACCGCCTCGCAGGGGGCAAAACTGCCGCTTAAGGGCTCCGCCTAAAGCCCCTTTCATACTCGTGGCGGCGGCGGCGGCGGCGGCGGCCCAATGGTTTAGCATAGGAAGGCGGCGGCGATGACGTGCCCGAGCGGCGGCCACGGCGGTGGAGGGGTTTTCATACTGGCAGCGGCGACGTCGCCGCGGCCACGCCCCGCCACGCCCCTGGCGGCGCCGCCGCCGGGGCCGCTGCCCGAGATGGCTGGGGCCATTTCGGGCGGCGGCCACGAGGGGCAGCGAGAGCGGCGGCACAGACGAGACCGCTGCGCGTACGCGCGCGCCAAACGCAATTAGCGCTGGCGGCGGCCGCCGCCACCCCTAGGCGGCGAGAACGGACACCGCCCCTCCACCTGCCGCTGAAGCGGCGGCGGCCGCCGCCGCCGCCCCTCGGACGAGTATGAAAGGGGCTTAAGGCGCCTTTTATACTTGCGCCGCCGCGCGGCGCGGCGTGATGGTTGACATGGCTATCGATCTTTCGCGCCGCCCGGCGGCACCGCATCACTTTCATACTCCGCCGCCTCGAAACACCACATTGGACGGAATTTCGGGTTACGGTATTCGGCGAATCGCGCCGCTGGAGGGAAGAGCGCGGCGCGGCGCGATCAGCTGCGGCAGACTCGGTGTGCAGTGGAAGAGTTCACACCGGGATGAAATATTTTGCTATCTCCTTTTTGTTTTGGTTCCCCAATCAACAGAACAAAGAGAGTGTCGCAAAATTATGGCGCTATTGTAGTACATTCAGGATTCCAAAGGTGGAGAAGAGGTCGAGAAATTTTTTCGACCCAACTTCGTCCAGCGAGGAGTTAAAACACACGTCTAACTACATATAACGGGGAGTAGAGCAGAGTAGAAGTGCAATACAAAATAGGGCACTAGTTAAAAGTTCCGACTTCACCGACAAGACTTCGGTCAAAAAAATTTTTTCGCTGAAACTTTGTCTAGGGGATGCTATTTGGGGTGCTGATCACGAATCTGACATCCGTTTTTCACGATTAGGTCGGTGATCACCCATATCATTAACAAGGATGGTTCAGGCAGAGGCACCGATTTCGCCGAAGCTTCGTCTGAGGGAGGGGGGGGGGGGTATTTGGTGTGCTGACCACGAACCTGACATCCGTTTCGTAAGCGTCAATATCTTATAACGAATTTCTCACCTTGAAGTAAAAGCTGGATGAGGTTCGGTGGTGAGAACGATGCAATAAGATTGAAACAATGACGAGATTTCATTGATAAATATTGTGACTAAAAATGACCAAAACTAACTGAAATATATCAGCGGAGGAATAAAAAGGCATGGAAAGTATATCGCAAGAAATACTCTAAAGTCGGTGATCCTGCCTAGACCACCCTTTTTAACGGTATGGCTGGTCTCCGATCGAATCGTGGAATACGGATGTCTAATTCGTGATCAGCACCCCAATTACCCCCTAGAGAAGGTCTCAGCGAATTTTTTTCGACCGAAGTCGTGTCGGTGGAGTCGGAACTTTTAACTAGTGCCAAAGGATCATTTAGTGCCATTTGCATTGCAGGGGATTCGACTCAATACCACACTCACCAGTTTCAACCCTAGGTTGAGTAGACGACTTCTAACCCATCCTTAAAGAAGGATTCGTCGCCTCTCACAGGAGACCCACCACTTCTCACAGAAGATCCACCACATTAGCAAGATACATTCAGTTGCTCAGCCGGCGAATCCTTTCTGTTTTGGTTTTCCATTGGTATTGACTCAAGGGACCTCTCCTTCGTCATCCTTGACGAACGGACCGTAGTTAGCATAAGCTCGTGGCCGCGCGCCGCTGACGCTCCCCTTCCTGACTGCAATTGCGCAGCGGCGAATCAAATTCGGAGCGCGCCGCGGCCAGTCGCGCCGCATCCCAAATTGACGCGCCGCGCCGCGACGAGAGTATAAAAGGCGCCTAAGGCTTTGCGGCGTTGCCGCAGCCAGCAACCGGCAAAAGTGGGGCGGAGCCTTCAAGTTGCGGGGCTCCTCCCACTGTGACGGCGCCGTGCTCCGACGTTGCCACAGCACGGCGCCGTCGCGGGGCACTCCAGTGGAACCTGCTTGCTCCGAAGGAAACCGCGCTCCGATGAACGACGCGCGTCCGAAACAAGAAATCAGCTGAAACTTAGCGATATATTTATGGATTGATTTTGGGTTGCTTGCAATAACAGCTTACGCGATAAGTAGCCTATCACATCAAACCTATGAAACCTATGAAACAAGCGAAATAGCTAACACTAACACAAGAACAACAAAATACCACCACAGACGTCGTTCGGATCGCCGAAAATTAACAGCTCATTGGCCCTATCGATCAGCTAACTTAAAGGACGCATGTCTTTTCATTTCAGTTTCCTAGCGCGATCGGCTAGAGCGCAGGCATCCTCTGCCTGCAGCATTGACGCACCGACGGCAACAATGAAACATTATTGTCGTCGGTGCGGCAATGCCGCAAAAGTGTGCGGGTGCGGGACGCCACCGGCGGCCTCTGCGTCCCTACCCCATGGTGAAGGATAGGGCTGCGGCAATGCCGCAGAAGTGTGCGGAGCGCTTTAGGCGGCACTCATCCTCAGCATTGCCGCCCACTCCATCGCGAGAGAGGTTTTATTATCATTATCATTATCAGTTTCCATTCTAAATCCCGCCACGTTCAGCTAGAGCCCACACAGAAATTATCGGCAGCAAAGCGGCTGCAGTGGCAATAATGCCTCGATGTATTACTGCCGCTGCCTCGTTTGCGGCAGGCGATACCGCGCCTGCCGCGTAAGCGGCACATCACCGGCAGTCCGGACTAGGGCAGTTTTGCCTAGCGCGGCGATTCTGCGTCTCTACCCTATGCTTAAGGATAGTTCCGCCGTGTAGCTGCAAAAGTGTGTGTAGGGCTTAAGTCGTTAATGAATCCGGGCGCAGATGCTAAGTGAGGGCCTACTTCTGTTTTGGACAACAAATTAGATAAACACATTAGATTTAAGCCAAGCCCCCCCCTCTCCAGTGGACATACTAGTGTCTTCCCTCTTATCTTATTTTGCATTTGATGCTTTCCGGATCTCATTTTTGCATTTTAGGTCCACCTAGGATGCGGTCTAGTGCGTCCTATCTGGACCATCGAAATTCTCTGCAGCCACTCCACTCGGATGGTACCCGCACCTCAACTACAGTAATCTTCGGATAGTTGCTCGGAAGTTATAAAGGCCCTTGAAATATATAAACCTATGCTGCTCGAAATATATAAACCTATGCTGTGGGCGTGTGTAGCGCAGTCGGAGGAGGCGCGACTGTCGCGTGCACCCGATACCAGGTTCCTGGTTCGGATTTCCCGCCCAGGCCAACCAAGCCTTCCATCCCTCCGGGGTCGGTGAATTGGTACCAGACTTGTCTGGGAAGGATAGAGCGCTGACTTGTTCATCGGCTGGCCACCGCAAATCATTGTATGGCCAAATACGCATTCATGTGGCCTCCACGACATCCCGTAGAAGTAGAATGCGCTGGCGCATCCCAGAAGGGATTGAGTAACGCCGTCCTTTATCCTTATCCTATCCTTATGTTGCTCGAGAGTCTTGTGGACTGTGAGTGTTCACCAATTTCAATTGAGCCGGTGGCGGTGCATCGATGAATGAAGCAATTGCCCTATTACATCAAGCCTCCCCGCCCCCCCCCCCCAAACCTAGGATTGCAACGAGCACACGCCTCAAGGCATACGAACGTGTTCTGTAAATCCTTGTAAGGAATATTAGTTTTTATTTTTTGTTTTTTCATGCATTTTTATGCAATCGTAGTTGGTGGTGGTCAAACAAGCATGATTTTGCCATACGGGCACAAAATCTACACCGTACCTTTTTCGCTTATCTTTCCGACCAGTGGTATTCACAAAGAAATCAAGAAATTATTCTTCACGTCGAATTGCGCTGATCGGTTGCGTTAGCCACCTTTGCCAGTGCCAGTGTACATTTTGGAGTAATGCAAGAAGAGGGGGCAGCCTATCAACATTCAAACACAAGTGCGAGGTTAAGCGGCATTTCCCACGTGTGAACGAGTTTTTAGTTGGACCATGATGTACGGTATGACTTAGGCCATCTCGCTGCAACGAACACGCACAACGCACACGTCAGTTTGCGTACGATGTGGGAAATTCCATGTCACCATATCCGACTGCTACGTTCGAGGCGTCGAAGCCCAAGTCAGGCTGCCCCCTCCTTTTATTGCGCCTACATTTTTGGTGAAATTATACTCCAACAATGGAAAACATCGATTGTTGTGACTATTGGGGAAGTGTACTTCCAGTCAAAGCAGAGAATAACACATAAGAACCTAACAAGAGAAACATTCGCGATGGAATGCTAATGCACATACGAAGGAACGGCGTGAAGTGAACTTGAACTCCTAATACGATTACGGTGTAGAAATTGTGTCCGTATGGTAGAATCATTTCTATGGTGTTCACTCTCAAACGACTTCAGAAGAAATGAATCGCTCCGTATTGAAATTTACTGAAAATACTCAACTTACTCATTCTTTAGAAAAGAACTGCACTAACGAAATCAAAATAAATAATACAGAAACTTGAGAGTGTATAACATTTGTGAGCGAGGTCGAGACGTCAGCAAATGATTAGGACGTGAAATACATTGTCTTTCCTGTGTCCGAAAGGTTGATTGATGGTGTCTTGACCTGTTTTTATTTTATTTTACTGATGTTATCTGATTCAGTTGATTGAAGGTTATCCACTCTCTTTGTAAATTTAGTAAAGGGACCTCCGTTACCAGGCTTGGACCGAGAATGATTCTCTTTATGTAGCCTCTTCCGACTAGGAAATCGGAAATTGAGACTATCTGTATAACCAGGTTAGCATAGCTCATTTATCTCCACAGGTTATTGCCCATTTATTGTGTTTTGTTATGTCGGGAAATCGTTTAAGAACGGCCACCACCAACTAGGATTGCACCCTGATTTCGTTCTTGAGGCAAGAGTCAGAATCTTGTTCACCACATTTGGAGCCCGTGACATTGCTAGGTACTTGGTCGCCGTCCGCATTTTCCGACAAGTAGAGCAATATCTTAGCGAGATACGTCATGACAACAACGTCTTCATCCACTAGAGAGTTCTTCAACACAAGGAAAATTGTCTGATCCTTGGAAAGAGAGGACGGTGAGCCGGTTTTGCGCACAATTACGGAGAAGCCTCCAGTGTAGGACTTCTGACCGGAATCACCCATAGTCTCTAGTTGAGGCGAGAATTTAAGGAATTGTGGTGAAAATTGAAGGAATCTAGAGAGAAGAGCGACGTTCTCCTTCCCTCAATTGCCTCCATTACTGAACCGAATGACTTCAGAGTTCCCCGAGATGCGTTTCCCAATCGTCTCCATTCAGCTGTTAGGTTTTTAGACGACGTCACGCCAATTAGCGACGAGGTGCAATCCTAGTTGGTGGTGGCCATTCTTAAATGATTTCCTAAGAGTTGGATGTGCTCCGTATTGAAATATATTGAACATATTCACTGGAAAACAACTGCACTAACGAAATCAAAATAAGTGACATGGAAACCATGAGAATACATAACATTTGTGAGCTAGGTGCAAGTGATTTTGACGTGAAGTACATGGCCTTGTCTGTGTCAAAAATGTTGATTGATAGTGTCTTGGTCTATTTTTATTTCATTTTTCTCCATGCTATCTGTTTTAGCTGCTTGAAGATGATCCTTTCCCAGTGAAAATCATGTAACGAGGTCCTTCTCTACTAGACTTGTACCGAGAACGGCCCTTTATGTTCCCCTCTCCCGACTAGGAACTCGGAAATTGAGTATTTTGGGAAATGGATAACCAAGATGACGCACTTTACTTATTTCTATATGTTGTTGCCACTTATTGTGTTTGTTATGACGGGGAATTGTTTAAGAGCGGCCACCACGAACTAGGATTGCACCGAAATCAGTTCAGGATAGAGCTACATGACAAGGAAAGTGATTAGAAATGCGATGCATCTATGTGATAGCAGTGACCCGGACATCTTGTCCTCGGCGCGCCCCTCGCCCCGATCCTTTCTGAGGGCGGTGTATCCAACGACTCTCCATCGTATACCGGCTGCCTGCGCCATCCTGCTTAGAGATCGCGAGTCGGCGTCCACGTTGTCGATTGATCGATCGATGTCTTGTGCAACCGCGATGGCACCGCTGGCAAGTGGGCCGTGATACAGTGGGTAAGGGGTTTACTTCATGGGAGGGATGTTGGGGTTCGGTTCCCTAGCATTCCCTTAACCCTTTATGCTCTCAAATATAGAGTTGTGATAAGGGACCGGCTGTCTAATTGCTCCACTTTTTTATTGAAAACCAGTTACCGTAATGGCGCCATATTTTCGTTCGGCTTCTTCTTGTCTTGAGCTGGCATTGGCGGCATCATTGGCGCATCTTTTTGATCTAAGGGCGGCGCGTCCACAACATTCTTCTGATCACCCAGAGGCTCATACAGATCCATCTGCTAAAACAAACGACCTCGACAGGTTACGCGAAAACACACTCACTTCGGAAACCTCACCTCGCTCCCTGCTCCCACGAATGCGCTCAAAAAGTGAACATCACTAATCTGATGTCATGATACGGCTTGATGTTTTGGTAGATGAGAACCAGATAATAGTGAGGAACCAACATCGTGATTGGATGGAGCTGGTAAATTTCCATGAAATCTGCAGGCGTTTTGAAATTAGGATCTCCAGCCGCAGTGGCCGTATTCATAAATGTTCCCGGGAAAGTTCACGGTTTCCTACGGGAAGCGATCTGGGGCCAGATTCGTCAACCGCTTATCGCCCTCTAAGGGCCCATTATACTTCGACGCTGAGCGACGCGATTGATTAATTTGGCCAGTATATGTGGCGTCGCTCGCTCGGCGTCGGAAGTATAAACGAGGCCTAATGGTGAAAATAGCACTAAGCCTTATTATAGAACATTCGTCAGCATCGGTATTTGGCGGTATTTTCCCCATTAGAGGGCAGTAAGCGGTTGATAAATCTGGCTCAGGTCGAGAACTAGAAACAGCTACTCAGACAAACTTCGGAAGCGACCGCTGGCCGGTCTGGGCCACCTGAACAAAGGGGGAGATCCGGCGGGCGGCAGATCCCAGCTGAATTCAGGCCAGCACCTACCGCGGGACCCCTGGCATTAGTGGTCGTTTAGGCCTATGTTATACTTCGGCGACGCGTCGCCGACGTCGGCGACGCTGTGCTGTAGGGGCTGCTACGCACTGCGTAGCAGCCCGCACATCACAGCGTCGCCGGCGACGTCGCCGAGAGCTCCGCAGGGGGTGTTATACTTCCGCCGTCGACGTCGGCGACGCCGGTGTCGCCGACGTCGCCACAGACGCGTCACCGACGTCGCCGACGTCGGTGACAGCGCGTCGCCGTGCACAGCACGGCGACGATCCGTCACCGACGTCGCCAACGTCATCCAAGGGTGGCAGAAAATGCGCTACGGTGGACTGTTATGATTGTGGGTTGGTTCTTCGTTCCCGGAACTGCCATCATCACCACCGTACTTCGAATTACGAAATCGAGAAGTGCAAAAGACACCGTCTTGGGAACACAAAAAGTGCTATTCACTAGAACACTGAGTTTTTGGGAGGGAGTGGGACCCTAAACCTTAGCTCCCTTCACTTTGTCACTTCTCTTTCTTTTTGTGTCCTTCTCAGCCCTTCTGTTCGCATTTTCTAGGCCTATTTGCTTCCTTGTAGAGCAAATAATACTAAATAGAACTGTGTAGAAAATAGGTAGTGTTTCCTCGCTTTCTCAAATGGTAATGCAAACCTAAGAGTTAAATTTTCCTTTGAACTTCGAGAATTCAGCGTAAATTTAATTTAAAAACGATTTAACGAAAAAGGTATTTGCTAAACCGAAAATGCTGGTAAAAGCGTTAAATTGGTAAATCAATAGTCGTTAAATGCGAAACACTATCCCATACTTCTATTGTTATTGGGATAGACTGCGCCATGCACTCGTCTGTTATTTTGCATTTTACAATTTATTGATAGTGTTTCGCTTGAATACTTGTTATAATCTCTTTACAAAGTAATCGTATTGATTGATTTGTGCTTCTTTTAAAAGTTAAAAACCTAAAAACATACTATGTCTTGCGAAAAATACAGGGCATCCTAAAAAATACAGGTACTGTTTGAATGGTTCTAACATTGCTGCTAGTGAAACCTTTGAAGACGTTTGAGACTCATATGAAAGCACAGGTAACGAGATTTATGTAACGTGTAAATAGCCCCGTCTGAAACCTTGCATTTCAGGCTTGTTTGGTTGTGCATGGTTTGAATGCTTACAATCTTGTTACTACTTGGCCACATTAGTTTATGATGTGCTTTTTTTTGATGTTTAGAACTTGACAGTGACGTGAAAGACACGGGACATGCGAGTGATGACATTGAAAACGCGCTCCGATGCTAAAAATGCGCTCCGATGCTCTCCTGTCAACGACGTCCCCGACACCGCCACAGAATCTGTTGACGACGTCGCCGACGTCGACCACGCGTCTGTAGCGACGTCGTCGACGCCTGTGGCGACGTCGGCGACGTCGGTGGTGACGTCAGCGTCGGTGACGTCGGTGGCGGGCTGTCGGTGACGGGTTGCAGCGTCGGCGACGCGTCGCCGAAGTATAACATAGGCCTTAGTGTGCGCGCGACGCGCGAAGCGATGCATGTGTTGTGTCCAAATTGATCGAGCGACGCGGCTGATCAATTCGGATACAACAGATGGCATCGCATCGCGCGTCGCGCGCACACTAAACGACTTCTTGGTGGCGTGCGAGACAGTGACGCCTCGCCGCCCCGACCGGGCAAACGGCGGACCTCCGGCGAGGTGCTCGCTGTTTACAACGCTAGTTGGCGCCCAAATCGATCACGCTCACGCCGCTCACAGCTCGTTTCCGTCCGGCGACCTTTCGCTGCAGCACTACACATTCATGGCACAAGCTCTTAGAAGATCTGGCTGAGCTCGTCATTTTTTGAATATGCCTAGGTGCGATGAGAAGAAGCTGCTAAATAGGGTCGGAAGAAGGGAGGGGTCACTCCCTACTCAGTGTCCTTGGTGGTACGCCTTGAAAAGAAGGTACGTGTCCAGTTACATCGGAATGGCTTACCTCAGTTCACCGCAGGGGAGAACACACCATCCTTGAGAAGGCATTTTTTCGAATGCAAGTTTTCGAGGATTGCTAGACTGAATTGATCACATATTGTACTTATCCGCCCGATGGCCACGGTATGATATTCATGGAGGATATACTGGTCCATCAGGGGATCTTTACAATTTTTTTCTTCTTTCTTTGGAGAACCCTTTGTAGAGCAGGGATCGTGGCAGCAGTCCTTTTGAATTATCTTTCTCTGGTTGCAGTCACCAAACGGGGTTGAAGGTGGATAACCTTCAGCCCCGCCTTCGCACTACTATGCTCAGCTTTTCTGTTGATGTTACCGTGAAGGCAGTAAAAAAGTATAAACCGTCTCTTGGCACTTTCCGGTTTCAGAGCATGACCAAGACGGGAGCTGAAGTACATAGAGGTCAATATTGTGGCAGTTATGAATTCAATAGGGCCAAGGTATGTCGACCTCAGAACGATTCTGTGGAAATGAAATTCTTATCCAAAGGATTGGCTTATTTCTCCAAGGCTCCAAGTTTTCTGTGGATAGAAAGCCAATGGAGCGGCTCCTTGAGGAATGAGCTAAACGTATGCACTCCGACGTCGGTCTCCTTCATGAAGACAGAGAATGACTGCAAGGAGGTCGACAGACTTACAAGGAAGCTGGAGAAAGCTTCCGTGGATGCGGATGAGAGTGCTTCATACTCACTCAGGAAGGAAAGAAAAGAGTAAAAAGTGTAGAAAATCGGTCCCCGAAGAGGGTGAACCGTTGACTTCATCTTGTAAATATTATAAAATAAAGCTTTGTATTTGACTGATGGTTGTGGTGTTGCATGGGTCTGTGATCCGTGGAAGTCTGGTTCCAGTTTATGTTTGAGTCTGTATGGTTACAGGTCTGGGGTAACAATGCAGGGTTAGGCAAGCCCAGCTCTCGTTCATCAAGTATAATACCGAGTAATGCTTTTTTTTTCAGGTCTCGTGGAACTGCCGCCTATCACGGGCTGGGAGGAAGCATATGGGCACGTGGGCGGCGTGGCTAGGCACGGTTGAGTCTGAGCCCTCATAGTCTTTGGCTTGACTTGTGGTTAGTCATGTCCGCCTTGTGTGCTCTATACTTTTATTTTTTTAAAGGTAGGTTTGATTTTTTGCACACCCCAAAGTTGTATTTTAGTTAGATGGACTTGGCCTAGACCTGATAACTTACTGAGATTTGCTATTGGCGAGTGCCAGCGTTCGTGAATATTTACAGAAATGTAGGACATCTACTATGATCCGACTTCGAGAGCATAGCTCTATAACATGACGGTGTGAGACTTGAATCTCATTCATAGCCATAGCACATGTATGAATGATGTGGTAGTATAAGAGATATGACGGTTTCATACCGAAAGAATAAACGTTGGGTCAATGGGGAATCCGGCGATACATCTCTACAACCATCTGGAGCATAAGTGCATTTGTTCGTAACCAGCTCCCTTTGAAAAGCTGACAAGGGCCCTGAAAGTTTCGGTGTTACATCGTTAAGAAATCTAGCGTATAGGTGTGGCTTTCAGTTGTGCTGCATGTCCAAAGCCCCTTTGATAGGAGCCACATTCCTGAGAGGATGCGAGACCTGTGCGGGCAGTGGAGCAAGCTGTACGATCATACCTTGGACACGGTTGCTTGAAAGTGCAGCCTAAAGTGGGTGATAAACCTCACCTAAGGCTAAATATGGAGTCGAATTCGATAGCAAAGAAGTGCTGTGAAGGAAAGTTGCAAAGAATTTTGAAGAGAGAGTTCAAGAGAGCGTGAAATTGCTGGAGTGGAACCGGAGAGGGTTGACGTAGCCGGATAACTAAGTCAACTAATGTCGCTTAATTGGAACTGCGGGAGATGTATGCTGCCTATGGCTGCGCTGACAGCGCTGGTCGTGCGTTCCGAACCGTTTGGGGTTGCCCACAATTTCGGCGGTGGTGTATTGCTGGCGCATAGGATTGACTTGGCAAGCGTTTTTGCCCTATTTCATTTTAGGATGTCAGCGTGAAAGTCGACCACCTCTCCGACCCCTCTTGAAACACGGACCGAGGAGTGTAACTTGTACTCGAGTCAAAGGGTGGAAAACCTCAAGGCGTAATGAAAGTAAAGGTCGGTTAACGGGCTTACATGGAATCCGTTTCGTTTTCGAAGCGGCGCACCATGGCCCTGTCTTGTCTGCTTGCAATTGTGCAGCGGTAGAGGTTGGGATCCAAAAGATGGTGAACTATGCCTGAGAGGACGAAGTCAGAGGAAGCTCAGGTGGAAGTCCGTACCGGTTCTGACATGCAAATCGATCGATAGGCATGGGTATAGGAGCGAAAGACTAATCGAACCATCTAATAGCTTGTTCCCTCCGAAGATTCCCCTGGCTGGAGTTCATAACAGTTATATCCGATCAGGCAAACGATTAGAGGACTTGGGGTCGAAACGATCTCATCCTTTTCCCAAACTTTCAATGGGTATGTTGTTTCGGTTTCTTCTTTGAAATGCTGACACTAACGCGAGCTCCAAGTGGGCGATTTTTGGTAGGAAGAACAGGCGCTGTGGGATGAACCAAACGTTCTGTTAAGTTGCCTAATCTTTCGCTCATGAGACCCATAAAAGGCGTTGCTTGATATAGACAGCAGGACGGTAGCCACGGAAGTCGGCACCCGCTAAGGAGTATGTAACAACTCACCCGCCGAATCAACTAGCCCTGAAAATGGATGGCGCTAGAGCGAGAGACCTATACCCAACCGTTGCTGGCTTGCGCCTGACGGCAACGATTAGGAGGGTCGTGGTGGTTGCGTCGAAGGCTTTGGGCGTAGGTCCAGCTGGAGCTTCCGTCAGTGCAGATCTCTGGGTGGCAGCAAATATTTGTGTTCGATCCTTTTCGATCCTTGAAAACTGAAGTGAAGAAGGGTTCCACGTGAACTGTAGTTGGATGTGAGTCAGTCGATTCTAAGATGCTGGCTTATGCCTTGTATCATCGAGGGGGAAGTCTCTTTTCTTTCGGAAATCAAAAGGGAGTAGGGTTAATATTCCCTAACGCAGACACAGAGATTGTGGCTCGTTGAGTCACTTGCACGGTAACGCATTCGAAGTTGGTTACGTCGCTTAGAGACCGAGCAAGAGTTCTCTTCTCTAGTTAAGTAGCGGACTCCCTGAAATCGGATAAGCCGTAGATAGGATGTTGTTTTCGTAAAGCTTCGTGGTTTTTGTGATGTCTCGTGTTCTCTGGACGGCCTTTGAAAAGCAGGGAAGGCTATTAATCTGTGCTGAATCGTATATTGCGAGACAATGCGCGGAAGAGGGGGGGGGGCAGCCCTTAGGCTTCTACCTAGCATTCGGATATGATGATTTGGAATTTCCTACACCAGACGTTCAAAGACCTGCCGGCCGCCAAACGTCTGGGAGCTTCGCCCGAACCGGGCAATAGAACACGCTGAACGTCTTCTTGTCCTCCTAAGGCCTTCTCTCATTCACTACAGTAGAAAAAAAAAACTGGTTTTGCCATATAGAATGGTGTAGTGGAATATGGTAGGGCAAAATTTTCAAAACTGCTCCTATGGTGCCTCACCCTCTATTGCACGTACGCGATTCATTCTCTGAAGTACTGCTTCTATTTATTAATTATGGCCCCCTTCGATGGTTCTATTACTGGATCCTTTGCTGAACCCCCATAACTGGTGTTCCCTTTATTGACTTCCTTACTAGTCTCCCTTGACTGTTCCTTTACTGGTACCCCATTTATTGGTCCCCTTCAATGGACCCCACCCTCTTCACCGCTCCCCATTACTGGTCCGACCTTCACTGATTCCCCTTTTTAGGTAAACCTTTTACAGGTTCCCACCTTCACTGGACCCCCCCCCTCTCCTCCACCGGTCCCACCCTAACTGGTCCCCTTTTTCTGGTCCCTTTTCAGTGGTCCCCTTTATTGTCACCCTTTTCACCCTTCACTGCCCCACCCCCTCCCTCTTCGTCGGTCCCTACTACTGCTCTCACCTTCACTGGACCTCGATTTACTGGTTCCCCTATCCTTTACCGGTCCTTCTTCACTGAACCCCCCCCCCCTTCTTCACCGGTCCCCACTGCTGGTCCCACCTTCACTGGTACCCCTTTACTGGTCCCCTATTCACTGTTCCCCTTTTACTGGTCAACCGTTTACCGGTCCTTCCTTACTGGACCACCATCCTTCACCGCTCCCCCATTACAGGTCCTACCTTGACTGGTAACACGTCTGAATCCGTACAGGCCTTTCGCGACATCAGTGACACCCCTTTTTGAACCCAGGCACCTGATGAACGACGTCGGTGACATGTCTCCTCAAGCCGGACGTCCCTTGCGTGACATCAGTTACACGTCTCGTCAACCCAACAGCCATTACGCGACATCAGTAGCACGTCGTCTGAATCCGAACACCCCTTCCGCGACATCGGTGACACTTTTTCTCAACCTGGACGCTCTTTGCATGACATTGGCGATCCCCTCTTCTGACCCCTCTCAACACGGCGTAGGTGATATCACACAACTACAACCCCCTCCCCCCCCCCCCCCCCCCTCATACCCACACTTCCTCCCAAAACACACTCTTCCAACACTTCTGTGCAAACAAACAAACACACTCACTCACACAAAGACAAATGACCGTTCTTGCTTATAGCTCTCGCTTGTATATAGTAGGATTGTATACAACCTGACGAATACGTACATGCAGTGCAGGTTGCAACGAGAACGGCTCAGATCAAACGCTACCTCTCGCGCCAACTGAACGGGCAAAAACTTGTCCAACACGTGGTAAATGCCACATCACCTCGTAATTGTGTTTGAGTACCGATGGGCTGCCCTCTCCCCCCCCCCCTCCTCCTGCATTGCGCTGACATTCCCAACGCTTCATGAGCGCCATGATGATCTATCCTAGTAGAGAGCACGAACAAGGGCAGTTTCAAAATTTAGTCACTGTATTAGGTTGGCAGCAAAGTTTCCCGTCACTATCAGAATTTCCTCAAATTTATTTATGTTCCTCAATACCAGCAACAATTAACAAACACATGAACCTTCCTTATTCGACAGCATATTCCCATGTATAAGGCAATTGTTGGATACGGCTTCTATAGTAATCTGAGGTTTTGAAGAGAAAAATTCGGTGAAGCACCTTCTGAGCTGTTCCAAATAGTCAACGTTTTTGGAAGTGGTTGGGTGGTGGGCATAGCATATGGTGGTCTGTTTCCGCCAGTGACTCTCGGAAGCGCCGAACATTCTGTAGTGGCTACAGTTTCATGTATGTAGGCGAATGTAAAGTGCAGACACCAGGCCACCGCGCCTAATGTTTCCACTTGAGTTGATGACGCCGACAAGACTGTCGATTCAATCCTAACTTGTGGTGGCCACGCTTAAACGATTTCCCGACATAACGAAACACAGTAAATGAGCAATAAACTAGAGAAGTAGTGAACTGCACCAACCTTGGGCCGGATTAATCAGCCGCCTACCGCCCTCTAGCGGTGAAAATACCGCTAAACTCCCTGATATGATATTCATTAGCATCAGGTTTTGGTGGTATTTTCACCGTTAGAGGACAGTAAGCAGTTGATGAATCGGGCTCCTAGTTGCCCTTCGAGACTTTCCGAGTTCTTAGTCGAGAGGGGAACCCAAAAAGGACCGTTTCTGGTGCAAACCATCAAGAGAGGATCCCGTTGCTTACTACATGTGCACCGAGGACGGATCATCTTCTAGCTGATAAAAGAGATAATATCAGCAAAATGGAATAAGGTCGGCTAAGACACCACTATTCAATTAATCTTTTAGACACAGACAGCGATGTACTTATCGTCCCTATCATTTGCAAACATTCCGACATACAAATGCTCTATTCTCGCGTTTTCTGTGTTACTTATTTGGTTTTCCTTAGTGCAATGTTTTCTATAGAACATGTGAGTTCAAGTTATTTCGATTCTGAACACTTTCAGCTCTTATGAAATCATTTAACAGCAGCCAGGATTTCACTGAAATGTCCATATTCATTTGAAGTTCTGTAATTGAAAATCACCCTTTGTTCACATCAAAACGAGCAGAAAAATTCAAAACAGCGAACATCACTTCAGCAACCAACGCGTCCGAAGTTTTTATTCACAGCACATTCGCAGCGCTATCACTCGAACACATTTTGGCCTGTTTGGGCCCTTTCACTCAGGGTCGGATTCGTTTACGACTTACATAACTTTAACAGGGAATTTACAGCGGAAAACTGAGATAACGCGGCTTATCGCTCACCATATCGCTTGATAAGCCGCGCTATCGGATTTCGGCTGTAATTTTCTCTGTTAAATAGGTGTAAGTCGTTGATAAATTCGGCCCAGATTTCAAAATTTCATGGTGAATTGCAAAGTTGACGGTTATATAGGACAACGGAAAATTCTGCCCCTATCTGAAATCTTTTCCGTTGGAGAGCCGTTCTGCTCGTCCACCTCCTGTGGTGGTTCCATGTTTTGCAAGCAGTTTCAAGAACGGACACGTTGCTCAAGGGACAATGTTTTCTTGGCTTCTTAATGTCGTGGCGAGGGCTGTAGTGATAGCAACATATAATATAAACAACAGTCGAAACCATACAAATAATTTATCGCGTATTTAAAGTAGTTAACAAAGCGTTAGTGTTCTAAATATCAATTCGTTGAATAAATGAAGTCTGTTCACATTTGCACTGGACACTTTGCTGTGAAAAACGTTATGCCGTCCATTACGTCGAAAACGTGAAGAGCACTGATAAACGTCACGGCCATGAATATGATGCAGAGAAGAAGAACGACAGAGATAGGAGCGATCAGGACGGTCTGAAGTGACAAAAATTTGTTTGTCTAAACCTGCCTCTTATTAGATGTTGAAAATACTTGTACAATTTTTATATAGAAACCAACAGGATTAGTTCTTTTCCTTTGAGATGGTTTAGAAGACTTCCTTGAAGTCTGGGGCTTTGATTCTGCAATGTTAGTACTGTGAAGCTGTTCGTGTATCCATAACTAAAATGCACATTTACTGACGCAGGGGTGGAGAAATATTTTGGAAGTTGAAGTCTTTTGGATTTTGATAATATTTCTTCTAAGTTTCACTTCGGCACGAAGGGTGTTGAGCTCCCTATTGTTAAATGATCTCAGCGATGAGTCAAGCCGGTCAGACTGGCAGCAAAGTGCTGAATAGGACGGAAGAACTGCTGCACCACAGAACACGCTGTAATCATCTCTAATGAGGGGACGGACCCATACTTCTGAAGTAAGTCCGAAAAGATGAACACCGCTGAAGACTTGCAAACCTTGAAGGTCTCCGGAGGCAAGTCCAGCAGATGCGATTTTGAATCGTTCGTATAGTGAATTTCTACCGCTACTAGTACTTATTGAGAAAGAAAGCTTAATTACTTAGTTAGATTAGCTACTATTGCTTAAATCTTTTATTCCCGTATTTCATGCCATACGCGTTTTGGGGAATTGCTAAGAACACCAGAACCAGATCGGAATAGATGCATGGTATAGGAGCGCGCAATTGGAAGTCGAGTACACTTTTCGACGCACCGCACAAGTGGGCTGCGTCAGCCTCCACGTGGGCATTCGATCGATGCGCATCGGTCCCTTGTACGCCCACGGTGGCGCTACTGCCAGGGCATAGTGGATGGTGGTGTTGCTTCATGCGAAGGAGGTCGAAGGCTTTGTTCTCCTGCGTAGAGGTACAATGCACACTGCTGTGAAGACGCCATCTCTTAAGGCCTGCGTACACTTTTGCGGCAAAGCGGCTCACGGCAGGCAGCAAAACTGCCTCGTAGGAGTCACTCTCCTCAGCGTTGCCACCCTACTCCATCGCCAATGCGGTTTTATTATCATTATCATCATCACGTTATTATCAGTTTCCATGGCAAAAATGCCTTGAATAATTAATTACTGCCACAGCCGTGTTGGCGACATATCAGCGATAACCATTAGACCTAACCAGGTGTTGACGTGGCAAAGTGCCAGCGCCCGCTCATGCCCTCCGAGCCGTTGTCATTGGAGCACGTTTTCGTCGTCCAGGGGGAGTCGGCAGCTGGGTTCTGCGCTTTTCGAGCGCAGAAATAGGCCAGGGAAGGGACTCCAGGGTGTGTGCCACCACAGCTGCATGTGCGGAAACTGCCTTCGTCGCTCACGGGGAGTCCGCGGTTAGGTTCTGCGCTCCTCGAGCGCAGAGACAGGCTAGGGAAGGGACTCCAGGGTGTGATGCTTCCAAGCTGCTCGTGCGAGAATTGCTCCCGTCTCCCGGGGCTCTCCTGTAGCGGCGGTGGAAGAGCCACCACCGAGTGCATCGCAGAATCTGGTTGGGTCTAATTAAGACCCATATCAGCTGCCAGCTCTGCGTCTCTGCTCTATATTTATGGATACTGATGTACATGGGGCTGCCGCGTTGGTGCAGAAGTGTGCGGATGCTTTACTCCCTTTCCAAATCTATTATATATAGATTTGGAAAGGGAGTAAAGCACGCTTATATACGTATTTATTATATTTATATTCAAGCGCAATCTTTGAGCTGGGATGGACCATGGTAAGGAAAGCAAAACATGCTAGGTCAGTTGATTTGGGTGAACGGCACCTTGTCTCTTTCTTGCCTATTCGTGATGCAATCGCTCGCACTGCACATACAGTTTCGGGCCAGTGCACGAATATTTTGATTTCAAAATTAATGGAAAATCAGGTGCAATCCTAGGTGGTCGCTCTTGAGCGATTACATTGGAATTGTTGGATTCACTCATTTCATAGGAAATGACTAATTAAAGAATTCAAAATAAGTAACACAAAGAACATGAGAATATATATTTGTAGGTTAGGTCGAGAGGTTCGCGAAAGATTAGGACGTGAAGTACACTGCATTGTCTGTGTACAAAAATTTTATTGGATTGGTAGTGTCTTCACCTATTTTATCTTTTATTACAATGATGTTCTCTGTTTTATCTGCTAGAATATGATCCGTTCTCGGTGCAAATGTAGTAATAGCCCACTCTTACTAGACTGGCATCGAGAACGACACTTTAAGGTGCCCCTCCCGACTAGAAACTCGGAAACTGAGCCTACATCGGCAGCTAGGTTGGTACAGTTTACCTATCCCTATATGTTGTTGGCTGTTTATTGGCTTCCGTTATGTCGTGAAATCGTTTACTAGCGGCCACCACCAACTAGGATTGCACCGAAAATCAGAAAGCGCAGAGCGCGAATGAGTATTTCTCAAGGACAAAACCACCACCGAAGACCAAGGCGTGTAAAAATTGGTTGTCCTAGAAGCGCTAACAGTTGTAAATGCGTTCGGGTTCACATGTGGAATGCTAGAGAGGAACGACTTCACCTTTTGTCACCAAGGGAGCGACCGCGTCGCCGGCAGTTTTCTTCTCTCTCGTACACATATTGGTCCTACATCCCTTTGTGAGCTGTACGTTGAGGAAATAGAAAACCCCTAACCCGCTCAGACCTAATAGTTTTCGGCGCAATTCAAGCAAGAGGGGGTGGAGATGGGGTGACCCATCAGTACTCAAACACAAGTACGAGATGATGCACCAAAACTCTTTCACATGTTTCCCACGTGTGAACGAGTTTTGGCGCTGTGGTAGCTAGGGAGATCACCGTAGCACGCGGCGGCGGGCAGCCGTGAAGCAACTACATGCAGCGCATGTACATGCAGACTTATCTCCTCTTTCCGATCAGAGATCCGTGTTTTATCTGCTTCCGACTTGTGCAAGGGATGGAACTTCAGAGACCGGATTCATCAACGACTTGCGTAACTTCGAGGGGTTGGACACACTCGGCTGCGGCTTCAGTGCGCCAAAAACGGGGCGGGGGTCGTTCTCAGGTTCAGGACATATTTGCGGTGAGGACGGTCGTTCTTTCTTTCTCTGGTGTCGGCATTGGACCACTGCCAACCATCGCGCAGCTGACCGGTTGGCTGATTTGGTTGAGGAAGGGCTTTCCTTTCTTATTTATCTTATCTCTTGCTCAGGAGCGATAGCGTCAGCTTCACGGAATGACCGAGCTCATTCCGTGAAGCTGACGCTTGCAGCGCTGACGCTGAGCGTCAATGCTGAAGCGAAGTGTGCCATAAGCGCGCCGCCGCCCCTGACGCAGAGACACGTACTCTGCGTCTCTGCCCTATTCTTCATCATTGGAGCTGCGTCAAGCAGCAGGAGTGTGCCCAGCCTTTAACAGAGAATTGTAAGCGAAAAGATCAGATAACGAGGCTTATCGCTCACCATAGCGGTTGATAAGCCGTTATCGGTTATCTGAGCTTTTCACTTACAACTCTCCGTTAAAGTTACATAAGTCGTTGTTGAATCCGGCCCAAGGATGTAGGCAATTTTAACGAGGCTGCGTCACTAGAGTCACACCCCGAACCCTGGAGTCCCTTCCCTTTCTTAATCTGTACTCAGCTTTAGGCAGGGGAAGGGACTCCAGGTGAGCTATAGTGTTGTTTGAGAAACAGAGCTGTAGCATTGTTTGTTTGCTTTATTTACTATCAGTGTGCCATCATTTATTTTTTCGTGTTAGTGACACTTTTTATAAGGAGACCCCCAAACTACCACAGCGCCCGAGTTTTTACCTGTTTGGCTGGCCCATGACGGACCGTTTGACCTAGCGCCCTCTCGCTGCTACTTGAATGACACGTACGTAAGCGTCAGTTTGCGTACAACATGGGAAATTCCACGACACTAAATTCAACTACTACGCTCAAGGCGGTCGAAGCCCATAGGTAGCCCCTCCTATCATTGCTCCTAGTTTTCACATTTGACGAAGATTAGTGTGCTTTCTGGTTCGACTGAATTTTTCTCTCATATTTTTGTGCTACCCTTAGCACAAATTTATATAATTTTGTCATTTATACGATTCTTCAGCAAACCTTGTTTTTGGTGGTTCAACGAATAAAGGTGTTAAGTTCTACTGCAGTACGCATTTATTTGTTGGGGGCACTTATTCGCTGGAGTAGTGCTACATAGTAAAGGAAAGGGTTGCCCTTACCTTGAGATCTCGATTTCTTCGCCACAGGTGGTGGATCAAGTGGCGGCGGCGGTGGTGGTTCATCTACCGGTGCATCTACGACGTTCCTTTGGTCACCTATCGGTTCATACAAATCCATTCTGAAATTCCTGGCAGATAAAGCAATCACAGAAGAAGAAAGCACCGGCAACTACTCACACAGCTGCGCAATGCACTACGCTTTGGTAGAATAAACCTCGCCAGAATTGAAATCTATCGTTATCGTTGTCTACTATTAGGCCTTGTTTAATGTGCGCGCGACGCGCGACGCGACGCCATGTGTGTGTGTAGTGGCCGAATTGAACGAACGCGTGCCTCGATCAATTGGCCACTACGCATGCATCGCGTCGCGCGTCGCGCGTCGCGTGCACACTAAACAATGCCTTAGGGTGTCAAGATATGACACTTTCGTGGCGGCCCTATTTTTGAAAGTATTAGGGGATGTTCAGAGCTCCATCGCAGCGCGATGCGATGTGATTATAAGTACCCACCTCGATCGCGATGAATTGATGTGGGAGTTTGTCATTACGGCCTACGGTATACTCCTCTTAGCACCGGCGTCGGGTCGCAGCGGCAGTGTAGTGCGCGTAGCTACTGACTGCGTTTATAGACTAGCTACCCGCATAAAACTGCAACTACGCATGTAGTAATTCAACAAACATGCTATCATGCGACAATGTTGCTCCATGCGCATAACGCAATCCCCTTGTCTGATGCATAGAAAGATGTAAGCTTTATGCACATTGAAATAAGTCTAGGAACATCCAATAGCGGAACAATAAGAAACTTTTGGTCGTCGAAACAGTATGACCATACTTGTTGGACATCATTTGCAGTCGCTTAATCCTTGAGGCAACCTTCTTGAGGAATCTTCAGTTAGATTCCGAAGATACGATAATTTTGATTTAGAACGCGGCTCAAATTAAAACACGTTCAGTGTGAGTGTGTAGAAGTCCATTTTAAACGCAACAGATGAAAACAGTAGACCGCTGCAGAAAGGTAGTTACACATCCATTGCTTAACACATTGACGACAATACGCAGCATTTATGCTGCGTAAGCAAGCGGTCGCGTGGGACAATACGCAGCATTTTTGCTGCGTAACTTTGCAACTCGATTTTCTTTGAAACTGAAGCTTTTTTGATCAGGTTTTTCAGTGTTCTTATTCACTATAGCATCAAGAAGCTCTAGCAGTCATGGGCAAAGAAATACTTTGGTCAAAATCGAGGAAAGTCAAATAATATAGGGAACGATCCCTCGCGTTACTATACACATTTTTTAGACTGAGTGATGGATAGAGTTTATTGATCTTCTTGAAATGATATCAGAACGAACATAACAGAGTGATAGGCTAAATCAAAGTTCTTCTACAGCTTCGACAAAACATTACTAACATAATTCGGTTACTTCTCTAGACAGTACGCTTCGTGTGAACGGTGTTGAAACATTCTAGACAAAAATGAATTTGACATCTACTGCAGCGTGTATTTACTTGGCGAGCCCTCTTGCACGCGGTCCTCGAGTCATTGTCCTTTGCCAGGGTATGGTAGCAGCCGTGACAGCGTTTCCTCGTTACTTTTGCTGGCCCGGCACGCTCCAGTTGATGACGGCGACTTGTTGTACGTACGTTATCCTGTGATAGAAGAAATACGAAGATTCTCCTCTTGAAATCATTGAATCGCATTTTACCAACGTTGTCTTGGTACAGCTTCCATGCATTCACCATAATAGTTTGGGTCACAATGTGGAAGAAGAGTCGGATGTACCACTTGCTTGTCTTCCTGACAAACAGACTGTAGGAGGCCATTTGGTCGCTAGTGTCCACGAACAGCTTGGCGTTCTTGTAGTCTTCTACCATATGGAGTTTCGATGATGATCCTATTCCATCGTCGTGTATAGTAGAAAGCATGATGATGTCACCTTTATCCTTCCATTTCATTACAACGATGCCATCTGCGTTTTGTCTGGCGATTCTCTGGCCCTTTTTGAGTTTTGTTCGAACGACATCGAGGGGTAGGCCCTTCCTGTTTCGTCTGCATGTTCCTACAAAGTTCGTACTCCTTTTAATCAACGTTTGGGCGAGAGAAAAGTGTACCAATTGTCCACGAACAAATCACGGCCCTGGTCCAGCCTGGTCCAGGTATTCTTCCATTAAGTCCATGATGACAGTTTCGGCAACAGTTCCGGTTCTTGTGCAGTCCTTGCCAGCATAGACTCTGATCTTGCAAGTGTATCCACCCTCGGAACATAACTTGAAGACCTTGATTCCGTATCTATGACGCTTGCTCGGGATGTACTGCCTGAATAACAATCTTCCTCTGAATGGAACCAGCGATTCATCAATGCAGACACGTCTTCCAGGCCTAAAGAGGCTTCTACTTGCGGCATTGAATAATTTTAGCAAAGGACTTATTTTGTACAGACGGTCTTGCGCATCATAGTTCGAATTATCTGCCAGGTGTAGGTTTCGTAGAAGAGTTTCAAACCTTACTCTCGTCATCACTGGTGCTGCTACTGGTGTTTCGGTCAGTTCTCTGCTAGTACTCCAATAGTCGCGCAGCAACGGCAGACGTACTTGTCCCATTTTTAGGCACAATCCAATGAACCGCTTCATCTCCGGAATGTCCGTGTCCAGCCAGTTCGAATTCTTGTCTGCGCCATATCTGTTCGTTTCTCGCACTACAAGCTCCCATATGGCCTTCATGAATAAGTCATAAAAATCGGTCGGAGTTTTGCAAGTTAGAACATCCTCATGAGGACCGGCATCATCGTCTTCAAATATGAAATGCCCTCGACCTACTCTGACTTCTTTCCATTCGTCATCCGGATCATCATTATCGCCAGAATCGCTGACGTCCGATCCGCCATCCTCGGTATCAGCTTCTACTAAGAGAGAACACCACTGATCCGATCCACTTCCGTTGTCATCGTCCTCAGAATCGCTTACTAGAAGCAGCCTTTCAAAGCTGTTATCGAGGTCGTCATTCTGCTGCATCTTTTACCTGAAAGCTAAGAATCTTATTTTCTAAGCTGTAGGGTCAAAACATTGCACAAATAGTTGGAAAGCGCAGACCACATTTTTGGCGTGGCAAAAAAGTGGTCGCGTGGGACAAAACGCAGCATTTATGCTGCGTACGCGCTGGGTCCCGAAAAAATCAATTGTCCCACGCGCCCCACACCCCACATCGCGCATTGTCGTCAATGTGTTAATGCGGGAGTGCCGAGCAATAACCACAACGCATTCTAATTCAGAAGCTCTTAATTGTAGAGAGATTGGAGCGAAGGCATTTCTTAACTTTGAAAGTGCTCTCAAGTTCTGATCCATCGACCGACAATATCAGCTATCGCGGTAACCTAAACCTACGGCACTGGTTTCCTGCTCAAGCCTGCGCTTTTAGGATTTCCAAAACTTTATAATGTTGCTCACTTTAGTAATTCTTTGCATTCGCTCAAACTACCCTTCGCAAGTTCGGCAACGAACGTTTGCCCTACGAGAGTTCTGCAGCTTCCTCAACGGAGTAGATAGGGTGCGTACGATAAACTCAATTACACCACTGAAAATGGAGATCGAAACTGCCAAAACCAACTCGACTTCTTCTTTAAATGCTTCGCGGTCGGTTACATATCATTTTGTGTATCAATGTGCTCTGCCCTATGAAATACAGTGCAAGCCGATAGAAACATCAGTGCTTTATCCTTTCCATATGGGTGTAGTGTCAGTATTGCCAGTATGGGTTGTGACCTTTTGGTGTCTAGTGGATGGTTGGTTCGTGGCTGGGTCTGCAATCTGACATGGGGAGCTTGGTCAGGCCCCATGCTGGCTATGCCGGCAGATTTGTCCGCACACAACCCTTCCCGGTCGTTGCCGACCGGCTCAGAGAGGCTCAAATCCCTTACCGGGCTGTCTGCCTGATGGCTCATTACTCGCTTCCGGAGAGGGATGATCACTCCGATTTGAGAGTATGAGGTTCCGGCTTCGTACCGCACCAGTTTCCAACGATACTTCTGGCCCGTTGACCAGTTCGCAGACACAACACGCCGCGGTGTATATAAAGGTTTATCTAAGGCTACACAACGATAGAGCGGAGAGTCTGAAGCGCAGACACTAGCTACTTCACAAAGAGGATTTGGGACCTATACCCGCGGTGTCGGCTGAGTGGGGAGTGCGCCCTTGAGCGATAACTCAGTTAGCGGCGAAGCTAACAAACTATGCGCAGACCTTCCCCTTGGACGCAAGGTTGGCGGGGAGATACTTGCTTCTCCTGGTTCCCAGAATCCTTTCCGGAACTTGGCTGTGCTGCTTGGGGGACTCTGCTGGTCCGAGGGAGACTTAAGATGGGTTGACTGCCGATTACTCGGCTGCTGACAAGAGTAGATTGGTTCCCGACCGCTCGGGAGAAAGCACAAATGCTAGAATGGACCCTGTGCCCATACCGACCGCCTTATATGGAGTGAGCGCGCCCCAAGCCCGGCCCCTGGCCGCGATTGGCTGGCTCGGCGCGTTCCCATGCCCCGTCGACACTGCTCACAATCGATCGATGCCACGTCATCGGTGGCGGGACGTCTGCAGGATCTAAAGGATGAGGAGCTTACGAAACGCCTAAAACGACATCAGGAACATAACAGAACAGAACGAAACATACACCGCACAGTAGTGGGGACCTAGCAGTAGCAACTTTCTAGACCCCGCTTCCAATCACGAATGACGTTCGATCGTGGGTTTGCGTCAACTCTTTTCGGCAGGGTTGGCATTTATCTTTTACAAACCAATTGACTAGACGTTATTACCAAACAGGACGTGGGTCTAGATTACTCCTCTCTTCCTCTGAGAAACTGTCTCCAATGTCTTTCTTGGGCTGGAATGGAACGACCTTTACAAAAGGAATGCGATGTGCCTTGCAAGCTCTGGACCGGAAACGGAGGAGAACCGGCCTCTTAGACAGCAGCTTATTTTTAAACATTATATTGCACCTGTTTCTCCACTTGAACCTGTCCGGTTCCAAACGGCAGCCCATACAATGCAAGAGAAATGGAAAAGTTAATTAAGCGAAAAGGATTCAAAAAGCCTGTGCACGGGATGATGTCGCCTGCCACAGTAACACATTGGAGCATCAAGTAGAAACAACTTTAAGTGGAAGTTGGAATGAGCTGTAAGAAGAAATGAAGAATGGGGACGTCTCTATGATTTGGTCTACATAAATTTGGACGCTAGTTGGTTGTTGATTAAACGCACGTTTACGAAAATTTACGATTTACGACCCAAAATGTCGCAAATCGTAAATGGTGAAAAATTAAATAAAAATTCGTAAAATCGTAAAACGGTAAATCGTAATTACGCACACCCATGCCTTGGAGATCTCGAGTAGGATGAACAGTGAGGACTACCAGAAATTGCTCGGAGATCACCTTCTGCCATATTTCAGAAGATTTCGTAGGCATAACCTTATTTTCCAACAAGACAATGCATCCATACACGTATCACAGTCAGCTACAATACCGGCCTTAACTTTTGGTCTTTGAGTGGAAAATCGAAAAAACCGCCTTTTTCGCCGCTTTTCCGTAACGCTCTTCAAATTGAGCGCATTGCAAATTGAAACACATGTTCGTGATCAGCAGCGAGCCCTCTTCCCGATGAGCTGCAAAGCACATAGCGAGCGCCTAAAAAATGGCTCAGCGACCAAGTTTATGCCTGGCGCGGCTGACCCCTGTGCTCGCGGGAGATAATTACACCCACAGCTCCCAAGTAACTAATGAAGGAAGAGATTCGGCCTCTTTACGCGTATTTTCCACTTTATGCATAGTAACACATAGTTCTTTGGATTCCCTAGTTTCTTGTGGTCACAATGATGTAATTTTTTTTTAAAGAATCCGATAATTTAATTTGCATTTGTTTCAGAAAATGTGCTACTTTGGAGCACCGTAATTTTGGAACATCAACTTTATATGTATACTCATTTTTATTATTTATTTTTTTTATTTTTTCATTTATATACTCATTTGTCCTGCTAAACGTTATAGTTGAAATGAAGCTGCGAAAGTGGTCGCTAGTAATTGCACGCTGGCAAAGTTGACCACATGAAATTTTTTTGCAGGTAGCTGCACACTTTTCGCATAATTAAAGTGGACATAAAATCGTTTCTTTGAAGAAAGAAACATGGACTTTTGGAAACCTATGAAAACACCTTCTAGTCCTCCATGGATGAAATTTTGACGAGGCTGGAAGACATTTTGGCCACGTAATTGCGAAGCAAACTCACCCACATGCTATCAGAGTGTCATTTTAAAAATTCTTCAAAAACGAGAAAATAATCTATGAGAGCATTCCCTATTCAATTCTGATTCGAAGAGTGGTTCGATTTCAAATTTTCGTGCGTTTGTACCTGTTTATTACGAGTGGAAGTCCAATAGTCCTGGTCGTGACCCAGATTAGCTCCGGAGCCAGTCCACTCTCCTGCCTCTGTGACCCCTCGCGCCATCTGAGGACGCCGTAAATCGCCTAACTAGAGTCTTTACACTTTCGGTGCTCCGGCGACGTATTGATCGTTCCAAACGAAGGTGGAGTAGAAAACCTGGCGTGCACCAAACAAGGTTTGGATACTACGACCTCTCCCTTTTAGTTAGACTGCTTGTATTTTCTATTTCGTATTTAGCTTTTACAAGTGCGTGGCGTATCCCAAAAAGACTACTCAAATTCGCTTCCCTCTCATGACTTTCTCAAAATTCACGGCTTCGGTTTTCCAATCATCCGTTTATTACTTTTCATAGTGAACCTATCTTCTTCTTCATTTTGCCTCCCAGAAGCTCCAATTTTGTTTGACTGTTGCCTAATTATTTCACAATAAACATTCATTAGGATCGAGGTTAGGGACGGACTCAACCAAACCGTTATGAGATGCTCCACGAGGCACCTCCTTGTATGGGAGTGCTGGAGGCAAAACTGAATTTTATTTTTCCTATGCTATGACTTGCGCTGACCAGTTGATGTACAAATGAGTTCCCAGACACTTCTGATACAAATTCACCTTTTTTGGCGAGACGGAATTCTCTAGTGTTTGAGCAGGTATGCTTTCCCTTCTTAGGCGCTGCGCCTGGTAGCGAAGTCTGGCGGGACACCAACATCGCATACTCCCAATTTCAGTTTCCCGCCAGGCCAACCAAGTCTTCCATCCTCCGGATTTGGTGAATAGGTACTACCAGGCTTGTCTTAAAAACACCGGACAAAGGATTGCTCATTGGCTGACCATTGCAAGTCGTTCTTTCGACCATACGCTTTCAAACTGCTTCCGGTTGATGTGGAATGCGTGGCGTCTCCCTAAACGAAGCGATTGGTTAATGCCGTCTGCCAACTGCGACAGCTAGATAGCTTCGAGACAGTGTCAAACTCGCAGGTGAACCTTGCAAAGGTTAGCCCAGGTTGATCCATGTAGCAAAAAAATGTATTCCTGCGCTGCCAGAAAGGAAGGTTTTCTCTGATGAAAATATAGAAATAGGTCTACTACTTGATTGTGATGCGAGGAAAATATAAAAATAGGAATACGCCATGCACTTCTTTCCTACGGTATTCGGGGAGATCAATAACAGTCCGCCGCATCCAAAGTGCGAAGATCCTACTTAGGCGATGTACCGCGTGCTCAGATATCGCGAGGGGTCATGACGGCAAGGGAGCGGACCAATGCTCCGGAACCAATACGAGGCCCTAACCGAAGTTTGGGCATTTCATCCCTCACAAAACGGTCTAAATGAATATAGAATCGAAATCGAACACCATTCGATTCAGAATCACTGAGAGCATATGGATGAACATTATTTTAGCAAATTGAAGAAATTTTTAAGAATCGTGCTTATTGTGCTTGAGCCCGAGTTTGACGACAATTTACGACCCGTAATCCTTTTGAGACTTTGTCGCAATTTCAAGCTTGGAAGCCCTCATGGAGTTTTTCTTGTGCTCTTAACTTGTGAGATTCTTGCCCCAAGTGAAGCAATTTAGAGCCACTTGAACTGCAAGCAAAATTCGACTGTTGCTGCCAAAAGGTGCCACGTGGACCCCTTTGGCCTCACGTAGATCTTGAAGATTTCCACGCAAAACACTTTCTGGCCGCATCGCAGTTCTCTGCAATGTGCTTCAACGAGTCAGTAAGTGTAAGCCAATGCAAGCTTGCTGTTTCAAAGTTATTGACCTCCAAATTCGTTAATTTTCTCCAAGTTGACTGGAATAAAAGAATCGGATTCCTTAAAAAATAATATCACTGTGACCGCGAGGAACTAGGGAATCTGGACAACTATGTGATATTTCTTATAAAGAAGACAATAGGCTTTAAATTAGGCCAATCTTCTCCTTCTTTAGCTACCTAGGAGCTGTGGGTGTAATTATCCTCGCGAGCACAGGGGTCAGCCGCGCCGCGCAGAAATTAGATCACTGATCTATTTTTCAGGCGCTCTCTATGCGCTTTTCAGCTCATCAGGAAGATAGCTCGGTGCTGATCACGAATATGTGTTTCAATTTACAATGCGTTCAGCTACAGAAAAGCGGCGGAAAAAGCGGTTTTTTCGCTTTTTCCGCCCAATGACCAAAAGTTAAGGCCGGTATTGTACATGGGCCAGATTCGTCAACGACTTGTACCAGTCTAACGGAAATAATACATCCGAAATCCCTGACAGCGCGGCTTATAGCTGGTGAAATTGTTTCAACACATCGCTTGATAAGCCGCGCTATCAGGGATTTCGGCTCTATTTTACCGGTAAAATGCTGTAAGTCATTGATGAATCTGGCCTCAGATTGGCTTTACTCCAACAGAGCTTAACTTTTGGAGTGGCCTAGTTGTTCTCCAGATCTCAGTTCGGTAGAGAACATGTGGTTCATTCTTGCAAACAAAGTGTACAAAGACAGAATCACTGAAGGCTCGAGCACACTTCGCTGCCTTTGCTGCGGCAGCAATGATGAAGGATATCAGAGGCAGCAGATCCATGATATCCTTTATCATTGCTGCCGCAGCAAAGGCAGCGAAGTGTGCTCGAGCCTTTAGACCTCGGTTTCTAACCTGAAAAACTCCGTAGGTGATGCATGGACCAATGTAGAGGAAACTGTTATTGATAACCTTATCAGTAGTATGCCTAATAAAATTTTCGATGCTGCTTACAACAAGAGTGATGTGACAAAGTACTAATCTTACTTTGTCTGTAGGTACTTTAGTGATTAATCAGGTTTTTTATGAAGTGAACTTATGTGCACCGGCCTCCATTTGCTAAATTTTCAATAACAGTACGTGATATCTTGTATTGATGAGAAACTTGCTTAGAATTCGTCCATAAAGGTTTTCGATAGTGAGGAATACGATGAAAACATCAGTAGGCCCTTGCAGATGGTACTAATGAACAAATCGAGGTGGGTGAACTTATAATTCTGCACCTGGGTGTAGCACAGCACCTTAGACGCAGTAACGATGTGCACTGCACTTTCAACTAACAGCTTTTCATTTGAACCATTCAGGATAGTAATAACCTGTTTATCACTGATATATTGCACCTGAACTCTAAGCCTTCACGTGAGCAAGCGTCGACATATGGAGGCAATTTGATGAAGGGCTGTCCATTTCAGTATGTCCACACTATGATTTCAGGCGTACATTAAGTCAGACCAAGCAAAGGCTGTTTCCTCTGTTTTAATCCTACATCTCTAAGGATCCAGCGCCATCGTTAACGATAAAAAAGTTTCAATCTCTTTATCCCGAAGTGTGGAACCTGTGTTTTCCAATAGAAACAGCTGGGGACGTGGGATCTAGTTCCAAATGAAGGCATGCTTTCGTTTTTTTGATGCAACGGTATTTCACTCAGATTAAAAATATAACTGGTTAAACTTTTATTGTTTGCACAAGTAGATAAGCTTTAATGGATTTGAAATGTATCATTCCTAAGGGTAAAGAAGTGGGCATTCGACCCAAAACGGAATGCAAATTATTCTGCACAAAACCAAAAACTAGCCTTGGAGATTTTTTTTGCAAACTTACATAAAAGAAGACACTTTATTTTCTGGTATTTTTTGTTTTGATTTGTTGTCTCATCCTCCGACTACAACGGATTTTCGGAAATCTGAATTTGAAAGACGTAGATAATTTGTTTCCTGAAGCTGGTTTTCACTCTGCTGTCCACTAGTGCATTGTTTATGTTACACTGTAGTATTACGCTGCCTTCGTGAGTATCACGAACATGATGATGAAATGAGATTGTAGTGTCATTGAATTGTAGTGTATTCTTACGTAGTGCTACCAAAGCGGTGTACTTTCCTTCATATCTGCTATATTCCAGTGCTAGAAATTCAGATATGTCTTCATTCGCTGAGCATACCACTACTGATGAAGTCGAAGATGACCGTGTAATGCTTCGAGTGCTCCGTAGATCAGAGCATAAATAGCTGGCTCGATTTCCGATGCTTTTGTCATTCCTTTGCACTTCCCCTTGACCACTCAACGAGCCGAGTAAGGTGCATTTTTCTCCTGTTTCATGTAACGAGAATTGCATATTGTAACGCCGGGGCGTTTCACCCGGAGCTGGATGTATATGGATGTGGCCTGAACAGGGCATGAAATCGATCTATTTGCCTTCTATGGCACCAGCAGGGGTCGGTCCATTGGCCTCTGCTGTGCCCGCGCTCCTCTCCGTATCGGCCGCTCTCCAGGCACCGCCGAGACAAGAATGCTCCGAGCCGACCGCTCGCGATCTTGACACCAGACCAGGGCCCGGATTCATGAACGATTTACCGGCGGGTAAGTGCAAAATTTACCCCCACTCGCGATTCAAGAACGCGCGGCGGGAAAAATCCGAGGTAAGTGTCGAGGTAAATGCTACCCCGTCAGCGCGTCGGGGAACATTCACCACCAAGGCAAGGGTTTTGCTCCGCGGCCAATTTCTGACCTAATGCATGCCTCCGCTGGCCCTTAGCCAGCTTTGAGCTGGCCGCCAGCCGCAAATTCAATGCATGGCAGGGTCGCCTAGTTGCCGTCGCCATGCGCACGTCTTTCGCCGCACTTCGGTGAGTTGTTTTACCTTTTTTTCTCTATTAGGCTTGCATTCCATGATTTTTTGGGCTCTGTGGACCATGGCGGCCCACAATGCCACTTATTTTTAAGTGAATTGCTTTCTTTAGTGGCATTACGGGTCGGCTTGGGCCACCATGAGCCTACGGCCCCCATGAGCCTACTCCACCACGCAAATCGTAATTTACGATTTGCGTGGGTGGACTACCCGTCCGCCACCTTAGCCTTCCTTGGCATATGTTGTCTATGGAGGCTACTGTGGTGGATGGCACCCATTGTCAGCCATGTAGGCCCACATTTACCATTGTTCCTCTACCACCTGCTATGCTACCAGTTTCCACCCCTCCCCCCCCCCCCCCACCCCTCGCCCTACCCGACATTTCACATTTCATTTTCCCTAAATACGATGCTCCTAGTGTCGGTGGCAGCGGCGTCCCAGCAGCAAGTCTGACTGCTTGGTTACGCTGTTAGCTCATGCCAGCGGGCCAGCGGAGGCATGCACATTGGGTCAGAAATTGGCCGCGGAGCAAAACCCTCGCCTTGGTCGTCATGAATCAGAAAACGGAGATAAGTTCTGGGAAAGTGGCGGGTAAATGACCGTCGAGGTAAGTGGGGGTAGAATTTACCTCCGGCCGCGCTCATGAATCCGGCCCCAGAATGAGCCCGGCGCGCCCGGCCCGCTTTTATGGGTTTGCGCAGGGGAAGCCCGACCCCTTACGCGGGCACGCTCCGCCCCTCCGCCCCGGCGCCGGCTAGCACAGGTATACTGGAATACTGAACAGAAATACTAACAGAACACTACTCTGAACAACACAATTAACCTATAAGTACCTACAAGTACACCACAAGGATCATTTCTATGAGGCCATGTGCCTGTGCCTCGCCTATCTTTCACAATATGAATTAAATCTCAAACAAATGTTTAATCACCCTAGTCTGAGGAATCTAAAAAAATCTAAAAAACCCTAGTCTGAGGAATCTAAAAAATAGAAAAAAAGGAAAAAAAGGGAAAGCCAGTATTCGCGGAACTCATCGAGAGCATCGAACACGAACTGAACACGCTGCCACGCTAAGCCTGAGCCGGGAGTATGCCTGCGCTGGTAACTGTTTCATAGACTCAGAAAGCGATTTGCTAGTTTTCCACGATGCTGTGCACTTATCAAGTTGGCAGACCTGATAATCATGCTTTTACAGGAGACGCTACGCTGACCTTCCCAATAGAGCGTATAGAAGGGAAAGTGTACAAAAATAAGGCGAGAGAATGCTTGTTGTTTCGGCTAAAACCTTTTCAACTCCTGCTCTCCTGCTCGACAGGACGACCTCCTTCGATCAAGACCCGTTCACGAGGACACCATCATGATCCGTACAACCTCAACAGCATTAAAGAGCACGATTTAGTGAACTTCATTATCTGCAAGATCAAACTTCATGAAATACGTCTGTTGCATCACTCTGGCAACATTCGTTTTATTGAACATAAAAATCTCCATTCGCATGTTGCGCGAAACGGCAGTACACCGCAAGCAGCTGAAGGTGATGCAAAAGTTTTGCTTGCGAGCTTACATTTCCTGGTTGTCCACCACTAATTTAGATTTTTGAAATTAAGTTTAGTGAACAAAAACGATGAAGGTCGTCGTTAGTATTCAGTCTGCTCCACACAAAAATGCCTTTCTTACAGACCATATTGGGTTATACGATACTTAATGTCGCCTTCTCTCATAGAAGACGTGAACTGTATATTTTTAGGTAGCAGTGCTTGCGTGGCTTGCATTATTATATACTGTTTCAAAGGTAAAACTTTGAACTATCTTCAACCGAAATCAGAGCGTCATTAGTAAAAACATAGAAAACTTTAGTTAAAAAAATAAGTTGAAAATGTATGATCAAGAAAAGCACTACCGGTTTATTTTATTGTCTTGTGAGGTCGTTGCATATGAAATGGCCGACTTTGACTGAAAACTCTGAGATCTGCTAACTTTGCTTGGAAGCAATTCTATTAATTGAAATAAAACCATTACGATTACCACATTTTTCCCAACGCTACAATAGTTTAGATATTCCATCTTTATAAAAATCAGAACTACGAGAATTGATAAAACTTAGGATGTTATTTTCGACATCACCTTGGTTGCTGAATTTTTAATCCTTTACACGGTGATCTAAATGCACGAAAAAATGATTATCGGCAGGGGACAGATCTGCTGAATGAGCGGTACATGGCAGAGTTTCGTATCCCAATTCATCCAGTTTCTGGGCAACATTTTTTTTAACGTGCGGAAGTACGTTGTCATGCAGTAGGATTGGGCCCCTTCGATTGACCAAAGCCGGGTTTTCAATCAACTTCTAGTGCATCACCTCTATTTCGACACAGTACTTCTCCGCTGTGATAGTCTCTCCAGTATTCGAAAACTTATAATGGACTATACCAGCCATTGTCCACCATACAGTCACCATAGTCTTCTTTGGAAGAAGACTTGGATTCGGCATCTCCTTAAGACTCTCATTCTTCTCCATTCACTGTGCAGAGCGACAACGACTGTCATAAAGGACTCATTTTCGCATGTCACGATCCTGTCCAAAAAGGCTCCCTTAGATTGCGCAGCCGTAACGAAACAAGGTGTCGTGACGCTTCAGCATCTGCCCGGCGGTTAGTTCGTGCAGAATCCGTTCATCCAATTTCTTTACTTTTCCGATCGTATTTAAGTGGCGACTAATAATGCCGCCGTCAACGCCGAAATGCTGTGCTACTTCTCTCACAGTACTGTGCGCTCCCGAAATCCTCCCCAAATGCAGTGTTGATGTTAAGAGCTGCGGCCGCGGTGTTGTGTACTAGAAATTGAGGTAGAAAAATCGGCCATTACATATGCAACTCAATAATGCAATTGCATTGCATATGAAATGCACGAAATGACGCGGATCGAATGCACCGCATTTTTGCCGTTTCGGAAGTATTACTGCAATGCATTGCAAGAATACTTCCGAAAGAAGAGTGCGGTCAAGCTCGGAAGAAATTACTTGAAGAACATGAAGTTCATGGTGAGGACTGGCTTATTGGACGCCAGTGTCAGCGTTGGTTTGCTCGCTTTCGGTTTGGAACTTTTAATTTGCAAGATGCAGCCCAGACTGTTCGTACAATCACTGTTGATGGCAACAAAATGGAGGCGTTTGACAATTTGAGAAATGGCAGAGGAGCTTGACATACGAATTCAACCGTATACTTACGGGTTACGGTATACTCCCAACAGCTTGGTAACGTGAACAAACTGTATGTTTGGGCTCCTCACGAATTTAATGAAATCCACCTCACCAAATGCATCAAAACATGTGAAGGTATGGTCTACTTTGAGCTGCGTCCAAAAAACGAATCTATTGATCGGTTGTCTTATGTCGCTACTGAAATACAACGAAGAAATCAAGAAGAAACTCCCTGAACTGGCCAGTGGCAAAGGCGTGATATTCCATCACCTCCGGACCCCACAATTATTGGAACTTAATTGGGGACTGAGGCCACATCCACCCTATAGCCCTGAATTATTAAGACCATCAGATTACCATTTGTTTCACTTTCTTCAAAACAATTCCGATCTAGCCGTAAAAATAAGTCACACCAGTTCATCGCTTCTAAAAACCAAGGCTTCATCAAACCGGGAATTTTTTTACGTACCAAAAGATGGCAAAAGGTCATCCAACAATGTGGTCAATATATCATTGATTAATGTTTGTTGTTAATATGAATGAGTTCACTTTGAAAAATATAAGATACACGATAATAATTATTGAATAACCCGAGGGTATTGTTCCCAGGCCAGCAGACAGCTGATTAACACATAGTAATTGCTCCAGCTGCAACACCCACCACCACGTATTTTCCTTTACACTCACTCCAGTTAATCCCTAAAATTGCTACCAGCGGTTTTATCTTGTTCCTCTAAAAGTTCTCCTCCGGAGACGATTTCTAATGGTCATCAGCTATTTGCCTAATGCTTGTCCGCCGAACAAAGATTGAGCCGTAAGCGCTCCTTCGTTTCGGCGATACTTCATTGGCAACCGCGCCCAGAAAGAAACCCTCTAATCAACTTCAAAGAAGGCAGTAATTGCGACGGGAAGCGGTGATGATCCGATACAAGGGCGTGAGACAAAGAGCGAAAGGTTCACGTGAGCACAAAGCCTGACAACTTGGATTTGTCCACTGTAACTCACGAAATCTCTTACATCTTTGCGGATATTACTGCGGGAACTTTAAATTTCAATTAAGCGGCGCTTGCGCAGTTGGAGGAGGAGCCGGTTCCCGTTTCCACTCCGAACCGATGTTGACGGCTCGATTTCAGGTGTTTTATTCTCGACCCCTTATTTATGTGGAATGCAAATTTTCCTCGGAGCCTTCTTTGTTAATTGCTTTAATTTGATGATCAGTTAAATTACTAGGTTTAATGTACATGCAATCGATAAAATTGCACCCAAAATAAGAACAAACCTATGGCGCGGTCTAAATTAAGGCTGGAGTTGTTGCCAAGGTGTTTATGACATCGATCATCATTGATTGGCGCATCGATTCTATGATCCGTATTGAACTATGTCCATCCGCTCTCGTATGCGCGTGATTCTCACTTCAAGAAATCATTTCTGGGTCCGGATTCATCAACGACTAACCCGCGGGAATAGGAGGTAGAGATACCCGCGATCAAGCCTACGTCTCTGATCCTTACCTTGTATCTACACCTCATACCCCGCATACCCTCGAGTTTAATTATTGATGAATCCGGCCCTTGGACAAAAATCATAACACTGATTGATATCTATTGCACGGTCGACATCTCCTTCTTGATGTCTGTTAAACGCCACTCATATTCGCGTGATGTCCACCTGAAGCGGTTAAACCTCTCGGCTGAGTTGTTATATTCGAGCCGCCTAGCAATTGTAGGATGATGTCTGCATGCGTTGTTATAAACATATGAAAATATAGACATGTAGGTACTAGTCGTTAATATGGCCTACATAAGAAGAAGCAGACGCACCGAACTAATCAAGGCACGTCACATAGGCGTGCCACACAGAGGAGGTGGAGTGTAGCTGGCGGGTTTCCTCCTCCACACGTAGTTCATATTAACCAGTAGTTCAGATACGTGCTTCTCTCCTGCTTTGTTCTTCTTCTTGCTTCCTGCTTCCGGCAAAAACATCCTCAGCATTGGATGACCAAAAGCCCTTCGTGATATTCTCAGCGTTAACGTCAGCTTTTTTTCTTTATTGATTTCAATGCGAGGTGGACTGGGGACTCTGAATGTGGGAACGCTGACCGGGAGATCTAGGGAAGTGGCTGACCTGATGAAGCGCAGAAGGATACAAGTCCTGTGTCTGCAGGAAACGCGATGGAAAGGGGCGAAAGCCAAGGAGATCGGAGAAGGGGTCAAGCTGTACTACAACGGAGAGGACACCAAGAGGAACGGGGTAGGATAGCTGTCGCGCAGTCCCTCAAGGATTCAGTAGCGGCTGTCCAAAGAATAAACGCCCGCATCATGTCACTACGGCTGGACACGAAGGAGGGTTACTGGACCATCATGTCTGTCTACGCTCCGCAGACCGGATGCTCCGAGCACGACAAGGATGACTTCTACCTCTCGCTCGAGGAAGCCATAAGGTCCGTACCAGAAGGCGACTACCTCTCCATAGCAGGGGACATGAACGGGCATGTGGGGAGTGGCAGAAGAGGAGTGGAAAGGGTTCATGGAGGAAAAGGGATCGGCCTGGTAAACCCAGATGGAGAACGAATTCTGGATCTGGCTATCGCCCACGACCTGGCTGTCTGTAGCACCTTCTTCGCGAAGAGGGAGAGCCAGAAGGTGACCTATACTAGCGGAGGAAGAAGAACTGAGGTCGACCACATCCTGGTTCGAAGGGCTGCCCTGAAAACAGTCCGGAATGTGAAGGTCATTCCGGGAGAAGACGTGGCATCACAGCACAGACCCTTGGTAGCCGACCTTAGCATACCTCTACCCACCAGGCCCAAAGTGAGGACGGAACCCAGGATCCGATGGTGGAGACTGCGGGGTTCAGAGCGGAACGAGCTACGAAGGGCAGTGCTCGAAGCAGGCCTTCCAGATCCAGCTGGTCCCGTGAATGAGACCTGGAGGAGGGTAGCCGAAACAATCCTGAGATGTGCCAAGGAAACCCTGGGAGAAACAAAGGGAGGAACAAGAGGGAATAAATCGGCATGGTTCTGGAACGAAGAGGTGCAGGCTGCGGTGAAGAGGAAGAAGGAGGCCTACAAGCTATGGCAAAAGACGAGGGCACCCAAGCATCTCACAGCCTACAGGAAGCTGAAGAGGCTGGCAAAAACAGCTCTAGCGATGGCAAAGAACGCGGAAATAGATGCCCTGTACGAGAAACTAGGCGGGCCAGAGGGAGAGAAGTTCGCCATCCGCCTGGCCAAGGCGCGTCATAGAACTAGCCTCGACATTCGAGTAGTGAAGACTGTTAAGAGTGCTGACGGTAGAGTGTTACGGAAGCCGGTCGAGGTCAGAGAGAGATGGGAGGAGTACTTCAAGGAACTCCTGAACGAGGAGTTCCCTCGTCGGGAGGCCGAGGAAGAACAGCCAACGGAAGGACCCATCCCACCTTGGGCGCAAGAAGAGGTTCGCAAGGCCATACGGAAGATGAAACTCGGAAAAGCAGCAGGGCCTGACGATGTGCCAGTAGAGGCTTGGAAGGTGCTCGGGAACCTCGGAATCAACTGGCTGACGCAGTTCCTCAACAGAATCACGAAAGAAGGTAGGATTCCGGATGACTGGAGGAACAGCACCATAGTCCCCATCTTCAAGCAGAAGGGAGACGCTTCCGAATGCTCCAACTACCGAGGGATAAAACTGATCTCACACACGATGAAGATCTACGAACGACTGGTAGACTCAAGGCTGAGGGAGATGGTACCCATCTCCCAGGTGCAGTGGGGCTTCATGCCTGAGAGGTCCACCACAGACGCCATCGTCATCGCTCGTCAGGTGATGGAGAAATATCGGGAGAAACGAAAACCCTGCTACGTGGCATTCCTGGATCTGGAGAAGGCCTACGACAGGCTAGCTCGGACAGTAATCTGGAATTCCCTTCGAGGGAGGGGTGTCCCGGAACGTCTGATCACGGTCATAAGGTACATGTGCGAGGGCTCGAAAGCGGCGATACGAACTCCACACGGGGTGACAAGGAAAGTGGACATCACAGTGGGGGTACACCAAGGGTCGGCTCTGAGCCCGTTCCTCTTCCTGCTGACGCTTGACTCTATAGTGAACCACCTTGAGAAAGGCCCTCTCAGAACGATCCTCTACGCGGACGACATCGCCCTAGTAGCCGACAACCAGGAGGAGCTGGAGGAGAAGGTGCAGCTGTGGCAGAGAACCCTTGCGGACAACGGCCTACGGCTGAACGTGAAGAAGACGAAGTTCATCAGCTCTGAGCAGTGCGCTGGATCGATCCTAGACTGCCAAGGGGAAACGATCGAGAAGGTGGAAGAATTCCGCTACCTCGGAAGTGACCTATCCGAGGAAGGAAGTGTGGACCAGGCGGTCAGGGGACGGATAAACGCAGCCTGGCTCAAGTGGAGGGAGTCCACAGGGATCCTCTGCGACCGTAGATGCTCCAGGACGCTCAAAGGCAAGCTCTATAGAACAGTTGTAAGACCTGCCCTCCTCTACGGCAGTGAGTGCTGGGCCCTGGGTAAGGCGCAGGAGCGGCAACTGCACGCGGCAGAGATGAGGATGCTGAGGTGGGCATGTGGATGGACCCGTCGGGACAGGGTGCGAAACGAGGATGTTAGGGCAGTGATGAAGACTGCCCCGATCCAGCTGAAGATGAGGGAGCAGCGCCTAAGGTGGTACGGACACGTCCTCAGAAGGCCAGAGAATCACCCCGTAAGGTTGGCCCTAGATTACGAGGCACCCGGAAAGCGCCCGAGAGCAGCCCCTAGGAAAAGATGGAAGGACGTCATCAAGAGAGATCTCGCCGAAGTCGGCGCCACGGCAGATGACGCCCTTGATAGGATGAGGTGGCGACAGATCACAAGAACAGCGGACCCTGCGACTGCGCGGGACTAAACGCTCAGGAGAAGAAGAAGAAGTCTGCGAGGTAAACCAATAGTCGCTCGACCTCTCTAGTTTCCGGGCAAAGTTCCGCTTGCATGAAATGAATTGGAGACAGAGTTCCGCTTTCGGTTCATTCTGATTCCTCCATAGTAAATCTACTGCCATACATAGACTTCGGACCTAATAGCTTCAGTATACTGAATCCTTACTTCAGTTTATTATCTTAACTATGTTTCTCAGCTAGTCTTCAACAACAGAACACAACAAATTTTCGCACTGCATTCGTCTGTGTTGTTGAAGTCGATAACTAATTACAGGCTCTACACATGGAAAGTGGTCGTTGTTTTTGCAGCCGAGGATTAAAAACCAGATTCCACCCAGGCGCTCCATGGTGACCTCGACGAAGAGTCGATTTCTTCACATTTCTTACGTATTCAGTCGTTAGTGCATTTCGAGTGGCAGACGGGATCGTGTCCTGTCTTTATGGTGTCTGTGATGTGCTTTATGACCTTGGCCCATTTTTTACATTCAATTATTTAGTATTAATGACAATAAATGGTCGGCCTCACGACGTACTTGTTTAGATTGACTGCTGATGCTGGTCAGTTCTCTAGGACATCTGCTTCTGGCTAAAATTGTTCATATAAACGGTCGGGTTAGACATGGATAAGTAGTACAACTCATTCTCATTAGAAGACGACATGCTCTCTATTTTCACGTAGAACCTCTTCAACACTCTAGCATATTTATGCCTTTTTTACGTCAATTTGTATATTAGTCGGAGGAGGCGCGACCGTCGCGTGCACCCGATACCAGGTTCCTGGTTCGGTTTTCCCGCCCAGGCCAACCAAGCCTTCCATCCCTCCGGGGTCGGTGAATTGGTACCAGACTTGTCTGGGAAGGATAGAGCGCTGACTTGTTCATCGGCTGGCCACCGCAAGTCATTGTATGGCAAATACGCATTCAAAACGCTTCCACGATATCCCGTAGAAGTAGAATGCGCTGGCGCATCCCAGAAGGGATTGAGTAACGCCGTCCTTCATCCTTTATCCTTATCCTACGTCAATTTGGACGCTTTTAAGCCAAATTGGCACTCTTCTAAGCAAGCTTGACGCTTTTGAAATCAAAACACCTCCAATCCTCGAAATCAAAACGAATATCTTTGAAGTGCTCCAAGAAAGAGAATCTCCAAGAAGTTGGAACATTTTCTTGTTCCAGAAACATCTGATATGACTTGCTTTAAAATTGTTTGATACCCTACACCAACGCGTGAGGAAACTGCTTGAAATTTTATGAAATTTCATATTCTATAAAGTGCAAAAAAGTAAATCAAATGTTTAGCATATTCGGAAAACCAATCGCGGCATGACATATTCCGGCTAGCTGCGATTTTTATTTGATTGATATTGTAAATGCTACTTACTCGCTAAAGGAATGCGAGGGATACGTTGTTTTTTAAATAGACACTTCGCTCTACCATTAACAAGTGTGTAACTCTAGGCAAACGAAATGTTCACTAGCAGTCAAAGGAAACCGCAATGATCTAGTCGAGCGCAGGGTACGATCTCATGTTTCAAAACACTAAATGATTGCTGTCTTTTCGCACTTCGAAACAAATTTTACATCATTATTCTTTCTTAAAAATCAAGTTTTATAAAATTTCATGCAAGGTGTTCGCTTATTACGGAAGCTGAATTTAAAACTTTCAACAAAAAAATATTCTAAATTTTCCTTGAACAAGCAATTATTCTAACCTCCTGTAGAGTCCCTTGTTTAAATGAGCAGCACTCGTTTTGATTTCGAAGGTGTTCAGTTGGATTTCTAAAGCGTCAAACTTGTTTAAAGTAGCGCTGAATTTGGTTTGAAAGTGCCCAACCTCGTTCACCAAAGCAGATAGCGAAGTACTGAGTTCGCGGAGTTTCCTGCTGCACCTCTGAGGAGGAACTCATTGGTGGAGCTCAAAACGTCGTGCAATTTCATTGTTCAGGGCTCTAAGGTTAGACTTCCACAGAACTGTAACTCATTGAGAGCTCTAATTAATCGACCTGTCGTATCTGGATATAGGGATCGAAAGGTTGACCTCATCGAAAGCGGCATCTCTGCTCTCTGATGTTCTTCTCTAGTTTTAACTGAGTAGCAGTTTCGCCCGAAGGAGGTGGTGATCCGGAGAACAATGACACTACAGTAAAATCCAGTCCAGCAGACACCACCGTTAGTTGGTCAGCCTGTGTTCGAGTTTCGCATGAGCCGTACAGCTGCTTGATTATAGGATTTATATACATTTCTGAAAGCCATTCTTATTTTGGGATTGACGTTACGACGACGAACTTGCAGAAGGAGTTCTCGCAAAGTTCCTCTCGGAAGCATCGAGTTTGATTCCATCAGCGGTAGACGTTGGCGAGTAGCAGTTGATGATACTGATCGGTTTTCGACTATGAAGCGGAGTCGAGGGATGGACACACGATATGACAGGATTTCGTAGGAGTCCACGAGATCGACTTCGATGGGTGCGCGACAAAGCCTACGCGCAGACGTTGCGGACGAAAACTCTCCTTAACAACGGTTGTTGCATCCTTCAAGTAATGTATGTCATTCCTTCATGCATTCGCCTCCTGTAGAGCAAAAATGTGAGCATGATATGTCCTGCCGCCTCCAGAAGAGGGTCGGTGTCGTTCTTGTGTGTCTTTATATTTCTTTCCGGGTTTTTTATATAACAACTGTTCCCTGAAGAAACTAGCAAAACGGGCCTCTCTTCACTTCACCTTATATTTGTGAAATGTTTGTTGAAGATTTTTTTGTTTTCTGTTTTTGATCACTCTTGTTTCCATACAAATATTTAATTTTCTTGCTTACTTTATTGGAGCTGTCGTGGCAAGAAAAACCCTCCTCCACATTCAAGTTTTTCCAGGACGAGTTTGGGGTGTGGCCCAGACTTCGCTAGGCTTTCGAAGGATTGTAGAAGTCCTGTTCTCGGCATGAGGCACCCTACTGAAGATGGAAAAGCCTCGGCTGCATATAGCAGTTTGATGCCCGCTACTATTCCACGTCACGATGAGACGCTGAACCATGTTATTTTAGTAACGTTTATTACACGGATGGTCATAAACACAAGATCAGAGCAGCATCACGGCGCGACGCGACGTAATGAATCTCCCATAAGGCCCATGCACACTTCTGCGACACCGCGGCGCGGCAAGTGGGGCGACGGCTACCTCCGCGAAAAAAGGCGGTCGCGTTAGAGCATCATTATAGGCAACGGGACCGGCGTCCCCGTGCATGCCGCGCCGCCAGGAATGATTTGACCTTATCGCACGAAATTATCATCATCTCCATGCGATGGCGATATCGCTGCTCATTGCTGATGCTCATCGCTCGGTGATTAGCTACTACGCTATCGTTTCGAACGCATGGTGTTCATAGCACCAATATCTCGCAGAAGAGCACGACGTGATGATCGCGTCGCACCGATGGTGGGCTTCGCGTCGCTATGCGAATGCTCTGAACGCCCCTAAATAGCTGGATAGTAACAATAAATGAGTCCTCAATAAAACATCGACATTCAATACAACTCATAAGCGAGCTCTAACTGAATCGAATTAAAACATCCATAGGACAGAAGAACAGAAAAGTTAGACAACAAAACAAGCGAGGGTAAAAAAAGAAGCAAGCTGAGAAAAGTGCAAAGAATTAGATATTGAGGTCCATAAATAGTTTTCAAATGTACGCTAGTTAAATCTAAAAGACCATTCAGTCAATCTTTTGGAAGTAGCCGCTGTTCTATTAATGGCGTAAAATCTTCTTCTGTAATACATTTGAGACTTGCGGCTTTGACCTGAAGTTTTATTGAGCCATCCCTAGTGAACGTGGTTCTGGTTGATACCAAGTTCCCAACTTTAGTTCAAATATTTCATTAATATTTGTAACTGGGTAGGAAGGAGGACAGAAAGAATCGTGCAAGTGAACAGGCCTCATTGATCTGAAAGCAAACATCTTCAATTGTCGCACTGGCGGCCGCGGGCGCCTTGATCGGCATGACTCATCGTAAGGCTAGAGCGCAGATAGTCAGCCCGTGCCGCTGGAGCGGCGACCCGCTGCCGCTCCTGCGACGCCGCCTCCGCCGCGCGCCCTCCGCCGCGCGGCCCCCGTCGCTCGCGGCCGTGCGCTCGCCGCCAACGACGAGTTCTGCGTCACTGCTCTATGGTTAAGGATAGGGCAGCGGCAACGCCGCAGAAGTATGTGTGGCCCTTAGATGACGAAGAACTTGTAATGTGTTTTACCCAAGTTAATTTAGAAAATCATATATACTTTATACAAACAAAAAATGAAATCCCAAGTAGTCATACTTGTGGGAGAAGAGAGGGGCACATCTGCGAACGAAAGCTGAAGGTGAGATGGCCTCCTCTCTCTCCTCCACCTGTATGTATGCAGCGGCACTCTGATGGCCGAGCTAGCCGCGAGCCGCAGCTATCTTTGTCGAAACATAACTTCAAGGCATGAGAACGAGGCAAAAGAGGTACAATCGATTTAAACCTGACAGTAATAAAGCACTTAGTAAATGAACAGCAAATAGCACAAAATGTGGAAGAGTTAAGTTCTTAAATCAATTACAACACATCTCCTGACACCTAGAGGATGATTAGAAAGTTATAACAATAAATGTCAGATTGTGAGGAACTAAATGATAGCAACGTCAGAGCCCTTACTCTCCATTGATTCTTGCTATTTTTCTAATCACTTCCTTAAGCTTTTTTTAGAACCTTAAAGCGAATGGGCAAGTGCAGCACAATCGAATGAGGCAACGACTGTCGCATGCACCTGACACCAGGTTCCTGGTTTGGATTTCCCTCCCAGGCTAACCAAGCCTTCCATACCTCCGGGATCGAAGAATTGGTACCGGACTTTTTTAGGGATGATAACGCACTAACTTGTTCACTGGCTGGCCACCGCAAACAATTGTATGGTTAGATAGGCATTCACATCGCATCAATCTATCAATTCTATTAAAACCGATCGATTGCTGCAAACCGAACAAAAAGCTAAGAATGATAAACAAATGCCGAAGAACTAACTAGTTTGCTTGGCCATCACAGACGACACTCTCTGCTACAACAACTCCCCGTTGGCTCATTAGTGAAGAGGGTGAGGTCTTTCAGGAACAGAACTGCAGAACTTGCCACAATTTGATGCTAATTATAGTTTTTTATGTGCATACATCGTTGTAAGACAAAGCGCTCGCGGCTTCATGTGCTACTCAAATCGGGTCAAGATTCCAGTCAAACGTACGTGAAAGGTACTCAGCCTTCGTTGTGATGGACAGCTGTGAACTCAAACTGTATTCCTTTCACCGTAATTAATATGATACTGATGTTGTGCCACTTAAAGGTAAAATTGAAGCCATTCAGAACTGCCTTACTGAAATGGTACTACGGCGTTCTTAATTAACGATTACTCCTGTGTACCTATGTCCTTAGAAATAAGTTGTTGGGTTTAGATTCTCTTGCAGTTTGTAGGAAGCTCTGTAATCTGATTACGGTATGTAAACTTATCAAAGGTTTGGCTCTAGTCATTGGATTCGATACCGATTCGGGTCATTCGAAGCCGCCATTTTTTTCAAACTCGGGTAAAAAGATTTGTCAAAAAATTAAAAAGATTAAAGAGATTAGTCAAAAATTGCATTTCTAAAAAGCTCCGGAAAATTCTTGGAATGGTTCAGATAGGAGAAGTTTTAACAGGAAGGACTTCCAAACAACTGATTTATCTTCGCATCTCAAATCGGTTATCCGATTCAGATAGGACGTCAAATTTTTGATCAAAACCTGTTATCTGAAATTTTTGATAATCCGATCGGAGGTCGGATTCATTAATAACATACATGACTTTAACAGAGAATTCACAGCGGAAAACTCAGATAACGCGGCTTATCGCTCACCATATCGCTTGATAAGCCGCGCCATCAGGGATTTCGGCTGTAATTTTCTCTGTTAGATTGCAGTAAGTCGTTGATGAATCCAGCCCCTGGCAAAAAACACCCCCATCTGAGTCGTCCTAAAATCCTTCTTCTTCTTCTCCTGAGCCTTTAATCCCGCGCAGTTGCAGGGTCCGCTGTTCTTGTGATCTGTCGCCACCTCATCCTATCAACGGCGTCATCTGCCGTGGCGCTGACTCGGCGAGATCTCTCTTGATGACGTCCTTCCATCTTTTCCTTGGGGCTCCTCTCGGACGCTTTCCGGGTGCCTCGAAATCTAGGGCCAACCTTGTGGGTGATCCTCTGGTCTTCTGAGGACGTGTCCATACCACCTCAGGTGCTGCTCTCTCATCTTCAGCTGGATCGGGGCTGTCTTCATCACTGCCCTAACATCCTCGTTTCGCACCCTGTCCCGACGGGCCCATCCACATGCCCACCTCAGCATCCTAATCTCCGCCGCGTGCAGTTGCTGCTCCTGCGCCTTACCCAGCGCCCAGCACTCACTGCCATAGAGGAGGGCAGGTCTCACGATTGTTCTATAGAGCTTGCCTTTGAGCGTCCTGGAGCATCTACGGTCGCAGAGGATCCTTATGGACTCCCTCCACTTGAGCCAGGCTGCGTTTATCCGTCCCTAACCGCCTGGTCCACACTTCCTTCCTTGGATAGGTCACTTCCGAGATAGCGGAATTCTTCCACCTTCTCGATCGTTTCCCCTTAGCAGTCTAGAATCGATCCAGCGCACTGCTCAGAGCTGATGAACTTCGTCTTCTTCACGTGCAGTCGTAGGCCGTTGTCTGCGAAGGCTCTTTGTCACAGCTGCACCTTCTCCTCCAGTTCCTCCTGGTTTTCGGCTACTAGAGCGATGTCGTCCGCGTAGAGGATCGTTCTGAGAGAGCCTTCCTCAAGGTGGTTCACTATAGAGTCAAGCGTCAGCAGGAAGAGGAACGGACTCAGGGCCGATCCTTGGTGTACCCATACTGTGATGTCCACTTTCCTTGTCATCCCGTGCGGAGTTCGTATCGCTGTTTTCGGGCCCTCGTACACGTCCCTTATGTCCCTTATGACCGTGATCAGAGGTTCCGGGACACCCCTCCTTCGAAGGGCAGATTACGGTTCGAGCTGTCCTGTCGTAGGCCTTCTCCAGGTTCAGGAATGCCAGGTAGCAGGGTTTTCGTTTCTCCCGACATTTCTCCATCACCTGACGAGCGATGAAGATGGCGTTTGTGGCGGACCTCTCAGGCATGAAGCCCCACTGCACCTGGAGATGGGTACCATCTGCCTCCGCCTCGAGTCGACCAGTCGTTCGTAGGTCTTCATCGTGTGTGAGATCAGTTTGATCCCTCGTTAGTTGTAGCATTCGAAAGCGTCTCCCTTCTGCTTGAAGATGGGGACTATGGTGCTGTTCCTCCAGTCATCCGGCATCTTACCTTCTTCCGTTATTCTGTTGAGGAACTGCGTCAGCCAGTTGATTCCGAGGTCCACGAGCACCTTACAAGCCTCTACTGGCTCACCGTCAGGCCCTGCTGCCTTTCCGAGTTTCATCTTCCCTATGGCCTTGAAAACCTCTTCTTGCGTCCAGGGTGGGACGGGTCCTCCGTTGGTTGTTCTTCCTCGTCCTGCCGACGAGGGAACTCCTCGTTCAGGAGTTCCTTGAAGTACTCCTCCCATCTCTCTCTGACCTCGACCGGCTTCCGTAACACCCTACCGTCAGCACTCTTCACAGTCTTCACTACTCGACTGTCGAGGCTAGCTCTATGACGCGCCTTGGCCAGGCGGATGGCGAGCTTCTCTCCCTCTGGCCCGTCTAGTTTCTCGTACAGGGCATCTATTTCCGCGTTCTTTGCCTTCGCTACAGCTGTTTTTGCCAGCCTCTTCAGCTTCCTGTAGGATGTGAGATGCTCGGGTGCCCTCGTCTTCTGCCACAGCTTGTAGGCCTCCTTCTTCCTCTTCACCGCAGCCTGTACCTCTTCGTTCAGAACCATGCCGATTTATTCCCTCTTGTTCCTCCCTTTGTTTCTCCCAGGGTTTCCTTGGCACATCTCAGGATTGTTTCGGCTACCCTCCTCCAGGTCTCATTCACGGGACCAGCTGGATCTGGAAGGCCTGCTTCGAGCACTGCCCTTCGTAGCTCGTTCCGCTCTGAACCCCGCGGTCTCCACCATCGGATCCTCGGTTCCGTCCTCACTTTGGGCCTGGTGGGTAGAGGTATGCTAAGGTCGGCTACCAAGGGTCTATGCTGTGATGCCACGTCTTCTCCCGGAATGACCTTCACATTCCGGACTGTGATGCCACGTCTTCTCCCGGAATGACCTTCACATTCCGGACTGTTTTTAGGGCAGCCCTTCGAACCAGGATGTGGTCGACTTCCATCCTTCTTCCTCCGCTAGCATAGGTCACCATATGACTCTCCCTCTTCGCAAAGAAGGTGCTACAGACAGCCAGGTCGTGGGCGATAGCCAGATCCAGAATTCATTCTCCATCCGGGTTTATCAGGCCGATCCCTTTACCTCCATGAACTCTTTCCACTCCTCTTCTGCCACTCCACACATGTCCGTTCATGTCCCCTGCTATGGAGAGGTAGTCGCCTTCTAGTACGGACCTTATGGCTTCCTCGAGCGAGAGGTAGAAGTCATCATTGTCGTGCTCGGAGCATCCGGTCTGCGGAGCGTAGACAGACATGCTGGTCCAGTAACCCTCCTTCGTGTCCAGCCGCAGTGACATGATGCGGTCGTTTATTCTTTGGACAGCCGCTACTGAATCCTTGAGGGACTCCGCGACAGCTATCCCTACCCATTCCTCTTGGTGTCCTCTCCGTTGTAGTACAGCTTGACCCCTTCTCCGATCTCCCTGGCTTTCGCCCCTTTCCATCGCGTTTCCTGCAGACACAGGACTTGTATCCTTCTGCGCTTCATCAGGTCAGCCACTTCCCTAGATCTCCCGGTCAGCGTTCCCACATTCAGAGTCCCCAGTCGAACTAGCTTCTTTAGCCGAGGTCGTTTGGCCCTCGGTAGCCCTCGCATACTGACCACAGAACTCGGGCGGGGATTCTGTGCGCCACTTCCGGGTGACGTGCTAGCCTTTACAGATTCTATTGCGACTTGTGATCATGGTTTCGTGACGAGGTTTCTCCATCAGCCGGCCTGTCAACGTGGGCCTGACGGTGGAACCGTTGCCATTTTTGCAATTTTTGCAGGGCATGCCGGAGCCGGGAGTCGAACCTGTGACCGTTTGTGCATGAAACTACACTACTAACCACTAGGCTAACTCGGCTCTAGTGTCCTAAAATCCAAAATTTAAAAAATTCCGTTATTTCGCTATCGTTTTAACCAGGATTTAAAAAAAAGACGGGTCCGAATTATCCGAAACGGCGTCGAATCCAATGTCTATTTGGTTCGTATGAACAGTGAAAGCCTTTTCAAGCTGCTACCATCGATTACTAGGACGGGGGGGGGGGGGAATTTCAATGAAGATGTCGTGCTCAAGGGCTACACAGCAACTAGATGTCGCACCTTTGTAATCGTGTGGATCTAATTTCGTGCGCTTGATGAAAACCGCTGTTTTGCCGGAAAAGCTGTCTGTCTTCGAAGTTTCCGCTATGAAGGCTCTCCGCAATTGACTGTCCAACTTCTGCTGGCGTCGGCGTACCATGATTGCGTTCCAGCTATCGAATTCTGCTACTGTAGAACGCTTTTTCCCTACCACAAAGTTGTTTTGTTCCCTTTAATTTATTATCTCTTCTTATACATTTGTTCCTGTCTTATTATTCGCCAAATTTATTTGCTACGTTTTTCTTAGTACTCCTATTAAATACAAAAGATATATCAATAAATAATGATTATAAAGTATTTTAAGCACAGTGAACCCAGCTGACGAGTAAGATGCTGGAGATCTCGCCACTCATAACAATTAACTGGTCTAATTGAATGTCCAGAATCCATTCCAATTGGGAGGCGGTGCGCTAAGGATACAGTTGCGTCAGCACCCACGACACGATACCTAATCTCTGAGTTCGCGTGGGTACCATAGTATTATTTGACAGTAGCTGAAGCTCTGAAACAATCTCAAAGAAGAGGTGGAGGAGCAAGACACCGCATGACCTCCTCTGACAAGGATATATCCAATGTCCCCTACAGAAAGCAGTGTTAGCAACCTTAGAGTGCCTAAAGGACTATGATTTGAAATTGGTGTTTCTGGTCAAACCTAATCGTAAGATTATCAGGGAGAAAGATAAGCATGTTCTGGAGAAGGAATTTCATTTGTGATTCACTCATGAAACCATTGTGGCCTTATACTATTCGGTAATACATCGTCCCAAAAAAAAAAGATAAAAGCATCCAGTTTGGTTATCACACTGTTCCGACATCACGTGACGCGTAGTTCATCCCTTTCTACAGCCTTTCCTAATGTTCAAGAGGTGAGTGGCACTGCGAAGCAATCAATGAGTGGTAAGTCACCATTTCCTTCCCGTCTTCCGGCCCAAAAGAAAGCAGAACACGAAACTGAACGAAAGGGCGAAAAACGTCCAAAAACCAGGATTCGGAACACGGAAACGGAAATCCCGCACATCGCTTGTGTTAGGCACGTTCTGTTGGTCTTTGATGAAAGAGCTTCATTTTGAACAGACAGAGCTGCTTTCGTTCAAAACCCCGACGGAGTCTCATTAGTTTTCTGCACGCTGTAGTGTTTTCCTGCGGTAGCAGTACCATGAGATCTTTCTTGTTTATTCCGTACATTTATCTAGCAACGCTATACCTATTTCTCAGTTTTTCAATTATTTCTGAAGTGCTGTTTTGCGAAAGCAGTAACCACCTTGATACATTTCTATTTGAAAAGGATAGAGGGGTTAGTCATCCCTAAATATTTCATCAGTTCGTGTTCATTTCCAGCAAATGTTTCCTCACTTACAGATATTACAGGATGCGTAAAAAGTATAGACGCACCTACTTTTTGTTTCAGCTCCAGCTTTCTCTTCCTACCCCTCTATGTTTTTGTGTGTTATTTTTGTTGTCTCTATTGTGCTCAAAAAACACTCACTAGAAAACTGAAGAAGCATGATTGTCGTCGTTACGGTGGCCCTTTTTTTGTCTGTTACCCAGACAACTAAATACTTCCTTAACAAGAGAATTAGGCGCTGTTCGAAACGGTTGGTGAGGAAGAAGGTCAGCAACCCAAACGTCAGCCACGGCTCTGTCATAACAGATGATGATTACAATGTGTTCAAGCACGATAACATTCAAATCCAAAATTATCAATTTCTGTCCGAACAGACAACGATAGCGATAACGGCAAACAGATAACGCGCGCAGGTGCAGACAGCTTCTGAGACGAGCACAGCTCGAACATGAATCCGCTGGATTACTCTTTTTAGGCGATTTTGGAGAATGAGGTCTGGGCTACTTTCAACAGAAGTGACCAGTCGCAGAAGGCTACCCTGTTCAGAGCACTGGACGAAATCCAAGCGAGTACTTGCGGCGCGTGCTCATGAATTTTTCCGTCGTTTTCGCTCCTCTATTCACAGTAAAGGAGCCAATGTCAATTACGAGTTATTCTATCGTGCTTACAAAATCATTTTCCATATTTCTCAAGTGAATATTTTAAAACTTACTGCGCATTACTATTTCCACAACGCATCCGGCATTACGCATCATGCTATTGCGCTTTAATTTGCTGAGGTTTCTTTGTTTTTTCATCACGTCTTTGTAGCGAATCGATGGCCACGCTCGCGAGGGAACATGCCCTTGTTGAGCGAATTCCCCTATTTGCCTCGTGGCACTACGAGGTAACCAAAAACCCTGGATCCAAAGGGATGGTAGGCACCCCGTGATGTATATAGGTCATCCCCCTCCCTGGCAGACGAGGGCCATACGCGGTAACCTTTGGCCTCTTGCTGTCCAGCGCCTTGATTGACGCACGCCCGCGCCACACGTCAGCCGCGGTTGCCTACAGGCCTGCATGCTAGTGAACCCCGACTGTAGTGATTAGGCACAACCCCCAATGCTAGCCGACTACAATACCCAAACATGACATACCAACAGCAGTAACACAAGAATACTGTAATAAGCGTAGGCATCTATTCTGGATCAACTCTCGAGTGTCTTCAGCATGTTGTAACAGTGACAGCCGTTGTTTCATCCCACAGGCTGAAAGATATAAAAGAGCCTCTACGAATGCTACGGGGTTCTTCCTAGTCTGATCTACGGCTGTGTAGTGTCGGCTCCTGTGCCCCCCCCCCCGCCCCTGAGGAGTTCCTTCTCTCCTCCCCCCTCACATCCGTATCCCCTTGTATAGTTGCGCTCGAATGAATATTCGAGCATTCGATTTCGAATAATTCTATTCGAATTCGAATATTCGTATTCGAACGTTCGAAAAAATGCGATTTTTGAATGTATTCGAATTCGAATGCTCGAAAAAACGCGATTTTCCAATGTATTCGAATTCGAATGGTCGAAAAAATGCGACTTTCGAATGTATTCAAATTCGAATGCTCGAAACATTCGAATTCGAATGTTCGATTGCTACGAAATCTGCGATCTAACAAAATAATCTATCTTTCCTGATCAGAAAAGTGCGCGCTCTCATCGGGAACTCAGGGGCCGTATATTCTTCGAGCGCAGAACCAGGCTAAGGAAGGGACTCCAGGGTGTGTGCCATCCAAGCTGCTCGTGTGGGAACTGCTTTCGTCACCCAGGGGAGTCCGCAGCTGGGTTCTGCGCTCTCGAGTGCAGAAACGCATACAGCTGGAAAATGCACAGAAAACGTCAGCGAATAATGTAGACGTCAAATACCTCAGATCTCAACCACTCCATTGAAATGCAAAAATCTCGCAACGCAAGAGACCTCCCTCGCAAACAACGCCACTGTGCCCCACAACTTGCCCAAACGTCTTCTGATTCCGCAGGCACGTTATCAACATCGGCGGCACATCTCAAGGGGTGGTTTTCTTTTATCGCTGCTGGCGATTTTCTTTTATCGCTTAGAATGTGGAAGCCAATATTAAAATGAACACTTTTCACATCAAAATGGACATATTTCACATTTCACATATTTCAAAATAGACATTTTTTTACCGATGTTATCGACTGTTCAGAACTAGGATGGTCCAAGAGTTGATTTTTCTGAATTGATGTTTTTTTGTCCTTACGTTTCTTCTTCTCAAATGGTTAACCGTGTCATTATGCTTGTCAAACCCTTCCTGTCCTGAGTCGATAGCAGCCATCCAGAGCGTATTTACGTAAGAGCCTATTAAGTCCTATAGTTTCACTCATTATTCACTTTTTATAATATCTTTTCTTCATTATACTACATGCGTCTTTACCTTCAGACATGTTTTATTGCTAGTCGGTTAAGTTAACTCAGTTCTTATGGAAGCAGCATCGAATGGAAGCGTAATGAAGGCCTAGATATGACCGGATCTAAGACCGTACTCCTAGGTGCTTCCTTCGTGTGGGCTGCTCGAAAGTGATTCTTTTCATCCAGCCGGAATCACGCCATAGCTCTAGTGAGTACCTAACCGACCTCTGCACCGTTATATCACGACCTAGTTAACTGCTTAAACTATATTAAATTAAATTACTTATTACTTTCATTCTCATTTATTGCATTCGTTGGATTAGGCTCCTTGTATGTGGGCTTTTGAATGCTGCAGAACACTTAAAATATCGAAATTCAGGGCATAGTGATACTACGATCGTTTTACATTGTTGTTTTCCTTGTTAGGTTACCAGTGTTGTGGGAGATCACTTTGTTTGTCATTTCCTTGTTTATGAGAGCACTAAGGTGCAGTTATAAATAAATAAATAAATAAATAAATAAATAAATATTCCACTACTAATTGGACACTCTTCTCAACAAGTGTAAAGGCCTCCACAGAGTTCTGCGGCAGCGCCGTGGCTCTATGCTCAACCATAGAGCAGAGACGCAGAGCTCGCCGCCGGCGGCGTTCCTGCCCTATCCTTAACCACAGCGGCGAGCGGCGTTGCCGCAGAACTCTGTGGGGGCCTTAACTGTATTGGAATCAATGGAACATCTTCCAAATCAAAACGAGATTTTTCGCATTAAACTAGAGACTCTTCAAAAGGGTTAGAATAACGACTAAATAAAAGAATAATTCGTGACTAGTTAGAACAGTTCGTTACTAGCCAAGACAACCTTCTTGGTTTGTCGAAAGGTGCATTTAAAACCTTCATCAGGAGAAATGTCACCTTCGATCCGGCTTAATCTTGTTGGCGTTTTTTTTAAATTTTATTTCGTTTCTGATATATGTATGCATTGTATAATGTATCATTGGGTGTACAATGCATGCCTTATATAAATAAATAAATAATTTTTGTTCAAGGAAATTTAGCTTAACTTTTTGAAAATTTATTTCACTACTCAACACGTTGACACATTGATTGAAATTTTATGAAGCTGCTTTTTTGGCGAGGGAGAATAATGTTAGGCTGTCGCAAAATTAATTTCCGTTCCGAGGTATGTATAGATAAATAAGTTTTTTTTTTACCCCAAAGCATCTCATCTCAGGGAAAGTTACATATATTGTTCGGTAGGTTTTTTCCTGCTCTTTCAAAAAATATATGTAGATTTCGCTCTAATTTTTCTAGCCGACTTTCTCCATAGCCACGTAAAATCATGATCCGACGCGACTATCGAGTCATCGTGCTTTACGAATTCAAATTGGGACATTCTGCGACAAAGGCATCCCGTAACCAGTAGACCAGATTCCGACGCCGATTAGCCTATGTACAGAAGCGGGATCGTTTGGATCCGCTCCCAAAAGAAGCTTTGAAGAGTCGACTTTGACCGGTTTTGATGAATTTTTAGTTACCAAGGAAGGATCTCAGGCGTAGGTCTGAACGGGGAAAATGGATAGTACTGCAAGAATTTCCACCCTTCATGCAGTAGAAAAGCATGTTTCGTTCAGTTCCTGAACCAGAAGAGCTAGGGTCCTCGAAGGTGGGGTACACTATCGCATCGTCAATGAGTGCCCACGTGCGTACGTGTGCGCGCTGACGTATGGGAAGTGGCGGAAAACTGTGCGGCGAGGAAGTCGGTGGCTCAGCAGGGTGCCACGCTGCTTCACAGGTGCTAGCCCAGATGCTCGACTCCGGTGCTGCGCACTAATTTTGCATTTTTCCATGACCGTTGCCTCCTTTACCTATTTGCTTCCTACACTTCTCCTACAGATTTATCTCGTTATAAATTGTCAAGCAAGATTACATTTTGAGCTCTGCTTCGTTCACATCTCTCACTTTTTGTATTATGCAAGGTAATATGTTTTTCAGCAAATGTCAAACGGTGACATCACAGCAGGTACGGGTGACTTAGACTGTCAAGTCATAACCACCAATTTCGCCCAAACTTCTCCCAGGGGGGTTATTTGGGTGCTGACCACGAATCGTTTTTGGTATTACGCTGGAGTACGGGAAGTTACAGTAGGCATGGGTGACTAATGGTAAGGTCATGGTCACATTTTTCGTCCAAACTTTGTCTATAGGGCTTATCTGGGGTGTTGATCACAAATCTGACCCTTTTGACAATTTAGGGCGAAATAAATGTGTAGAAGATGTGTAGGAAGCAAATTGTTGAAGGAGGCAGCAGACATGAAAAAATGCAAAAATTGTGCATAACACGGGAATAGATCATCTGGCCTAGCACCTGCGAGGCAGCGTCACACCCTGCTGAGCCACCGGTTCGCTCTCCGCACCGCCTTTCGCCACTTCCCATACATCGACGCGCGCACGTATGCACGTGGGCACGCGCTGGCGGTGCGTTACTGTACCCCACCTTCGTGCGTAGCTCTCTTGGTTCAAGGACTCAGCAAAAACGAAACATGTTTTTCTACTAAATGAAGGGTGGAGATTCTCGCAGTACTATCCATTTCCCCCGCTCAGACCTACGCCTGAGACCCTTCCCCCCTTAGTTGGTTTTGATGCATTATCACTTCCGAAAAAGGAGTTGAAGTTGAAAACTGAAATGGAGTTGTGCTTTTAACACCTTTTTCATTTTGAAGACAGATCCGCTTCCAAAAGAAGCTTAGAATACGCTGCAGTTCGTTTTCTTTTATCGCTCAGTATGTGGAAACCAACCTGATAAAACACATCTGGGATTATAAGCGGTAAGGGTTATGGCAGGTCTTAACGGCCGTTAATTTTAAATAAGGGTTAGAGGAGTGGCAAAAGGCGAGGTGCTATATTCTCTCAATGTTTCGTATAAGATTGCTCACCGGACTGTTAATTTACAGTATAAATGAGAGGAAAGCAAGAGGAGGGAAGGTGAGGAAGCTGCCATTTATGGAAAAGATCTGATGATGTGACGATCGCATCGAGAAGTCTATTTGCCCAAACTTTGAAATTTGTAATCTTTACAACGGCTTCGAACGAACCCAAACCAAAAAGAACTTCATGGATTGCACGATACAATTAGTTTTGGTGATCTTACCCACATATTAGCGATTAATTTATCCCAGTGTATCAATATGTTTATCTTATACATATATCAGCGACGGACATCAAGCTAGGCGAGCAAGTGCGAAGCCCACTACAGATGGGGTAGGGCACTTGTCGTCAATATACAGGGTGTCTGAAAAAATGTGTACACTGTTTGGAAGGTGATAACCTCGCTCACAGTGAAGATATTCTAGAGATTAAGGACAAGAATGAATGCTTTAAAAATATAAATTTTCTAACTTATGAGTGGTTTGGACTGCGCCAAGCACTCGTCTGATTCCTTCCATTTTACACTTGATTGATTGTGTTTCACTTAAATAATTGTATATTTCTCCTTAAAGGGGCCGCGTTGATTAATTTGTGCTTCTTTAAAGTTTAAAATTCAAAAACACCCTACGGCTAGCGAAAAATGGAACTGTTAGGGTGTACGGAAAGTTCTCAGCGTGTTGAGTGCTTCACTTTGAAGTACCATGACTTTCTCGAATCTTATCGGATTTTGTCGAAATAAGCACCGTTCGAATCAGCACACCTTTGCTAACGGGTCACCTGTCGACCTATTCCATCAGCAAAAAATGAGGTGATCAAGATCCGACAAAATCCACGAAATCTGGCTTGGCTTGGTCCTGATTGGTGAAGGTTTTACCAGCGAGAAGTTTCTGAAAGTGTTGGAAGAGATGGTCATCGGTTGATGAGAGATCTGTAAAATGTGGCGGGTGAGGCAGAACTTCAACCCTTAATTCGTTCAATTTTCGAATAGTGATTCGCGAAACGTGTGGGCGGGCATTATCGTGCAAAACAATCGACCCTCTTCTGTTGGCCAATACTAGTTGAAGTTGACGCAATTTTCGGTGCATTTCATCGACATTCCTACAGTAGGTCTCTGCTGTGATCGTTTGGCCTGGGGCTAAAAAATTGTAATGGATCACTCCAGCTGCCAACCACCACACAGTGACCATTACCTTTTGTGAGGAGGTTCGCCTTTGGAAAATGCGTAGGGGGATCGTCGTCGTCCACCCACTGTCCGAAACGTTTCCTGTTATCACACAGGATCCACTTTCATAACAAGTGATGACTCGGTCCAAAAACGGATCGGTTTTGTTGTGTAAAAGTAGAGAAGAACAAATCTCGAAGCGTTACTATTTTTGCCGATCACTCAACACGTGGGGCACCCACTTTTCGAACTTTTTCACCTTTCCGAAGCGCTTCAAAGCACCCGCAACAGCAGTTTTACCGACGTCTAGCCCTTCTGCGATCCCGCGAACTGTTTGGGATGGTTCAGCTTCCAACAATTCCTTCAACTCGTCCTCCAGGATTGCTAAAGGTCGACCGCTACTGGGGTCATATACGAGGCTGAAACCTCCGAACCGAAATGTACTGAATCACTGGTACGCAGTGCTTTCTCTAACACCATTAGGCCCCCACACTCGATTGAATTGTCGAGCTGTCTCTGCTACGGGTTGTCTCAATTTGAAATCGAAATAAAATATCGTTCGGATTAGGATCTGCTGCGTACTTTATCTTCCCATCCCTTCCCTGCCCCACCTTCTTGGTCCTTGTATCCATTATTTACTCCCCCTCCCCCCCCCCCTCAAGTGGTCTCTTCTTGCTGGTACCCCGTCCTGTTCCCTCCTCCAGGTTGTTCCTTTGCTTCCTGATTGTTCTCCTAGTCCACCCTAGAGGTCCCTCTTACTTCTGTTCTCCACCAGTGGTCCTCCCATGCTCATGGTAGACGTCGGTGATACGTATTCTGGATCCAGACGCTCAGAAACGCGCGAACTTGCCGCGGTGTCAAGCAGGAGGAAGCTGCGCTTCCTCTGTTGCGACAACATCCCATGTTGAGCGGTAGACGTTGCCCGAGCGAGGTACGCCTTAAATCCACAGCGCGGCAGCTAACTCAATTATATAGTGATAGATAGTAGTAATAACAACAGTGGGTTGGGGAACGGGCTCACGTTATCGCAGTCGGAAGAGGCACCGTGTGTCGCGTGCAGCAGATTCGAGGCTTTTAGTTCGGATTTCCGGCCTAGGCCAATTGAGCCTTCCAACCCTTTGACCTCGGTGAACTAGAGCGAGACATGTATGGAAAGGATAATGTTCTGTTTTTCTAATCGGCTGGTCACTCCATATATATATCAAAGTCTCATTCAAATCGCCTCCACAACATGCCAGAGAAATTGAATACTTGGCGTAGACCAAAATAAGTGGATCAAGGCCATCCTTTATCCTTTTAGCCTTCAAGTCAAAGTTAAGTATTTAAATAGGGAGGGCAAACTATACCAGCTACTCGCTCATTTTGCTGATTTTTGCTCATTTAATCTCAGAACGCCCCCGGGGTCGGCTAAACAGTGGAATCTTAGAGAATGAAGACAAAAGGAAAACGATGGGGCGGAGGAACGTAATGGAGGGACGTTCCGAAATGGAAGGTTTGTCCGGTCCAGCAGTTGAGCACTAACTAACAGACAATTTGCATACCGCAATTTCCACTCCTTGTTTTTAAAAAACAACTTGGCTTTATCTGACCATCGCACAAACATCTAACACCTTTGTTTTTCCTTCTCTCTTTACAAGCTACTTTTTTTTCTTCAAGACGAATACATGGAGCTGCCTACCTAATAAAGTCTACGTAACAATCTTGACCTAATAAATGCGTGTGGATTTTGTCACATTTTCCCTTAACAAAGGACTCAGCTACATTTGAACGAGGAATGCCCTACAATTTCACAACGGAGCTACATCTGATTGAGACACTCTCGCCGTGAACATCCAACGCTTTAACTGAAACGAAATCCTTTGTTCTCGTCGTGATGTTTTTGATTTGACGCTTTTGTAGCGGTTCACTGCTACTCGTAGCAATAGCCCTATTGAATTGTGTATTGCTTTTGAAAACGTACTTTGTCTTTGGGTGCTTGTGACTGCATATTAACTTCTCCAATTTTCTATCAGTGAAACTGTTGCCACGGGCCATCTGGTAGCAGATGAACCGGACCGAAAGTCTGTACTCATCATACCACGTGCCGTTCTACGTCTTGTACATTGTCGTCGGTATAATATCGATACTTTTCCACGTTCGCTTTATAATGGTGAGTAATTTACTAAAAAATTAATTAATAAATAGAATTTGCAAAAAATGACATTACAAGCAAAGATCAAGCAACAGATTTCGGGTTTCTTTTCGATACAAAATACGATTTACAATTTACAAAATTTAGAAATTCATTTGCGTACACTCCAGCTCCCATCTATTATCTTCGTCCTGCAGCCCTCATTCACGACGTAGACCAATTTTTTTGGCTTTACTTTGTCTGACCATCATTACTGTAAAGAACAGAAAAACCGCTAGAAGTAGTGACGACCTATATTTACTGCCACATGTGAACAGGACAAGAACGAGGAAGGAGTTTGCAGCTCATCCCTGCACGACATCCTTTTCGGGAGGAAAGCAATCTGGGGCAATTTATACATACCATTTCCGCGTATCATTGGAACTTTTTAGATTAATTGGAAGCCTTTATAAAAAAGCTTTATGCTTTGAAATTAAACTGAACATTTTCCAATTCTAGGAAAATTTTGTATGACTCTCCTCGAAAAATATAATTCATGTGCTCCAAAAAGTGATAGCTGTTTGAAAATTTATTTAGAAAATTTCTCCATTTAGATATAGCTGTTTAAAATCTGTTTAAAGATTAAGAACAGCAACAATTTTAAAACGCATCAAAAACAAAGAGATCGCGTCATAAAGTCGTCTGGCTCGTCTTAATTTTTACTCGATTGATATTGCAAATGATGTTTACCTAAACAAAGTAAACATATCGGTGTGTGTTTTATGACTCTTCCTGTACCGCCCACGTTCGGCTTTCAATAAATCTTGGCATAACGTTGTCAATCTATAGATGAGATTGTATCGGGGAGCATCTGGACGGCCTTGGGAAAGCCAATGTCCGCACTCCTTGGAGAGTACACAGGGTCCTGCGCCATGGGGGCACGATGATTCAGGTGTCTGTCTCGATCCTGGCGCGCGAAAGTGACATTTCGGCACGCAGGACGCTAGAGGCACTTTGGATTGCGGCGAAGAATCCGCATGTCAATCGCAGGGAAGAGTGCATCGCGATTACTCAAGAACTGGCACCCTTTGTGGAGCTCTGTGGGTTTTGATCTGCTCGATCTGACCCCCGGGGTACTTGAGTCGGGTGGTCCCTAGGACCACAGCTCATTCACACATGATTCCCTCCAGCTAAGGGTGTCTGGTGGTCCAACGTCATCCACCTCTAAGGTTAGTTGTATCTCGGATATCGGATCCTGCATCTATGTATTTTCCTTAGGAATAGTACTCTGTAGTAAGAAATGGTGTTTGGGGGAACAGTTCCACAAGTGTCTCCGACTTTTCCAGGCTCTAAGGAAGGCGACGACGCCGAAACGTCAGCTGTAATAAAGTTGATGAAAATCTTGGTCCACAGCTGAACAATCTCATCTATAGATTTTCCTGTACCGTTGATCACTGTACTCCACTCAAACGGAATTTTGCTAACAACAAAATAAAAACAAGACTAACCTTACCAGTGCATGGCGCGATCCCTACTTTGAAGAGTTTATTTACTTTCTGGAAAAGATGAATTTAAAAAATTTCAAAGAAGGTCATGCTACCATCTTCATCGGTGAAAACTTGTTTTAACCTTTTCGAAGAATACGCAAACGCTGAATTTAATGCGGAAGATGTGATTTGAAAAAGGACAAGGTTGCCTAGAAATGTGTGTAGTTTGGCTGAAAAACTATCCAGTTTAAAGTGAAAGTGGTACATAACCTTGTGCATATTGTGCAAGTGATGTCAAAAAAATTAATTTTCAACAATTAACTTAGAAAAGGCATCATATCCATTCGTCCAGCCCTTCGACCTGCAATGCTTACAGATCGTCCAGTGGAATAGTTCACTCTCTAAATTGCCGGCGTATCGGATATTGAAGCACGGATCCGTGGCCTGCACAATAAATATTCTCTCCCAAATTACTGCCGAAGTGTGCACCTTCAGCAGCGACAATATGAACTTCACAGCAAACTCGGTGAGATCCTCAATTCAGTGAGTGAATGATTGTCCAATACTGTTGTTCAGATTATCGGTGCTATATTTCAAGGCAGCTGGGCTGTGGAGTATCCGATGATATTGATTCTGGCAGTTAATCGACTAGTGGCCGTACTGTTGCCGTACTCCATGGATCGCATATGCTCAATGACAACTGCTAGTGTAAGTCTGTTGCTCCTCACATTTCGCTATGATATTAGGTTGCTGAAAAAGTCTTGCACCAAAAATTTTGAAAATTTTTCAAAGTTTAACAGGAACTTCCAAGGACTGTTTGGTGCCACGTAGTTGTAACACAAACATTCTAGAATATTTCGCATACGTGGCAATTTGCTTATGAGGGCTATAAACACTACGATTGCAGTGAAGACAGTCTGATTCGGGGAATGCTTCGCGAATGACTATCGCTCAGTCCCTAATTGTTAGTTTCGCAATAACGACTTTCTCGAGAGGGTCATCAGGGAAGATGAATACTGGGTGTTCCTCGTTAACCATACTTGGAAGGCCCAGTGGCTTCCTCAAGGAGAACCACAACCTTAAGGCGGTCATTCATCAGAGGAAGGTAATGCTGTGCTGTAGATGGGGTTCTCGAGGAATACTCTATCTTGAGCTCCTTGACGACGGCACCACAATAACAGTGAACATCTACGCTACACAGCTGCAGAAGCTGAGCGAGTCAATGTCGCAAAAACGACGTGGGCGGAAGAACGTTTACCTTCTTCACGACATTGCTCGTCCCCAGGTTGCATGCTCGTCTCGCCAGGAGGTGCAGAAGCTTAGGTAGGAGGTGCTGCCCCACCCACCGAATTCGCCATATTTTGCACCATCGAAGTACCACCTTTTCCGAGCTCTCAAGCAACACCTGAGGGACAGGTGCTTCAATGACCGAACCAGACTGGAATATATTGCAGATGTAAATGTTAGTTACTCTGGAATCCGAGGCGGCACACTTCTACGAGTCACAACCGACTTCATTCTGGAGGAAAGGATTTCGTGATCTTTCCATCAGACGGCAGAAGGTTGCAGATGTAAATGTTAGCTACTATGTAGATTGAAGTCGCTCACGAAAAAAAGCAGTAAACTTTTGAAAAAACGCTATGGTGCCAGACTTTTTTGCCAACCTAATATTATAGCACTGTTCTAAAACCTGCGCTTTTTTTCTAAAACACGTTGAAGTGCATGCATCATCTGTAATCGACTATATCAAAACTTGGATTCTAATCTGATGTCTTGAAAAAAGCATTTAAACGGCATACCTACCATAGCGGTTGCGCAGCAGTTTATGCGTTTTTATTAATTATCATATAATCACATATCACATACTGCGTGCCGCCTTTTCTTCTGCTTGTTGCTGTTCTCCTCTAGATAGAGCGCTACGAGCCACTGAAACAATGGGAAACTTCCTACAGGTTCTTGTGATTCTGTGCTGGATATTCGGAAGTTTTAATGCTGCGATATGTCTTTCTGGACAAGTGCAAACATTGTGGTTTCCAAGAATACCCGGATTTGCATTTACAGGTAGACTTAACCGTTGTGTTTTCGTCAAATTCTTTTTCTATTTCACGTTTTGTTTCGGATTTTTTGCAGCCCTTTTCTAAAAGTTTGACATTTTCGCCCTTTTTATCATGACATTTTAGAGGGTACCGTTCTAGCTGAAGTGCTATTGTATATGGATTTCTACTTCGGAGAGTTTGTTATCGTATCAAGTTTATTGTGCTATGTCGTTGTACTTCAACGGCTTTTCGCTCAGGTAGCTGAATTTATTTATCTATTTACTGTTATGCAGGAAAATACTAGGACGTCTGCAGCGCAGTCGGAAGAGGTGCCTGCTGTCGTGTGTACCTGATACCAGGTTCATGGTTCGGACTTCCGCCCAGGCCAACCAAGGCTTCCATCCGTCCGGGGTCGGTGAATTGATAACGGAGTTGTCTGGGAGGGGTAAAGCGCTGTCATGTTCATCGCCGACTGGTCACCGCAAGTCATTGTATGGCCAAACACGCATTCAAACTGCGTCCACGTCATATCCCTTACAAGTAGGGTGCGTGGCGAATCCCAAACAGGAATTGATTAAAATTGTCCTTTATTCTTTTTGTTATGTAGATCAATACCGCGATTGTAAAAAAATGCTTTTTATGGGGCAGGAGCTTGCAGTATTACTGCCATAGAAACAAGACGGGCAGAAACAATTGCGAGATGGAGCTCATTAGCAATGCCAATCAAAAACGCACTTCAGGGTTAAGGTGAAGAGTAAAGCATAAACGGCGGCTTTCACAAAGTGTTTCGAGGTATCCTGTAGAAGTAGAATGCGCCACGTGTTCTACTTCTAGGGATGCGATGAAAGCAGTTCGAATGCGTATTTGACCTATTCAGCGACTCACGGTAGCCAGCCGGCGGACAATTCAGTGAGTTGTCCTTCCCAGGGAAGGCCTGTACCATTTCAATGACCCTGAGGATGGAAGCCTTTGTTGGCCTAAGCGAGGAATCCAGTCAAAAAGCTTGAACTAGAGCGCAAGCGGCAGCCGGCGTATTCTAGGACTGCGCCACCACACACCCATCACTACAATATTAAGCTCTAATAAGCACAATTTATCATATACGAGCCTTTATTTTCTTGCATAACTTACAGAGTCATGCACTAAATCCAGCTCCAATTCTAGCGCGGAAATTCGGCCAGATCACTTAAGGCAGAACTGCCGATTCTGCTTCATTTCGGCACAATATTCGCTCTAACGGCTGTGGTGCTGATGCTTTGGCACCATCCTGTCGGCACTGGTGACCTATATGGGCATGTGTTTAATCTATTCGTGCTGCTGCGATTCGCTCCTTCGCCCATTCTGGCCTTGCTCACCAATCCGTAAGTTTGTAATGTTTCGTACTACCATCAAGTTAATGCTTTTGATGACATTGTTACAGTAACGGCTTCCAATTACCTCCCCCAAATTCCCACAATGTCTTCTCTTTCAGGACCATTCGCAGGCAGTTTTTCCACAAGCGAATCAACAACCAGTCAACTACGACGATACCGTTGTCGACTGCATTTTCAGCCCGATGATCAAAGAATGAATAATTTATCCTACCAGTGTGCTTTACGAAAAGCGACTTAGCACAAAAAGAATATCAGAAAGTTCGGGGGTCACATGTTTTTAGAAAATGGTAAAAGGAAAGAAGAAGAACGCTGTCACGACTAGTGTTTTCGTAACCGCTTTGGAGATATTCATAGTCCGGGAATGGTCGCACATGCAGAACATACAAATCGAAATGCTTCCATAGCTTGAGTGCTGCCGCAGCGGGATTTATACTTCAGTTGCTTAGAGGCCCGGCGTAATGAAAGTTACCTGTATCGATCATGCGATTAAGACGACCGATATTGGTAGCTTTCATATTGTCGCGCCGCCTGACAACTGAAAGGCCTCCGCAAACTTTTGCGGCAAAGCGGCGGCCATGTCCCTAACCATACGAGCAGCGAATCGAAGCAATTTGCAGCCGGTGGCGAGGGGTTCGTACGTTAGGTGTCTCCCTGAGTTACGTTAGCAGTCTGTCGCCGTCCACCACCGCCCATAATTACGGTAGCGCGGTGTGTCGTTAAGGTAGCGCGGCATGTTGTTGAGCCCGTCACGAACCAGCTATAACGGATAAGCAGAGCAGACGGTGCGCCGCGGAGCAGACTTTCCGACGTAGGATGGTGGTTGAGGACTGGTCGTTTTTTGCCCTGCTTTCTCTTTGCGTTTCTTGTATTCATATGCTTTAGGGCGTTGACTACTCCTGGGGGGGGGGGGGGAGTTCGCCTTGTAATACACTTTAGCGAAGGCAATAAAAATCAGACAAATCAGACAATAAGGCAGTCGAAGAAGCATGTTTCACGGCAGCTAGCGTCTGCACAGGAGAAAATGAGCGTAAGGAATCCCTCAAAATGGTATAGGAGATAGCTGTGCAAAATGGCCATGCTCTCCAAAAAGCTCCGCGCGGAAATTAAGGTCGGGAACGATAACAGAAAACGGCGCAGGATCATCTCCTAAAATTCCATTTTTAGTGACGTTTTTTCTCCGATGAAGTGAGCACTTCCATTAGGAAGTGTCTGAGAAGGTCGTGGTTAGACAGCACAGTTACTGTTGTGGATCTCCCACCCAGTAATCTGAAGCAATAGCTAATTCGAAACCGCCTTTATGATCGTTTCTGCGGCACGCCTAATTGTGTGGTCTACCCAGGTGTAAAGAAGGTGACTGCACCGTATCTGGTGTGGTCTCCCTGATTTCATGCCAATCCTGCGGAGCAGAATACATCGGAAAAACTGGGCGTCCTCTTCATGTGAGGATCAAGGAACATCTCGACGGGAAAGAAAAGCTCAGAGCCTCGACTGCTCTAGGCTATCATAGGATTCATTGCCATGAAGGGGAGGATTTCGAGATCAAGGTGGAGATTCTGGGTCGAGGTTCAAACATCCGCGCTGAAAGCCGCTGAGGCATTCTGGATACGCTCCAGAGACCCCAAGGTCAACCGGAAGGGGGAGTGCCTATATATAACGCGAGAACTCAAGCCTTACCTCAGACTCGCATTTTGAACTGGGACACCCCTAGTCTGTCCTGCGCTGCTTCCATTGGTCCATCGGTGGACTACGGTCAGGTACGGCACTGGACTCTCTCTCTCTATTGGTCCCATCTACTAAATTTGGCACTGAACTTAGTAGGGTTTATTTATTTATTTATTTATTTACTGCACTCAAAGGTGCGCATAACCTCAATCACATCGTTAACTTATTCTAAAACCAGATCCAGTACTAACAAAAAAAACAGCAAACGGTAAACAAAACACAAACAACTTACTAAAAAAATAACGAAGGAAAAAAATCAAAAGCACTCGCAAACGATGTGGCAAGATGAAATACTAAAAGCGTGCTCTAAATACTCGTGTTCAAAACCACTAGAAATTCGCTTGTCCTTTTACCTTGCCGTGCCCTCATTTTGCACTTAAAGACTGTGAAATATAGAGCACAATGAGATGGTGTGGTTATGTAGTCCAAAGTCTATATGTACTACAAGGCAATCCCTTTAAGAAAATTTAAGGTCTCGGAACATTGGAGGCATTGTTGGAAGGCAAGTTAGCCAATGCACTAGAATAGCACACAGAAAGTGGAATGAATCGGTTTTGTGTACGCAGTCCGGCTATAGCGTGGTTCTTTATAATCAAACCACTCTCGAGCAACATTATTGGCTGGTCAACACCTAAGGTCAGGTAGTAGCCTTACGTGCTCAGGCGAGACAATGCTTCTTTCAGTGACAGCCGTTGTCGCTACTATAGACGCGAACTGGATGATATAAAAAGCGAATAAGCCTGTAGAATGGCAAAAATTTTCAAAAGATTTTTACTCAAGTTGACCTCTCCTGCCAACCAACTAACCCAACTAACAACCTAGTCTATGGCTATGGTCTAGGGCCATGCGGTGTGATAGAAGGTGATTGTACCAATATTGCGGCGAAAGCGTGGTATCATTTAAGAACCAAACCTTGACATTGGACTAGTATTTAAAGAGATATAATGTGCGTAGTTTCATGAAAGCAAGGCAACGTGAAAGGAAAATCATAATTTAGAACCATCGCCTAGTATAACCAGTTACATCCTCAATAAACATCAGCAAAGTTATCGAATTTCTATGGGCATCTATCACACATAGCCCCGTGTTGAAATGGAAATTTTGGAACTGCTGTATCAGTAGCATTCAACACCATACGGCCATCATCATGCGAGCCAAGCCACAAAGCTTATCTGAAATAAACTCGGTAAGACCAAACAACTAACAGTTCTCCAACAACTGGAAAAGATTCAAATACATCCGGAAGGAGCAACTCTATCCATCTAGCGCAGAGATTAAAAAGATTGTTGAATATTAAAGAATGTTTCCTCCTCCCAATTCTGCGATAGCGAATGCTAAACCTACCATTCCGCAAGCTTGTTGGAATGAACACCCAATACTTGCTAGACGATAACTTCAACTCTTGGCGGAGGAGACGAAAGCAAAATGTCAAGTCAGAGATAATACGCCTCTTCTGGAGTGTCTTTAATCCAAATATCTTCATCCTATCAGCATAGCTTGGAGCATTGAATCCACTTTGAGGAGACTTTACTCTGAACCACAAAAGTCGTGTAAATACCTGTTGTACCTTTTCTATTTTGAGAATGTCTTTTTTTAAGTGAGGACTCCAAATTGGAGAACAGTATTCAAGATGAGGTAGAACGTAAGTCTTATACAGTCTCAACAACATTTGTTCATCAGAGCACTTGATATTACGTACAATAAAAAATAGAGTACTGTACGCTTTTCGAACTAGAGCATCAATTTGGGACGAAAACTTAAGGTCCTTATCAAACATTACACCAAGGTTTTTTTTTTGGAGAAACAAGGTGTAAGCGTCTTGCCGTTAATGATATAGGCAGGCACTTTGTCGTCACCAAGATGCATAACGGTGCTTTTCTCTGTGGTTATTGGAATGCCAGAATGAGAAGCCCAAAGAAGCGTCCTTTCGAGAGATCTTTGAAGGGCCAAATGAACTTCGTTTTCAGTTTGTTTATCATACACTCCATATATTTTGATATCATCTGCATACAGCTGTACTTTAATTTCAGTGGAAGTTGTAAGAAGTTGGGGAAGGTCAATTGTATAAATCATAAATAACAAAGGCGACAAAACTCCTCCCTGAGGGACGGCGCTTTCGCAGGCGTATCTCGTGGAGAAGCAGTGCCCCACCCTTACAGTCATTCCTCTATTAAACAAGTACGATCTCAACCAGTTCAGCATCTTACCTTGAATTCCAAGCATTTCCAGCTTGGACAGCAGTACTTTATGACAGACCCTATCAAACGCTTTTGACAGATCAAGATAAATTACATCAACCAGTTTTCCATTATTAATTGCATAAGAGATATCATAAAGCGTGTCAGCTAGATTAGTTGTTGTTGAGGCCCCAGGCAAGAAACCATGCTGTTCGCGAGGAATAACATTGAATTTATTCAACCAGGCTAGGAGCTTTTGGAACAGGATTTTTCCATCACCTTTACTAAGGTAGAAGTAAGACTAATAAGGCAAAAAAAATTTAGCACACTGGTGTTGGGTACCTTTAGAATAGCCTTTACAATGGTTTCCTTCCACACCTGTGGAACCTCTCCTAAGAGTAGGGACAGGTTGAATAGGTGTGCAAGGGGCTTGGAAAGGAAATAGTGACATTTTCTGAATACTATCTGAGGGATCCCGTCATACGGTTCAGAGGTAGACAGGTTTAGACCCTTGAGAATCAACGAAACTTCGTGTGGATGAATGTATATGTCACCAAAAGTATGTCGTATAATTGGCGAGCTACCAAGATCTATGCTTGTGAACGAGCTGGTTGAAGAAAAAACGCTTAAGAAAAACATAGCTAAAGCATTGGCCTTTTCCTGGTCAGTACGGAATCTGGCCCCACACTGATCAACTAAAGTTGGAACAGTGGATTGCGGCCTTATTTTATGGCAGAGGTATTGATACAGTTTCTTGCCTAAAGCGTGAGAGGCCAGTCGCCTTTCATAATTAGCGAAGAATCTTTTAATGTGATAGTTCAGGCTAGTTGACACACTCTTGTATAACTGACTATCCAAGGGGCACCTTGACTCAAGGAAAAGACGCTGTTTTTGAGCTAGCAAATTACAGATGTGGGGAGGATATTTCAGCACCCTATGCTGAGGAAATTTAAACGGTACAAATATTGCAAAAGCATCATAAAGTACTCTGCAAAACCTGCGGTAGACTTCAGACATAGAAGTGTATTGATTGAACACCACTAACCAATCGACTGTGCTTAAATAATTGTCCAGGGCTCTGTAGTCCACACTAACAAAGTCAGGATAGGGAGTTAGCAAAAAATCAGCAAATTTGTGCTTTACTTCAAAGGAAACAATATAATGATCAGAACTGGCTAACGGGGGGAGAGTGGTTGCGTTAAAAATATTTGATGAGGAAGATAACACTAAATCAAGAATGTTCGCGCCAATTGTAGGTTTTTTTTAACGTGCTGGATAAAACCGCATTCTCGGAAAAATTCTAAGAAAGTTGAGCCAACCGAATTCAATGGATGCTGGTTAACCCAGTCTATCTTTAAATTAAAATCCCCTACTAAAACATTTTCAGCGTGGGTAATGATGAGAGTACGAAGCAGATCGAGGAGGGCCTCATCATCATATTTAGACGAATTGGGTGGGCGGTAAACGGTAATAAAACGTGTAAAAGAGGCCTTAATGCTAGAGAAGAGGTCAACGCAGAGCACATCAGCCTTCCCAGGAGCAGGTACATAGCTATGGTCAATAATGAGATTTCCTTTTACAATACAGCAAACTCCACCTCCTGTGCGGCCACTACGATCGCAACGAAACACCAGGTAAGGGAGGCCGCCTACAATTTCAGAGTCAAAAACTCTTTCACTGAACCAAGTTTCCGTAACAAACACAAAATCGGGTTGGTTATGGGACATGAAAACTTGAAATTGCTCTAACTTGTTCATCAGGCTACGTGCGTTTATCAAAAAGCACTTTCGATCCTTATTGCCGTGCAGCTTTATATGTTTCCCCTGCTCCTAGGAAGGTCCGAGGCACGCCGCAGTTTACCTCTATACACCACCCACTCACGAGCGCCACCTTTGTTGCGCTCTCGAGCCTCCTGCCTAAGCTCGAAGTCGCGCTTTCTTTCCTCCGCCGTCATACTCCGGCGCACATACACATGAGGAAAGCCCCGATCCCGGAGGAAACGGGCGTTGGCAAGAACGCAGCGCCAGTGAGCTGCCGACGGGAGGACCACTTTTACCAATCGAGGTCGTTTAGGGTCCAGCCTGCCCATCCTATACACCTCGGTGGGGCCACATTCCACGTTGAGTACGTCAAGAATGCGCCCCACCTCTCCCTCAAGAGCCATTTGTTTCCCAGAAGGCGGTGCATCATCCGAAGCCTCCTCCAAGCCACTAATGACAATACTTCGAGAGCGCTTCTCACTCTCCAGCGCCTCGGAGAAATCCACTGGAATTCTCCTAGCGGCGGTGGCAAGGAGGCGACCCACAGCGGGATCCGTGTTGACTTCAATAGCCATACGGATTAGTTCAGCTGCCGACTTTCCGGCAAACTGTTCCTCTCCTTCAAAGCTCGTGGATTCCGCCTGGTTCGTCTGAGATAGACTGGCGCTCCTTGTTATTCTTTTGACACCAGTGGTCTGAGACTTCGGTGCCATTTTGACCTTCGATCGACCTGTTATGGAGAAATCGATTAGCGTAAAGGGTGACAACAAAAATTGAGATGAACGGCAACAATAACGAAAGAACCAAACTGTTAGGAACCAAAATGTTGAAGAGGATCAGTAGTAACAATTGACCATGGAAAGTGCAACGAAAATAAGTGCTAACAGCAAAAATACGAGAATAAATCAGAACACAACCGCACACGGAGCAATCTGTTTACGTATCGTAGGGTTGAGGAGACATTTTGCGGGATTTGGTCTCTTTCAGGTTTTGAAGAAGGTGATCTCGCCGAAACGCTGGCCAGTTACGTCTACTAACCTCGTGTAGAACTCAACACGTACAACAGCAATAAAAATTGGATTAGCAACATCAACATGGTAGCAAAGGCTTTTGCTTTGCGTTTCTTGCTGCTCCTAAGCAGCAGAAGCGCTTCTAACCTTATGTGAAGTTTTGAGATTAGAAGTCTTTCTCGCTTTTCCTAATCAGCTTGAGCTCATGAGTTTTACGTGATCCCAATCAATAAAATTGGTCTTCGCGGCTAATGGCTACAAATAAGCACTGTTCGTTTTTCAGTCGAATCAAACTAGTACTTCCTTTAATTTAGGAGCTAAATTTGTTCCGAACGCAGCACAGAGCTGCTCCTCGACGTGAACTAGAGAATGAGATTATGTTACTGGAGGAGAGCTCACTAAGGGGAGTCGACTCACCGAGCGAATCCTCGTCCTAGAAATGACCACTCCAAAGCAGCAATGCGCTCCCTGCTCAACCCGCCTTATCTCGTAGGGAAATCCCGTCCGAAGCGGGCACGGCAGCTGATCAGCTTACGGTAGACGAGTGTGACGCTCCTCGTTCTACAGTAGTGGAAACCACCTTACGTAACGCGTCCGGTGGTTAGCGGTGCCTGCCGCGGCCGCACACTTTTACGGCACGATTTTGTGCGGTGGTGGCGCCGATGCACTCCGTTATTGCCGCCGCCGCTGATTTCTCGTCGGCAATGTTGTGCGTGAGCGGCGCTCTTTACGAGTTTTGCCACCCGCCGCCGCCCGCTGCTTGCCGCAAAGGTGAGCTCGCGTGGACATCTCGGCGGCAGAACAACAAACTTACGCAAATCGCACCGGATCTTGTGGTTTGCCAACAGATTTGTCTTCAGCAACTTGTAATATGTATTAATTTATTACTTCAAGAGCACAACAAGAATATCACCTCACAGCAGGTTATATATGCAATAGTGCAGAGGCGGAGAAATGTCTTCGATAGTAGCCAGTGGGGCCAAATACCCTCTGGTCTTGAAAGGAGCGCCCATAGTGAACTACTTCAGCGCATTCTCTGTTATATACTCGCGGTACCTCCAGATCACTCCTGTGGATGGTACTTAATTGTGCTTGTCTTGGAGTGTTCATCTAAGTAATAACCTAATCGTTGTTATTTGCCTATTTTTCGCTCGTATTCACGTTTTCGTTCGCATATAGAATTGTTACTGATATTTATTGCTGGTAAACAGGTTTAGTTAACCGAGTTTGAGGTAATCAAATAAACAATTCTACCACAGTTTGTTGCTTTGCGAAGTCGAGTGCACTCACCGCTACGCAACATTAACCATCGATGTTTTCAACCCTTCATCACATTGCCAACACTCCCACGTAGCACTTCGTAGCGCAACAAATAAGCGAGCCGGTGATCCGGTACAATAGATGCGACTACATATCATGTATGTATAATGATCGTATAGCACTGGAGCAGAGGTGACCTCACAGAAGCATCCGTGGATATGAAGGAGCTTGTGGAAGTCACTATGTAGCTCGACAGAGTAAGGCAGCGTATTCGACGTTGGTCTGCTCGGTCCCCAAACATTATTTTTATTCCTCGAATATCCTTCATCTCCTGTTGCCTTGTGTGGGTTAACGTCTGAAGCAGAGTAGTGCTAATACAGCTTGGGAACATCAGACTAAATGATACATGACAACTAAGGGCGAGGACCCTAATCAGATATTTTGAATACACGTGCTTCTCTGAAGGAGTAACCTTTGTACACCATTTTTGCACTTTTGCATTTCTTTTTGAGCTTATTTGCTTTTCAAAGGGGTAAATCACTGACTGAATGTGGGTTAATTTTCTACATAAAGGCAGGTAAATTAAGTACAGAATAACAAAGTAGTCTTGAATTGCACTTAGCTAGCCTCAACGCTGTTGCAGTCTTGCCTTACATTCAACATCGCTTTGAAATCATTTTCAGCGTAAGCAAATAATCATCAGCAATCTGTACAGCTGCACCCGATAGTGTCTACGTCAAATTCGAATATGTTTACTCCATTACACATCCTAATCTCCACTTGTTCATTCCGTTCCTTTATAAAAACGACAATTTCGTTGTTCATAACAGTACCACTAATGATACTTATAGCAAACTTATCAACGTCTATAATAATATCTTAACCTAGGCATTTTTCGTTCAACTGGTAGAAATGGAAAAAATGATCTCCGACAATAGATTCGCCGCAATTAGCGATGGCATTTGTAAGTTCAGTCCCTCACCCGATTAACTGCTAAGCTTTATAATGGGATCGATTCTCTTAACTTTAATATCGAAAGACTCCCTTATTTCGATCCTCATTCCAATGTGACATCTAAGATTAAAAAAGCTACGACTACGCAGAAATTCTAAGAATTGCACACATTTGCAGCTTTAAAGAGGATTTCGTAACAAGGTTTTTGCATATCAAAATAAATACATATTAAATAAAATGTATGATAAAATATAAAATAAAAAATAAATTTAAAAATATGAATAAAATATAAAATATAAAAATAGAAAGTGCATATTAAAGCACATAGTTCGTCAACCACTGATTGAATGCTGCCATCCTTCTGTCCAGCCTACTTGTGCCTAGTGGAGCAATGGGTTCTTTTCGTAGCGTTGTTTTTAAGTCATTATTTTACCGTTGCGCAAGACGGATTAGTAAGTCAGATTTGATAGGCAGCTCTGAATTTTTTTCACAGGTCTGTTCCTTCCTTTTCTTATTAAAGTTGGGGTCACTATGTCGGCTGCTTTCACCTATTAGCTTTGCCAGTATTCAGAACCTTTGAGCAAAGGTCTTATTCTTTTATTTTTATAACGAGTTTTCTATGCACCTACTTCGTTGAATGATTTTTAGTGTTTTTGCAAATTAATGTAAATCGTCTCTATCTCCTTATTTAGATATATCTAACAATTGTTCGCATTGGTACGACCGGATAGAAGGGCTGACTCCCAGGTGTTTCCTCTTTGTCAAGGATGCCCGGAAGTGACTTCCACACTCACAGGAAGTCACGCCATAGTTATGCTGAATTTGCAATTTTGATGCGTATATAAATTTTTATTAATTTTAATCAACCTCATTTCAAACAACTTGACATAATATTTTGCTCTGCTATGCTTTCGATTTTTTTGAAAATGTTTTTAGTCCTTTGCACTGAGTGTTCTGAATAATCTGCAAAGACATTTCTTCCATTCTTTTGCAGTTTACAGTGTTATCCAAAGTAGCTCAGGTGGCTCACGATTTCGTTGGTGCTGTTTCTTTTATGCTAAGCATTGTTATTTGTTCGCCACTACGTTTTCTTTTCGTTCTTGTGGCGCACTACAGGTGCATAAATTTTAAAAAGTGTTAAAAGGCAGCTCTTTTGAATTATGTTATAACTATAAGAACATTTTCCCTGACCAATTGATGCTCGTGGTTTTGGATGTGGGGGGAGGTTAGTGGTTCGGCTTGGAGGTCTGCCATTTTTCATTATGTGGTAATGGTTGGATTGCTCCTTCCCACCCAAACCAACCTCATCCCTACTAACACTTCTTCTCTTGTCCATTAATCCAGTCTCGTCCGTCCCCATGGTGGATACCCTCGTTGAACCACGTTGCGCTCTCCATGCAGCTGCGGCGAGTAATTATAACTGTTCTACTTTTCTTCTACCCTTCCTACATAGATTTCCTTACTGCTTTTCATTTGTCAACGGAAGGAGTTTAGCTTAATTTACAGCAGGAAACTTGCTGCTGTAAATTAGATTAAGCTCTCTGCTGATGTGCACAGGTGGAAGGCCTGTCTATTAGTTCTCGCCCAAGGGCCAGTGCAGAACGAAAACCTAACTAATTCTTTCTTTTCCATACTTTTACAAATACAAAGTTACTATCACACTTATATGGCCTTACTCTTTTGTAATTTGATAATAAAGGAGAAAGAATAAAGTACGGCACTCTCAGTCCCCTTTGGGAAGCGTCACGCAGTCTACCTCTGAGAGCTGTTGTAGAGGCGAATTGAAAGCGTGTTTAGCCTATACTCCCGATGGCTAACCGATGAACATTTCAGCGCCTTATTCTTTCCACACAAATCTGGTACAAAATCACCGACCCCGGAGCGATGGGCGGCCTGGTTGGCCTAGGTGGGAAATCCGACTCATGATAGAATGCACTCCATGCTCCCCTAACTGATATATTGACACGTCGATAGTGCTGTTTAGAAACCCCGTTCGAAAGTCAATCAAAGGAGAACAGAGGGTGTAGTCTTACCACTGACTGATCAGTCTTGGCAACAGCTTTTTTGGGTGCCGTATGACGCGCCAACTTTCATCAAATTCAAGCTGCTTTTGCGCATTTCCTTCTACCATGCGACTTTCCGAATCCTGTGCTGAGCTCATTTTGATTTAGATGAGGACATTAAATGGCCAACTCTCCTCGCGTCAGACGTCCGCAGTCGGAGCAGGAAATTACGACGCACGTGCGACATTTGTTTGTTTGCTTCCAGCTCATTGAGTCAGCACACCTTTGACGAATTCCGAAAGGGAGACTTACATCTGCGGACGTAAGATCCTTTCCTGAGTCTAAACGGAACGTTAGGAAAATTCACGTTTCTACCACTTTTGACTGAACGAACACACAAAAATAACTTCAGACGGGTTTTCGCACGAGTTTTCGATAACATACATTTTTGCGGGTAATGCGCGTGAGAATTTCGAATTACACAGGCATTCCATTTCATTTGCTATTTGGCAGTGATCTATAGGAGCGGCAATAAATCGGTACTAAATTTAGGGCAAGACTGGAATAGCATGGAAGTTATGTAGGAGCAATTTAAATCTACCTTTTTATCCTGCATGCAATCCATCTGCCTTTAAGTCGATGATTAACCCACATTCAACCAGAGTGATTTACTTTCTTCAAAAGGAAATAAACTCAAAAATAATACAAGATAATGAGTAAAAATAAGTATACAAAGAACAGTACTCGCGATTTGCTTTCTATGAGAAATCTCGTAGGCATTTGTACTGAAACGCTAGCTAGTAAATGACCTACTAGAAGAGCCAACTAACGGAATAGAATTAATACATTATTTGTTAGAGTATAAGCGGAACAGTAACTCACCGAGTCAGGGTAGGCCTCTGAAGCGCAAGGCCCAGTAGGAGTGGTCGAACCCTTGACGGCAAACGCGCTCCAAGTAGGACAGGCGAGGTGTAGGCTAGGATCGATATAGGTGATGGCAAACGCGCCCCAGGCGAGACGGCAAGCGCGGGAAGCGGGCTAAAGGAGCCCGCCAAGAGTGTTCAGGCGAGGTGGCCTAGGGTTTTGGTGTTCCGTTAGCTCTACGTGAGCGTCGTTGTGTCCTGCTGCTCTTCGTGAGCATCGTTGGGTTCTTCGTGAGAGTGTTCTCGGTTCTGCTGCTCTTCGTGAGCGTCTTTGGGCTCCTCTGCTGCTCTGTGTGAGCGTGTGCGGCTGTGATAGGAATCTTCTCGGAAGCCTGTGTGTCACGAGCTCTTAGTGGAGTATCGTCTACGACACCCTCGTCAATCCACGCTATTTTCGTCAGCGCTACATCTTCTCTCTACATCGAGACAAAGTGTTAGCTGGCGTATCTTTTAGTAAGGTTTCGGTGTTACGCTTTTGCTGTCTGTGAGTTTACCAGGTCGGCCTACGCCTTGCTGTAGTTAGATCATCGTTAGGTCTTTCCCCTGCGCTTCAGCGGGTCTGTCGGTGCTCGCTAGGATAACAATTTCATTTAAAGTGTTATTGTTTGTTGTGGTTCTCTTTGATTTGTTGATAAAGTGTTTTATTAAACCAAGGTGTTGATTGAAGAGTGTCCGTGTTTATCGGTTCTATCGATTACCAAAACTCAATATCAATTTCACCTGGCCCTTATACATTAATTAACCACTTGGTGGCATAGTCGAAGACGGTTGTGTCCATCCGATTCCACTCATGGTTCGGATTTCCCGCCAAGCCAACCAAGCCTTCTATCAGTCCTGGTCCGTTGAAGTGGTACCAGACTCGTTTGAAAAGGGTAAAACACTGACTTGTCGATCGGCTACCATCGCAATTCATTTTGTAGGTCAAATACGCATTCGCGCCGAATACACGACATCCCTTATGAGTATGTATACTGCATGGCGCATCCTTGAAGGGATTGATTAACGCCGTCCTTTATCCTTTGTAACGTCAGGTAAACAGAATTTACACTATCAGTTAAATAAACATTGCATTCAAATCAGTTTCTTTAAGCCTCAATTGGCTGGTATCGAGGTTGTAAGCTGTCACAACGATGTTTTGTTGCGATCAAAACTTTTAGCGCCAGGCGTCGTTGTGACAGCTTACAACCTCGATACTAGCCAATTGAGGCTTAAAGAAACTGACTTGAATTGTTTCTATCAAGACCATCAGCTTAACTGGTTCCATGCTGATATCAGCGGCCAGGTCATCCCGGATACGCGTGGGTGCTGATTGGTCTCACGAGGTGTGTGGATGTTGCGCTCGATCAAACGGCGCCGGTGGTGTAATGGCGTAGAGCATTCCCGCCCGGTCAGAGGGAGGTGCGGGTTCGAGTCCCGCCTGGCGCTAGAAGTTTTGATCGCAACGAAACATTGCATTGTTCCGGACAAGTGCTCGGAACAAACTCTTCTCATGAACAATTCTTTGCGTCGGAGCACTTTCACCTGAGACACGGTTTTGGCAAAGGAATAGAAGTTTTATGCTCGTACAAAAAGTGTACACCCTTCTTCTCAAGGCTCACCGTATGGAAGATTTTCACACAAATTTTGTTAAAAAAAAGATTTTTGTAATTGGTTAATTGATTTTATGTGCCTACTTTCGTTTTAGCTATGTTTACTTTTTGCCTGGAAGCGGATTGATTCAACCTAAAAGTAGTCCGACTCACTACAATGAGAAACGTTGTGTTTTAAACAAAAAGTGCCCGGATTAAAATGAAAATTGTACAGTTCCAGTTGAAAATGTGTGCAGCTATTAGGTCGTTGCATATGAAATGGCCGATTTTGACTCAAAACTTTGGCAGACCATAACGTTGCTTGGAAGCAATTTTAATAATCAAAATAAGCACCATTACAATTATTACACTTTTCCCAATGCAACAATAGCATAGACATTCCATCTTTGTAAAGATGGAAACTACGAGAGAACTGATAAAACATAAGAAGTCATTTTCGAGATCATTTTGGTTGCTGAAATTTTAATCCTTCACATGACGATTTAAATGGTTGAAAAAAATGGTAGTTGGTAGGGAACTGATCTGCGGAATATGCCGTACATGGCAGAGTTTCGTATCCCAATTCATCCAATTTCTGGAAAACAATTTTTGAAGCGAGCGGACGCGCATTGTCACGCGGTAGGATTGGGCCTCTTCGACTGACCAATGCTGGCTGTTTTTCAATCAACTTCTGGTACATCATTTCAATTTCGGCACGATACTTCTCCGCTGTGATAGCCTCACCAGTCTTCAAAAATTTAAAAAACGGCTTGTAATGGACTATACCATCCACTGTCCACCATTGGGCCTCCATGGTCTTCTTTGGATGGACTTGGTTTGGGCTCTCCTTGGGACTCTCATCCTTGTCCAGCCATTGTGCAGAGCGACGCCGATTGTCAAAAAGGATCCGTTTTTCGTCGCATATCATGATTCTCTCCAAAAAAGGCTCCCCTAGATTGCGCAGCGTTAGCGAGCACAGCTGTCGTGGCGCTTCAGCATCTTCCCGGCGGTCACTTCGTACGGAATCCGTTTATCCAGTTTCTTTACTTTTCCGATCACACTTAAGTGGCGACTGATATTGCTGCCGTCAACGCTGGAATGCTGTGCTACTCCCTCACAGTTTGATGCGGATCCGCTTCCACCATGGCTTTGAGTTGGTCGTAGATAAGGAGTGGCAGGCGGCCTACCTTGGTCTCCATTTTCGAGTCTTTCGTCTCCAGATAGAATCCTTTCGAACCAGTGACGAATTGTGCGTTCCTTAGTGAAATCCTCTCCAATTGCAGCGTTGATGTTCCGAGCTGCTGCCGCAGCGCTTTTCCATTCCTTCAAGTACAGCACCCGAATATCACGTTGATTCATACTGTAAAAACGACGTCAAAAACTCGGCAAGAGGTAATTATGTCACAAGCTATAAGTGGTAGCAATGCAGAGATTCTGCGCTTTTAGAAGCAAAGCAATACCTCAAACAGGAACATTCCCGGCCACGAAAAATGGACCAGAATGGAGGTAGCAAAAACGGCCATTTCGTATGCAAGGACCTAAGACATACTAGATCTGGCCGTTGCACCACTCGGTAATTCCGACATTTAAATAAATGTTTGAATTCGAAAAAATTCGAATGTATCCTAGTCGGAGGGAGGCAGTCCTAAAGTCTCAACTGTCTAGGCATCCCATGCCACACAACCATATCCACTGAATTAAAACGAAAGCCGGGACATAGGACAACAGCTGAAGCTCTCGTGAAACCTCAAGGTAGGGAATCGAGGCGCAAAAACAGTGTATGCTCCCCTCCGATTACGACAGATCCCAAAATTCTTTAAGGCGATCTAGCGCACGATCAGTGTTTGATTTTGCGAGTATTTAGAACACATCAGCCAAGCACAAAAAGACAAACAAAGAAAAGAAAAGAAAAGGCGGTAAAGCAGAAAGGCTTGCAGTCCCCGCGTTAGCGTAATTTTTCTGGATGGTTGTTGCTCAACTGGAATAGGCTCTGCAATACAATTGCTCCGCGATGCCTTTGCCAATTCAACAATCCTTATTTCTGGGTAAGGTGAATTGGCACCAGACTTGCCCAAAAGAGCTGATTTCTCCATCTGTTGGCTACCACATGTCTTGGTGAAGTCTTATCGTTAGTGTGCACTAAAATCGCATCGAGTGCAAGTAGAGTGCGTGGCGTATTCCACAAAGCGTTGGTTAACGTCGTTCTTCGCGATGTGTATTTTATAGCACTTTTCATCTTGCCGATTTCAGCATCTCCCATATGGCTTGCCACTCCCACAGGCGCTGTTCTCGTGGCCATAAATCACATCATCCACGCTGAAGCCTGATGGGCTATTGAGGCAGGGCCTCTTACAAGTTCTCTTTCTTTCGTGTACGACTCGTGCTTCCGTTTTTCTGCGACAACTTGTCATTAGCGTTTGAAGGAAACTATTGTAGAAGGCTCCTCAGTCACTACCGTATTCCGAATTTCGCTGTAGGATGAACAAATCCGACACTCCATATGGGAACGCCACTGAAGACGTATATTCGGTGTACCATGTGCCGTTCTACATTCTGTATATTCTCGTCGGAATAGTGTCGATTCTATTTCACGTCCGATTCATAATGGTGAGCTCTTATGCTGAGAACTGTGCACTAAAAGACAAAGACCAAGACGTGAATAATCACAAACGTGCCTCAAATAAAGGATTCTTATATTTTTAAATCAAATTGCATACTCTTCATGGAAAGCTTGACGTTTTTAAAATCAAAATAAACTCTCTTTTCTTTTCTTTTTTTCTAAAGGAAGCAGCCCTTTTCATATCGGACTAGAGGCTCTTAAAAAGGCTAAAACAAATGTTTGTAAGTACAAGAAAAATTTAGCTTTTTTGCTTTTTTAGATTTTCCTACACCAATAAGGCAACACACTGTTTGAATTTTCATGTACTTTTCATTATTAGATCGCGCTATGCACCCGCGTAACTCGTTGTGATTTTTTTATTCTTTTCTTTCTTTATCTTTGGATGCGCAGCTCATCCCCACGCGAGTAATAGCAACATCTAGACGCGAAACAATACACTAGAAGACTCAAGAACATAGTACAACAAACACTAGTAAACTTCAAAGGAAGGAAACATAGTAAGAGAAACACTAGAAAAACTCCAACAAAATACAACATAGTAGTGCAGGAAAGATGTAAATTAAACTGCAATAATGAATGATTTCATCAGGAAACCCCTAAGTGTCTTCGCGACAAAATCAGTTTTTTAAAGGCAGAGAGCGGTAGAGAAAGAATGTTCTCATTAAGAAGCTTATTGAATAACGGAAACACTCTTATATGAAAGCTTTTATGACGAACCTGTAACCTAGTAGCTGGATTGATAGGGTAAACGTTGCTTGAAGCAGCAGAGTAAAGAAAAATGCATTTTCTACGAATGATTTAGTTGCACCGTTGAGGAGTGCGTAATTCCAAACAAACAGAATTTTGCGAGCAACTGAAGCAATGTGGCGACGTTTTGAACAAACTTCTTTTCTTTTCAGTCCCTTTTTAGTAATAAAAAATGCCGACTTCCCGCACTTTGAAATAATCTTTGAACCATTATTTTTTCAAAGAGTAAAATTTCTGCGTATTTTAAACAGTGCTTTGCCTTTAGAGCAGGTTTTTTTGTTCGTGTGTATTCAGCTAATTGTTCCAAATTCAGAAGGTAACAAAAAGCGCAAATTCTTAGCATACTTTCCTCCGAATGATAAAATACTGACTTGTGCATCAAAGTACTGGTCACCGCATAGACATATTCATTGCATGGACTAACTACGTATTCAAATCGTCATCATGATAACCCATAAAGGTAGAAACTATGGAGTATTCCACCTGTTGAATGATTTACATCCGCGTTTACTCTCTTGCGCTAAATGCAGATTTGTCTGTATTAGGAACGTAACCGAAAGGGATAGGATAAGTGTAAAGGACGGCGTTTCGCAATCCCTTTTGGGATGCGCCACGCACGTATTCTACTTCTGCGGCATGTCGTGGAGGCGATTTGAATGCGTTTTTGGCCATACAATGACCTGCGGTGGCCAGTCGATGAACGGGTCAGCGCGTTATCCTTTCCAGACAAGTCTGTTAGGAATTCACTCCCCGAAGGGGTAGAAGGCTTGGTTAGTCTCGGCCAAAAGTCCGAACCAGGAACATGGTATCGGGTGCACGCGACGGTCGGCACCTCCCTTGACGCGCTACACGTGCTATAATCGGAAGGGAATGCGATCAAAATTGCGATAGATGACGTTCTGCTCTAGAGCATGATATCGCATCAGACAGAGCACTCTGAAATTAGTTCCAATTTGGCGCATGTTCTTCCGAAAATAAGCTGAGGCACTCCTAACGAAAATGTAGGCAGGAAGAAACCAAAGAACACAGCCTACACGAGAGCATGACGTTTGGATGCTATGGTTATAAATACACAGTATATGTGGGTGAATAGTGCATATATCCTTTTCATATCGATTTCGACAGTTTTCAAATAAAATTGGACGCTCTTCTAAGCAACCCCAAGACTTTTAAAATCGAAGCGGTTCTTTCAAATTGAAACAAGCTTTTACTCCTTTCAGAAAGGTTAGTGTAATTTTGCTGACGGACATATTTAGCATGACTTTTTTTAATTGGTGTTCAACTGACCAATGTTTGAAATTTTATCAAATTCCATTTTTGGGGAAAAATAATGGTTTAAAGCTCATCTTAAAGGAGAGAAACGCGGCAACTTTCTAGTGCCAAAAGCAGATATTGCGCCATGCCTTCTTCCAAGAGATCGCGATTTTCATACGGTTGATGGCAAGGAATCTGTTAACATGGAGTTTTACACCTGTAAGCGATACACCAAAAACTATTGTGAAGAACGCACATATTCTCATTTTGATGCTTCATGCAGCAGCAGCATTTGCACTGCTAATCAAATAAAAGTTGCGGCGAACTTTTCGAGCGCATAGCGCGATCTGGTATTTTAATGCATTTAATAAGTTCCGTCCTGTTCCGCTCTAAAACAATATTTATTTATTTATTTTTATTAAAAATAAAAAATTCTTTAAACATTTAATATTATTCGTCCATGCAGCTGAAAATTTCAAAAAAACTTATACCAATATTTCGATAAACAAAAAATTCTTCTAACTTCTAAATTGCCTGTAGTTTAATTTGAGTTTAATTTATAAAAAAATCATCCCGAATTCAGAGTGTTTAATTTCAAAAGCTTGAGGTTCGTTTGAAAGAGTGTCCAATTTGACTGAAAATGCTATAAATAGTCATTATTAATAAATGTTAATATTAGGTTGGAAAAAAGTCTCTTCACAATTCGAAAAGTTTTTTGCCGTTCTCCTTGTAAACGCACTAGCCAATATTGATTGCTGATTTCGTAATCATACCATACTTGTTTACCGTGCGGACGCGGATACAGGTCAAGACCCTTCTTGTACTTCGTTATCTATCCAATCTTCCGGACTCAATGCCAGATCTACCTCATGGCCATTTTCGGCACGGCATTCTTCATGAATTCGTTAAAGGATCTACAGCACGTCAGGCAGCCGACCAAATTAACCATATATCTGGCTTGGGATCTACTACTCATCGCACCTGTTATGAATGGTTCGGAAAGTTTTTAAAGGGAGATTATTCACTCGAAGACACGGCAAGGTCGGGGGGCCAGCTGAATTGGACGACACTGAAGTACTCCATCTTCTTCGTACCGATAGTGGGCAGGGGACATGTCAACTGGCAGAGAAGCTCGAAGTGTCCCATAGGATAGTAGGAATCCATCTGATAGGTCTTGGCTTTGCATGGAAATTTGGAGCTTGGATTCCACATGCCCTGTCAGACACTCAGAAAGGTCAGCGGCTCTCCATCGCTACTTCACTTCTGTCCAGACACGAGAGAAAATCGTTTCTGCCGCGGATTGTGACAGGCGATGAGTCTTGGGTTCTGTATGCCAACTTCCGAAGAAAAAGGCATTGGGTACAAAGAGAAGAGAACCCTTGCCCTGATCTCAAGCCAATGTTCACGAAAGGAACATTCTCTTGAGTGTTTGGTGGGATGTCAGAGGAGTGATTTGCTGGGAAACTCTCAGAAATGGAGAGACACTTACTGCTGCCACATACTGTGGCCAACTCCACAAAGTCGTCGCAACTCTCCAAGAAAAGAGGCTGGAGAAGTCAAAGGTGATGATCCTGCATGACGATGCGAAACCACTTGTTGCAAGACTCACTAGAGAAATAATAAAGGAGCTGTGTAGGGAGGTAATGCCACATCCACCGTATAGCTCTGATCTCGCCCCTACTGATTACCATCTCTTCCGTGCTCCCAAGCAGGAAATTGGAGAGAAATATTTTGAAATGAATGAAGACCTCAAAAATTAGATTCAGCAATAGTTCGACTTCAGAACTGCAGTCTTTTAAGCGAGAGGAATTGGAAAATTACCCAGTCTTTGGAGAAGTGTAGTGGAACAAAATGGAGTTTATCTCAATTAATTTGATTTTGTAGTTGTGGAGAAATAAATCTTTGAAAAAAATGAAAAGACTTTTTTTCCAACCTAATATAATAAATTATTTAGGTATATATTGCACAGTGTAATATGCGCAGGTAATCGTCGCAATCATAAATGTGAAAATACAAGATAGATTAGAAACAAATTGGTTAAAACGGCCGTAGGTACCAGCGTTTCTATTAGAAAAAATGAAAAAAAAATGAAAGATAGTCCATAAATGAGCTTGAAGCAGAATATTTCTGATTAAAATAAATTGCACAAAATATACTATTAGCATAATAAAAATAAGATGATAAAATGAAAACATAAAAATACACAAATATGAAAAAATATGAAAATATTTCAATAAACAATAAACGTTTCTACTTTCTCTCTTCAGTACTGTACTGTTTTCTTACTCACTGTTTTTTTAGTGGGACTTACTGTTTCTGTTTTGTTTGTTTGCGCGTGTTTATCATGCATTCACGCCTTGAACAAGTAAACAAATAAATAATAGGTGAGTATGGCACCTTTAAGATGCGCAAAAGGTTCTATCAGAATTTTCTCAGAATGTCTTCTAAATTTTTAGCGTACGCAAGCGTTCACGTAGAACGACACTTGCCCTGAAGGTAATTTTCCAACCCACCTTTTACGGCCTCTTTGGAGACCTCGTTACCGATTCGGCCATTACATATGTGCGGCAGACAGGTTGTACTAATGGAATGAGTTTTTAAGGAATTTAATTGGATTGTAGACTCACTTTTAAGATTCCAAGAAACTGAGGTGAAGCCCCAAACGTGCCACTTACGCTGCGTGAATAATACGCTAAATAAACGCTGTGAAAGAGAATAGGCTATAATTTCGTGAGGAAAACAAGGAGAAAAATGCTCTGACAGGCAACTGCGATCATTGTTCTTGGAAAGAGAAGTAGAGATGGTTAACGTCCAAGATGAAGTTTTGTGACACCTCGAGTACCCTTTTTCAACTCCAAACTTGTTCTTATCGACATTTCCTACAGGGTCAGTACGAGGCCAGAATGCACTTGAGGATTAATTGTCAAATAAAATAGTGCACGCCTTCGTTTCCCATCTTCTTCACAGACATGGTGTGAGAATTTTACGCTTGCAGTGCCACGCGGATTTGTTCACACAAGTTCATTCCAACAATCGATAATCGACACTTTAAACTTGGGTAATTAAACCATATAAATATGTGCGTATACAAAAATACATAGTACGGCAAACGTCTACGAAATTAAGACATTCGAAATTCTACTATGAACTAAGTAGCCACTAGGCGATGAGAAAAATCTACAGTGTGAAGAGAATGTCCCGGCAAAAGTAGGAGATGCTCCAGGTAGGTCGTTATCATGAACCGACGTGATAGAAACGTCTTCTAGCTGGTCGCGCGTCCTTTATATGCTTCATCTCTCCGCGGAATCTCCCAGTGCTGTCGTTCACAGAACGCTTTGTCTCGGCTCCCAGCTATAAGAGCTGGAGAATGTAAACATATCCCTCAAGCTGTAGCAACAAACTTCTGAAGATAAAAGATTGAAAACATAACTGAATTCTTATGCTTGATGAATCACGTTCTGAGCTTCTAGAGATAAATTCTGAGAATGGAAGCAAAGTTCCGTGGCCTGATTAATCACGTTTGTGATATATGGAACACATATCTGGAATTAGTGATCGAAGCTGCATCCTAACATCTCATCTGAAAAGGACACTGCCAATTGGTATCCTTCCTCTGTTAGATTTCATAGCAAATGCAAGTGAAGCGAGCATTACAATCAACTATTTTTATTCTATTCGTATCCTCATTGATAGAACAAGAAATGCACTTTAAGGCAACTTGTAGTTGACGAAAAAAATTAAAACAAAACCATAGAAATAAAGCACTAGCTAGAAAAACGAAAAAAGGAAAATACTACAATGATGGCCACTACTGAAGACTTGTAGAATGTCAAGAGCAGGAATGCCCCGCTTACTGGCTAGATTCCTAATAAATCTATGAATTAACAACAACTGCTAAAGCTTTCGGAAAATAGAGGAACAATCCTTTTCACCACGTAGAAACCAGTTTTCCGAAACGAAATCTTCGCACGGGTTGTGGGCTTGATTTTCGGCAAGTTTTTCGACAAGAAATCGGACCTGTGCCCTCGTTTTTGAAAGCTGAATTCTGTGTTGAAAAAAGCAACAATTCTAATAGGTCCCATCTATACAATTTTTGCGTCGAATTGGATACTTATACTTTTTAAATCAAGTTGGACACTCTTCTTGGGTAGTCTAAGACTTTTGACATAAAACCTAACTCATCCGAATCGAAATGAGCATTTTCTACATTAAACTTGAGACTCTCTAAAAAAGTTAGAATAATTTTCTGTCCAGAGAATATTTTAGTAAACATTAAAGTTTTAACTTACTTTCCAATAAGAGAACACATAGTTTCAAATTTTATAAAAATTTTATTTTTTGAGATAAAACAATGACTTAAAGCCTGTTTTAAAAAGCAGGAAGGCCAACATTTTCTAGTGCCAAAATAGAGATTGTGCTATGCCAACGTCTGAAACTTCGCGATTTTTATTCGATTGATAACCAAATTTCTGTTTGCATGCAGTTTTACGTCTGCAAACGGTGCAACATAAACAATTGTAAAAAACACACATATTCCAACTTTCTTGCTGCATGCAAAGAGTCTTTACACTGTAAATCAATTGAACATTGTCACTTGCTTTTCGAGTGCATGGCGCGATTCACTCCTTTAATGCACTACATGATTGCTGGTTGCTGCGTTTTAAAACAAAATTTGATTTATTGTTTAAAAAAAATTATAAAATTATTGCACATCTTAGGGCAAATTAACTAAAAAAAATTCCAAGACAGTTATACTAAATCTTGAACAAACGTTATTCTAACTATTTTAGTGAGCCTGCAGTTTAACCTATATAAAGGTCGTTTTAATTTGGAAGAGTTCGCTTTGATTTCAAAAATCTTAGACTAGTCTGGACGAGTGAGCAATTTCAGGTGAAAAGTGTTCAGTTTGTTGTGAAGTGTCCAATTCGACGTTAAAATTGTATAAACACGCGCTGCAATTAGCTGCCACCCACTTCGCTCATCCGGATGTGATCATAGTGACGAGTTGTAGTCTCTCACGGTACATGAGCTGATTGTGTAAAGGGACCATGGATCCGTCGCCGTTTGTTTCGCACGAGTCAGACGCATAGGTCAGAACTGCACGTTCTATATACTTGACGAGCTTTGTTCTATACCGTATCGTTGTGACTCCAGAAGAGGCATACTTATTCCAGGGTATTGTTTTATGTGCTGTAGGCAAAGATTGTTGTAGACTTCATTTTGGCTGCGTCTTCGTCTTTCTCATAGCCTAGGAAAGGAGGCAAGGCCCGAAGTGCTGGGTACAGCGTAGGAAGCTTCCAGGTACATTGTTATAGGTACCCGTTCTAAGAGGTGGACACGAGTGAGATGTACACATTTATGGTCATACAGTCCACACAAGTAAGGCACAAGATCGGCGGGGAAGGAGTACTCCAGGGTGTGGGCGAGGCTGGCGAGGCAGCAGGTCGACCGGTCCTCATGCGTCCTTAGGCTCGAATCCCTTGTAGCTCGTCGCTCGTCCTCGATCGTGCTCCGCTTCCTGTAATCATGTACTGAGATCTTCGTTAAGCTTGAGCCATGCCTTGCGTGCCCATTGCACATTTATCGATGGATTTCCTAGGCTCTTACAATATGAAAAACCATCACTTATCCTATGCTCGAGAGAAGCATGCATAACTGAAGTCAGCTCTGGGCCCCACCCGTTTTGCGTATTCTGGAGGTGAGATCACATTGATCAGAATCCACAGAATTCAACTAATGCTTTGGCTATCGCTATGCACTGTTCCTTTGCATGTAGTAACGCAAACGGAAAAGGAGTCGCGGGCACCGATTCCACATTCTCGGTTCGGATCTCCCTCCTGCACCAAACAAACCTTCAATTCTTCGGGAATCGGTGACTTAGTGCCAAACTCGTGTGGAAGGATAACACACTGACTTGTGCATCGGCTGGCCACTGCAAATCATACATATTCTATTAGGTGTGCAACTACAAAAGTTCGTTAAACTTCGTCTAAAAATTTTTTCATAAATCGACTGCTTTCAAAACCTTTGTTTGCATATGCCTTGTAGAAAGCTTTATATGCCATCTGATTCCATTTGAATTTTTGGGAAGGGTCCAAACATAGAAATTAGCGACAATTTTATAGATGGTCGCTGAGGCGCCAACGAAGGAGCATTTGCGGAAAGTTCAATTGTTTATGTTCAAAAGGAAGAAAAGCGCCGTTGAGGCTCATAACATGATCGCCGATGTCTATGGTCAAGATATCGTCACTGCTAAAGCCAGAAATGGTTCAAGAGATTTAGAGGAGGAGACTTTGACCTAAACAACGACCGCGGAAGACCACCCCAACAGTTCGAAGGCGATGAACTGCAAGCACTACTCGACGAAGCGATGCTCAAACGCAACATCAGCTAGCTGACTCCCTAGGCGTAAATAGCCGAGCGGTTTCGAAGCATGTGCATGTAATGGGAAACATTCAGAAGGAGGGACGTTGGATCCCACATCAACTGACGAAACGCCAGCAAGAAACCCGAAGAACCACGTGCAAAAACTTAGTTGAACGGCAACGAAGGAAGTCGCATCTGCATTGTATCATCACCGGAGATGAAAAATTTATTCGACAACCCGAAAACGCTCTTGAACAGATCCAGGAGGGCACCAAAGTCAAACCTGAGATTAGTGGAAAAGGTGTTGCTCTGTATTTGGTAGGATCAGAAAGAAATTCTGTATTCTGTAAAGTTGAAAACAATTAGGAAATTTATTTTCTTTTAACTCGCAAGAACGAATCTTTATAGTTGCGCACGTAATGATAGGTTGGAAACTAAGTTTCAGCCATTATTTTACATTTTATTTTTTTCAAATTCTGTTAAAAATTGTTTGCATGACGTTATACACTTTTGAAAGAGCATGATTTGCTCTATCAGAATACATTTTTAGGTTATTAGGGTGGGAAGTCAAAAAAGAAAAATGACCTTCGCCAACAGCACCTTTTTTCTGCTTACGTTTGAGATTCTTTGCACAATTTATTTATTTATTTATTTGAAACTAATCCAATCAGAACTTAGAAAGAAACATAGGGAACAGAATCAACAACAACAGAGATTGGACGTGATGAGCTGAGAAATTTAAGAGATGGCTCAAATTGCTGAAAGTGCTGAAAAGGCCAGGAATCCTTGATAATGAATGAGAAGAAAAAAAAATAGCAGGAGTGGATAAGTAACAAATAGGTAGTGGGTAGAGGAGGCATCTGCCGGGAAGGGACGGCAACGGCGATCGGCGATCGGGCGATTTCTTGTTACTTGAAAATCCAATCAAGAGCATATAAAAAACATAGAGAACAGAATCGACAATGAATGAGAATGAAATGAACTGAAATAAGGGAATGAAGGAGAACTCAAGGTGTTGAAAAGGTCAGGATTTCTCCTTGATCACGAGTGAACTGAAAGAGAAAGCTAGCAGGAATGGACCAGTAAAAAGGAAGCAGTGGATAGAAGAGGCATCACAGTGAGGCTGGCCAAGATACAACTGCAAACGGGAGCCAAGGAGGCCCTGCATAGGTATATGTATATGGGCCCTTTAAAATGACGATAGGAAACCCTTGGCACTACCGTTAGGAGGTCCCAGGCCACACAACTAGATAATCGAAATTAAGGTGGCAATGTAATAGTATGCCAAGTGAATCGGTCCCACTGAGAATTTAAAAGGTCCAGCTGCTAGAATGAATGGATAAATTTAGATTTCATCGCGTCCAAAGGAGGAAACCCGACCTGTCAGAAGTGAAATGGTAGATTTAGAATGAGCATAAAAGAGGGCATCACAACATAGAAAACAACAACTGAGCACGACGTTGACGCATAAGTTGTACATATACACATGACTCCAGTCAACAGAGAGAGGACACCGGACGGACGAGCCACAATGGAGAATCGCACTGAAGAAGCTGAAATCGCATCCATAAACTAAGTGAGAGGACAAGGAAGAAGATGATATGAAAGAACACCGCCCTCTACGGTCCACGCAGCACCACGACACAACCCACAGTTAACCGACTACGACCAGGGACCAGAGAAATAGCACAACGTACCACCGGTGAAACAAGAAAATCCTGAAAAAAAAGGTTAAGGTTAATTTATGCACTATTCAAACGGTGATGGTTTACTACACAGGAATTTATGTTGGATGTGCTTGTTTGCTTTTCCTTAGTTTTCAGGCATTAAAGTGGTGTATCTAGAAGACACTATTTTTTACCAAGAGATCCTACTTTTTAGTTAACTTTTTTAGATTGAGTTGTGTTTTTTGAAAGGGAATGCTTTTCGTTTTCGAAACGTTTGTCTCGCTTTTCTTCTTTGTCGATTTTTGTCAAACTTTAGTGGACTGTTTACAAAAAAATAAGGTGATCTTTACCAATTACTTTTCGCGCAGTGTCACATATTTTTGAAAGAGAAAATTTCGTCTAATAGAATATGCGTTTTGTTGTCATCTTTCCAAGTCGTTCTAAGCTTTGCTCATTTTTAGGTCACTGGGTTTAGGATCGAGAATATTAACCTAAGATCAGGAGCTGTTGGAAAAATAACGTATGTCTTTTGAACATCCAATTTTAATGCTCTGAAAATTAAAGTAAATGAAAACGAACGAAAACAGCTAAGACACTTTCTTGCAGTAAAAATCGCTTTCTTTCGAATGGTGCATAACCTTGTGCAAAAAAACCTTAAAGCTGAGAAAAGAAGCTATCGGCAAAGTTTGTTTGCTTTTTTGCCTTTCGACTTTAATGACCTAAAAGTTGACAAAAATTGGGGTGAGAACAAAGGCAAGCCATATCTTCTTATAGACCAGATCATTTTTTCACGGTTTACAACATTATGCAAAAAAACTTTCAACGAAATTTACAATAAGATGTTTAAGAAACAGCAAGGACTTGGCTTCCAACCAAATATTAGTTTTGAAATATTTCGCGGTATTTTTTGAATAGTTCTTTTTACATTTCTGCAAAGCGGAATGCTCTACGAAGTTAACAACCTAAAGGTCCAGTGAGTAAAAAATGAAAAGTAGGTAACTTCTTAACGCGAGTAGTTTCCAGATTGTCCAGTTCAACAGATCGTTCGACAAACTGCCTGCATATCGGATCCTAAAGCACGGATCCATAGCCTGTACGATCAACATCCTCTCTCAGATCACTGCACAAGTATGGACCTTCAGCAGCAGCGAGAACCTTTCCCTCACCGCCAATTCGGTAAATACTGCTCTACGAGTAACAGTTCGCAAGATGTGAATGACAGTGGCCGTGGTTTAGATTATTGGCGCCGTATTTCAAGGCAGTTGGGCTGTCGAGTACCCTATGATCCTCATTCTGGCCGCTAATCGGCTGGTGGCTGTACAGCTGCCGCACTCCATGGATCACATATGTTCGACAAAAACCGCCAGTGTAAGTGTTACCCGCTATATCCGCGATATCGTCTAGATTACCGACCGATCAACTAAAACAAAAGCCGGCTCTTAATGTTCGAACCATGTGTCGATACACTGAATACAATATTTTCAAGTCAAATTTGAGATTTTTGGAAGCAAGGTTGATGCTCTTGAAGACAAATTGAGCATCTACCAAATAAACACAAGCGTCTTTCCGCTAATAGAGCTTAGATCTGGAATGACTTTACCTGAAAATTCTTGATTTACCCATCCCTAGAGCTGAATATGCTGTACGAAATCTTTTTAGTTACAGACGCCTATTGTCTATATGGACGTGCGTAGCGCAGACGGAGAAGGTGCAGGTTATCGCGTTCCCCCCATACCAGGTTCCTGGTTGGGATTTCCCGCCCAGATCAACCAAGCCTTCCATCCTTCGGAGTCGGTGAATTGCTACCAAACTGATCCGGGAAGGGAAAAGCGCTGACTTATTCGTCGGCTGGCCACCTCCAGTCATTGTATCGCCGAATACGCATTCAAATCACCTGCACGAGATTCCGTAGAAGTAATGCGTGGCGCATCCCAAAAGGGATTGAGTAACGCCGTCCTTTATCCTTTGTCCTTGATGCTCTTGAAGACGAATTGAGCATCTACCGAATCAAAACAAGCGTCTTTCTTTTAAAAATCTTGAAGTAAATTTTCTGTCCAAAAAAATCTGGTATGATTTTTTAAGGGAATTCCTGACTCACCCGTCCCAAGAAATGAATATGATGTTCGAAATATGTCTGATTACCCACGCCTGTTGTCATTATGCTAGAAAAGTAGGCAATACTTAAAGGAGCTTGGATTTATCCTAGTGGAGGTAGGCACTTCTCCCAGTATTTTTCACGTCGACAATGAAATTAAAAGTGCACTACCTTACAAGTGATGACAAACTGATGTGCCTTATGAGAGGTCCTTTGTTTGGAATTTACTTGCAGGAAGAGGTACGCTGTTGGTGTTCGTTTCGGTTTCGCAGTGTTGGCCTCCCTCCGACTAGGACAGACCCGAGAGTTTTCTATTTGAAATTCACCTGATTTCAGATTGTTGTCTTCGCGTGCTGGATCTTCGGCGGCTTCAATGCTGCATTATGTCTTTCTGGACAAGTGAAGACATTGTGGTATCCAGCGTTACCTGGATTTGGATTCACAGGTTGATTCATCAGACTTATAATCAATAAGATTTTTCAATAATTCTGTAAATTCTCGCGATCGTTATCTTAAAGCGAAGCTAAAAATCGGATCCTTTTCCTATTTTTATTATACACTCAAAATTTCAGACGGCACAGTTCTTGCTGACGTACTGTCCTACATGGACTTTTACTTTGGTGAATTTGTGATCTTAAGCAGCTTGTTGTGCTATATCATCGTGCTCATACGACTTGTTTCGAAGGTAGTTATTAATTTGTTCCATATTTATTTAACTATGGGCGCGCATGAGAACAACTGTTGATGTGTCTATTTCATGCAATTGTATTGAATTCCACAAAAATATTTCTTCACAGTTTCGTAGATTGAAGAGTGAAGCAAATGGCAAAGCATTACTTTTCGATTGACTCATTGGAACCATGTTTAGTTTCTTCTAAAACGAGCTCTCTGCCAGAGGAACCCAGTAAAATGAGGTTCTGCTTTTACGGCTCGGAAGTAAATGTGTATGTATTAGGTTGGAAAAAAGTCTCTTCACACTTCGAAAAGTTTTTTACCGTTCTCCTTGTAACCGCACTAGCCAATATTGGTTGCTGATTTCGTAATCCTATCACACTTGTCCACCGTTCGCACGCGGACACAGGTCAAGACCTTCCTGTACTTCGTTATCTATCCAATCTTCCGGACTCAATGCCAGATCTACCTCATGGCCATTTTCGGCACGTCATTCAGCATGAATTCATTAAAGGATCCACAGCACGTCAGGCAGCCGACCAAATTAACCATATATATGACTTGGGATCTACTACTCATCGCGCTGTTCTGAGTGGTTCGGAAAGTCTTTAAAGGGAGATTATTCACTCGAGGACAAAGCAACTTCAGGAAGGCCAACTGAATTGGACGACACTGAAGTACTCCATCTTCTTCCTAACGATAGTGGGATGACGACACGGCAACTGGCAGAGAAGCTCAAAGTATCTCTTAGGAGAGTCGGAGTCCATCTGAAGGGTCTTGGCTTTGCATGGGAATTTGGAGCTTGGATTCCACATGCCCTGTCAGACATTAAGAGAGGCCAACGGCTCTCCATCACTGCTTTTTTTTCTGTCCAGATACGAAAGGAGATCGTTTCTGCCACGGATTGTGACAGACGTGAATCCTGGGTTCTGTATGCCAACATCTGAAGAAAAAGGCAATGGGTACAAAAAAGAGAGGCCCTTAAGCCTGTCTCAAGCCAATGTTCACGAAAGGAAGATTCTCTTGAGTGTTTGGTGGGATGTCAGAGGAGTGATTTGCTGGGAAACTCTCAGAAGTGGAGAGGCACTTATGTACTGCTGCCACATACTGTGGCCAACTCCACAAAATCGTCGCAACTCTCCAAGAAAACAGGCCGGTGACCTCAAAGGTGATGATCCTGCATGACGATGCAAAACCACATGTTGCAAGACTCACAAGAGAAACAATAAAGGAGCTGGGGTGGGAGGTAATGCCACATCCACCGTATAGCCCTGACCTCGCCCCTACCGACTACCATCTCTTCCGTGCTGTCAAGCAAGAAATTGGAGAGAAATATTTGGAAACGGATGAAGATCTCAAAAATTGGATTCAGCAATGGTTCGACTCCAGAACTGCGGTCTTTTAAGCGAGAGGAACTGGAAAATTACCCAGTCTTTGGAGAAGTGTAGCGGAACAAAATAGAGTTTATCTCAATTGATTTGACTTTGTAGTTGTGAAGTAATAAATCTTTGAAAAAAATGAAAAGACTTTTTTCCAACCTAATATTTGAACACGCCTGCTTGTGGAGCGTTCGCCTTACCTTCTGTTAGCAATGTGAAGGGGAAGTGGTTTACAAGCCACGAGATACGAAGCGCACAGCAGTATCACAGAGAAGGTGAGCTACCCACCGTGTGACAGTGGCCAGACAGTGGTCTCGCTGGGGAGTCTCGCTGCTAGCTCGCTCTCGCGACAGGCGGTGGAAGAGAAATGAAACATGCAGAGAATTGCAGGCAATGAGAAATAGGCCAATAGTAACTTCCAACTAACCACAGAGACCACCACACATTTTAACTTCTAACAAAATGTCAATGTCATTATTACAACACATATTAGGTTGGAAAAAAAGTCTTTTCACACTTCGAAATTTTTTTACCCTTCCCCTTGTAAACGCACTAGCCAATGTTGATTGCTGATTTCGTAATCCTGTCACACTTGTCTACCGTTCGCACACGGACACAGGTTAAGACTCTTCTTGTAATTCGTTATCCATCCAATCTTCGGGACTCAATGCCAGATCTACCTCATGGCCATTTTCAGCACGGCATTCTTCATGAATTCATTAAAGAATCCACAGCACTTCAGGCAGCAGACCAAATTAACCATATATATGGCATGGGATCTGCTACTCATCGCGCCTGTTACGGGTGGTTCGGAAAGTCTTTAAAGGGAGATTATTCACTGAGGGCAAAGCATGGTCAGGAAGGCCAACTGAATTGGACGACACAGAACTACTCCATCTTCTTCGTACCGATAGTAGGCAGACGACACGTCAGCTGGCAGAGAAGCTCGAAGTGTCTCATAGGATAGTAGGAATCCATCTGAAGAATCTTGGCTTTCATGGAAATTTGGAGCTTGGATTCCACATGCCCTGTCAGACACTCAGAAAGGTCGACGGCTCTCCATCGCTGCTTCTCTTCTGTCCAGATAAGGAAGAAAATCGTTTCTTCCACGGATTGTGACAGGCGAAGAGTCCTGGGTTCTGTGTGCCAACTTCGACGAAAAGGCAATGGGTACAAAAGGGAGAGAGCCCTAAGTCTGATCTCAAGCCCAATGTTCACGAAAGGAAGATTCTCTTGAGTGTTTGGTGGGATATCAGAGAAGTGATTTATCGGCAAACTCTCAGAAGTGGAGAGACACTTACTGCTGTCACATACTGCGGCCAACTCCACAAAGTCGTCGCAACTCTCTAAGAAAACAGGCTGGAGAAGTCGAAGGTGATGATCCTGCATGACGATGCAAAACTACATGTTGCAAGACTCACAAGAGAAATAATAAGGGAGCTAGGCTGGGAGGTAATGCCACATCCACCGTATAGCCCTGACCTCGCCCCTACCCACTACCATTTCTTCCGTGCTCTCAAGCAAGAAATTGGAAAGAAATATTTTGAAGCAGATGAAGACCTCAAAAATTGGATTCAGCAATGGTTCGACTCCAGAACTGCGGTCTTTTAAGCGAGAGGAACTGGAAAATTACCCAGTCTTTGGAGAAGTGTAGCGGAACAAAATAGAGTTTATCTCAATTGATTTGACTTTGTAGTTGTGAAGTAATAAATCTTTGAATAAAATGAAAAGACTTTTTTTCCAACCTAATAATATGCGATATCGAGGTGACCCACGCCTTTCGCGAGCCTCGGTCTTTCCCGGTGCTCGTGCATAGCTTTCGCGATGAAATGAAACATACACTTATTTTTCGTATTTTCTGCGACACATGGACAAAATATACATCGATTTTAGAACAAGAAATCCATTTCTGGTTTATTTCAATTTTCGAGCTTTTTCTATAGAAAGGAAGATCTTGAATTTTAGCGTGGCAAGTCTTCAAGAACGGTCAAAGTGGAGTTGCCGGCTCTGCTCCACTTTGGCACAATCTTCGCTCTCACAGCCGTTGTGCTGTTGTTCTGGCATCATCCCGTCGGTAGTGGTGATCTCTACGGTCACATATTCAACCTGTTCGTGCTACTACGATTTGCTCCGTCGCCGATTCTGGCGTTGTTTACCAATCCGTAAGTATTTTTCATCAGGTCACACTTGTGGACCGTTTGGCCCCTGACAGAAAGGAAGGGAAACTAGGTCTTCTTCGGGTGTTCAAAAGTAATCAAACTCGAGCATTTCACGTTAGACGCGTCATCGAAGATATTTTTTAGTATATAATTTGCTTCATTCCTCCCAGTTTTTTATGTACTAGTTTTTTATGTTTACTCACAAACCACATGTGGTCGGCGCGCCTGTTGCGGCATGCAGCATGACTGGCCTTGTCCGTCTTCCGCCTCTCCTTTAACGAATAGTACCATTTCTTGCTTGTTTATTGAATGTTAACATGACATTGTTCTTTCAGTACCATCCGCAGAAAGTTCTTCCGAAGGCGCAGTCAGCACAAGCCGGCCACGAAGATTCTCTTGTCAACGGTGCTTTCGACAAGATGATAATAAAGCAATGATCTCGTGTCCGAGCGTGTATAGTAAAAAAGAGTTTAAGCAGAATGTCCTATCATTTTGGGCTTCTGAATTTAATGTAGGAAGCCGAGGGCGAGTGGTAGTGCAGTCGGAGGAAGCGCCGGCTGTGAAATCAAGGTCATTACTGCCGGTCCCGCTTAGGTCAGCCGACTCTTCTATCTCGCCGGTTTCAGCGAATTGCTGTCGCGTGGCCACTGCTTTGAAGGTCCCCCTCGATATCCCGGAGCAGTAGAGTACGTGCCGCATCCTTCAAAGGGGATTAGATAACACTGATGTTTATATTACTAATCCTAGAACTCTCCAGTGGACTACACTCGCCTTTAGATAGGAGTTTAACCATGGCATTGTAGATTAGTTTGCTAGGTGAGGAAGCACCTTCAGCGATCCCGCATTTATTTTTTGTATTTGCAGTAGGCAAACATTAGAGACACACAGCATGCACGCAGTACAATAAAGCCGAAACAAAAGCAACATGCAGTGCAAAATACATACAACGAGGCAGTAGTCGGTATCACTTCTAACTTATCTCAAGAAAGATCATATCTAAGTAATGCTTTGCTAAACCGCTTAAACTTCTTCATTGATAACACTCTTGATTCGTTTTTCATAGGCTTAAAGTATGTACTACCTGCTCTATATGAAAAAGAGCATGCCTGTTTTGCGCGAGTTGACATGACCTTTACTAGAGCACCTCTAGTGCTCGACTTGGAGAGGCTGAATAACTGTCTACTACCTTATGAACAATGCAAGCATCAACGACTTTATGCCGAGAAACTTACTTAGTTTGATACTTTGATGGTCCTTTTGTCGGCTGGAGGTCTTCTCAGCGGGGACCACAACTCTTCCAGACCGCTCGATCTTTGGCTGCTTGCATCCAGTGAGGCAGACTCCGCTCTCTGAAAGATCTTGAGAATGAGTCTGCCCATCGCGTTGGCGGTCGTCCCAGTGGTCTCTTATGGTCTCTCGGGAGCCATTCTGTGACACGGAGACTCCATCTATCGTCCTTTCGTCGAAGCAGGTGTCCGGCCCAGCGTTATTTGAACTTCTTCATATACTGGAGCGGGTCTGCTAATTGCGACTTCTCCCGTAGCTCCGAGCTTTGTAGGCCTTCTTGCCATTGCTGACGAAGGCTTGTTCTCAGAAGACATCTCTCCAATGCACGATGCGTAGTTTGCATCGCTCTGGCGATTGTCTTGTTGTCGGGCAAAGTTTCAGTCGCGTAACACATCGCAGGCAGTACAGAGCCGTTGAATATCGAGGCCCCGAGGCCGGCATCCTTGACCTGATCGGTGACTTCGCGAATCAAACAGAAGGCTGCCCATGCTGCGCGTCTCCTGCGGGCGATTTCAGAAGCGAGGTCGTTATCCATGTTCAGCTCTCTTCCCAGATAGACGTAGGAGTCGACCTGTTGTAGAGCGACTCCATTTAACCTTACGAGTCCACCACTGGTTGACCATAAATTGCGTTTTGGACATATTCATGTCCAGTCCAATCTTCATACCTGCCACATTGAGCTCGTCCAGCATTTCCTCGACTTCTGCCGTGCAGGTAGAGATGAGAACAATATCGTCGGCGAAGCGAAGGTTGCTGATCCGTCTACCGTCGGCAAGGTAGCCTTTATCGTCCCAGTTCAAGTCCTTCATGGCATCCTGGAGTGCCACTGTGAATAGCTTAGGAGAAAAAGTGTCTCGCTGCCGTACTCCTTTCCCGATAGGAATTTTAAGCTTTTGATCGAACAGCTGGATGGTGGTCGATGTGTTCGAGAAGCATTCGTCGAGAAGTCGGATGTAGGGCGATGGTGAACCAGCATGCACAAGCGCGTTCAAAACGGCGTTGATTTCCACAGAGTCGAACGCTTTCCGGTAATCCACGAAGACAAGGACAAGTGGGAGGTGGAATTCGCGGCTCCTCTCGATGAGCTGTGAGACAGTCTGAATATGGTACATGCAGGAGGAATCCTTGCGAAACTTGCTTGCTCCACTGGCTGATATTCATCCAAGCAACGCTCCATGCGGTTAAGCAGTATCTTGGTGAAGATCTTGTACACAACCGAGAGAAGACTGATGGGTCGATAGTTGTTGATATCCTCCTGCTGACCCTTTTTGAATATTAGAACTGTTTTCGACTCCTTCCATGAGTCTGGAATCCTACCAAGTCGATGGTAGTGGTTGAAAGGCATGGCGAGAATTGAGCAGAGGGCACTGCCACCAACACGAAGGAGGTCAGCAGAAATGCCGTTCGGTCTGGGGACAGTGCCTGGCTCATCCTTCTGATGGCATGAGCAACTTCTGATTCTAGAACGAAAGGTACTTCCTCAGCTGGTGGCATCAAGCATTTCGGGACAGTGCTGGAAGAACGAAACAGATCTGTGTAGAATTCCTGAATGATGGTCTCAATCGCTCTTCGAGACGTTTGCGTTGTTTCATCCTTATCCACAAGGGCTGATATTATTGCCTTCTGGTCGCAGAGATCTCGTTTGCAGCGTTTTATGCTTGAACTTTTCCCAGCAGCTTCTAACAGCTTCAATCTTCTGTAGGCTTGAATGGACTCCTTCACTGCAATTCGACAGGCCTTCGAGATGGTGACTTTTTCTAGAAGGGAAGCATTAGGATCTAGTTTAACAGCTCTTCTTTACAAAGAGCTTAATCGCATGTGCGTTGAGTCTTGAAGCAGACGGTGATGTGGCTTCGCGAGAGCTGCTAGCACGTTTCAACAGTCCTTTGGAGAGAAGGTCATAGTCTTTATGATGGAGATGGTTCCTTGATCTTTGGTTTCTAGACGAAGAACAGCTGCTCGCGGACTGATGATCTTGTAAGAGTCTACTAGGTGGTGCACTGTCGAATTGACGAGAAATCCAACTCCGCCAATATTCTTTCTGTCCACCTTTGCTCCCATAATGGGAAGCTCGTTGTGGTCGGTCCTTCTTATGGTTTCCGTTCTGCCTTTCGTTTCCTGCAGGGCGATAACGTCGCATTTGATGTTGCAGCTTCTGTAAAGCAGTGTCCGAAGATCCTGCTCAGATGCGATCGTGCGACAGTTATAAGTGCAGACGAATAGGCAGTTTCCGTGTCGTGGTTGGCGAGGGTTTCCGGTAGTTCGATTCCAGTGACGTATTGATAGTTTATCTCTGAGATTAGATGACCCCTCGCCGGAACAAAGTGATGTTCACCCTTCACCGCGATGAGGTGGCAAATGAAGGGGCGCCGAGAAACAAGGAAAGAAAATTGGAGAGGTCTGTTTCTTACTGCAGCTTCTGAAATTCGGTCATACTCGCAAGCGCCAGTACGTGCTATGTAGGAGCTTTCGAGTGAAATTTATTTAAACTCTCTCAATTTCTTTATCTTATGCGTGTTGGCGATTGTGGCCCCAGTTTCTGCAATAAGCCTAACATAAGTTTTATAAGTACGAAGCAGAATATCTTTATTTTCAGTCCTTCAAAAATTTGAAAGGTGTGCATAGTTGTCTGCTTACATAGACGTTCGACATGCCCTGAGAAGTCCAGATCACTGTTGTAACACTTATGCAACAGTGGATTGCTCAACTTGTCTTAAGTCGCATAAATGTTGCTTTCTGAGTAGATAAACCCAACTGCCATTCTTTTGTCCAGCTTACCAGAGAATCAATTGCCCTTTGCAGCCTAAAAGAATCATCTGGCTCTTGATTACATGATATATTGGGTTGCTCGAAAAGTCTTGCAACACCTTACGCTACTGCCTGTTAAATTTGTTAAGGCTCTTACAATGTTGATCTTGTTTGGTGACGTCACGGGAGCAAGCTGAACATACAAAAGCGCATCTGTGTGTGCGAGTGTGTGCTGCTACAGCTACGAAGTCGAATGCTCTTGTAACTGTATAAACTTCTTTTGCTACCTCTGCTCAGCGGTTTGAGGGTTCTCCGGTTCACTTAATTAGAGAAAATCGATATTTCGAGAGGGAATTTGATGTCCTAACCGAAGAAATAAACAAATGCTTCCATTGTGAAAAGATTCAGTCCTCCTTTATAACAAGAAGCTTCATTTCTGAAAGCCAAATATCGATATACAATACAGCATAAGTCGGGAGTTTGTTAGAGCTCCATCTCCGGCGGAGAGTCGTTGGATACACCGCCCTCGTAAAGGGGCGGAGCGAGGGGCGCGCCGAGGACAAGATGTGCGGGTCCCTCGAAACATGGTGGCATCGCATTTCTAATCACTTCTCTTGGCCCTGCAGCGCTATCCTGAACCGATTTCGTCCTTGAGACAAGAGTCAGAATATTGTTCACCATATTGGAGGAAAAGAGTTTTCAGCTGCAGCACCAAGGCTTTCTTCAGGTCCCACCACATTGCTCAGTACTAAGTCGTCGTCCGTATTTTCCGATAAGTACAACAACACCATCGAAAATTATCTGCTCCTTGGAAAAAGAGGACGGTGAGCCGTTTTTGAGCTCAATTACGGATAAGCCTTCAATGAAGAACTCCTGACCGGAATCACCCATAGTCTCTAGTGGAGGCGAAAATTTGAAGAATTGTGAAAATTGAAAGAATCTAGAGAGAAGAGCGACGTTCTCCTTCCCTCAAGTGCCTCCATAACCGAACCAACTGAAAAATGACTTCGGAATTCCCCGAGATGCGCTTCCCAATCGTCTCCTATCTGCTGTTAGGCTTTTGGACGGCGTCATGCCAATTAACGACGGTTTCGTGCGCAGCAAACTTGTCCAAATAGGGCGGCGCGGGCAGGGCGGGAAGTGGGCGGCACGCAGCACGGTGTACCGAACGACTGCCCCCCTCCATCTCCCCATACCAGCCCAGCTAGGGGAGATGAGTCAGTGGCGGTTTGTCGCGCGCGCGGCAGAGGCCGCCGCGCGCGCGACGAAAAGTTGTATGTTCGTACTACCAGCCATGACGTCACAGCACATTCTCGAAGCTTCTTCAAGCATACTGTATAAGGCCTCGTTGAGTACGAATACAGCAACAATGTCAACGATAAGTAGCAGCATGCTACGACCTGTCGTCTACTACGAATGTCTGCAAGGTCATTCCGCAAGGACTGCAGCCTCCAACATCTGCGCTGCATTTAAGGAGGAAACCATTCACTATTCCACAGTGGCCCGTTGGTATCAGGACTTCAAGGCTGGAGATATCTCTCTCGAAGGTCGACCTCGTTCCGGACGGTCCTCTGTTGTGGAATAAGACAGCTAGCGCGAAGCCTTCAAGGAGAAGCTAAATTCAACCACTCGAGAATTGGCGGCGACACTTGGATGTATGCACTATTGTGAGACAGCTGGAGATCCTTGAGTCCGCAAAGTTTTGTCCTCTTGAGTACCACTTGAGCTGCGGGACTCTGACAAGGCATGCCGAATCAGCGTTGCTGAGTCGCTGCTTCTTCGCCCGCACAAAAGAACTTTCTGAACGACATTGTTAATGATGATGAAATCTAGGTTCTTTATGTTAACCACACTTGCAAGAGCCAATGGCTCCCACGAGGAGAACAGGCTCCAAGACAACCGAGACGTGGACACCAAAAAAAGAAGGTTCTTCTGTGTTGCTGGTGGGACTGAGAAGGCATGCTTTACTGGGAGATGCTGGATAGTGAGACCACAGTTACAGCATCTGTCTACGCTACCCAGCAAAAGAGCTTGGCCGACGCTATGCGCCAAAAACGTCGAGAACGGGAAAATGTCTACCTGCTGCACGACAACGCGCGTCTTCATGTTGCAAAAGTGAGTCGCGAGAAAATTCAGAAGTTGGGCTGAGATGTTCTGCCTCATCCACCATACTTTACATACCTCCCTCCTTCTGACTACCACCTGTTCAGAGCTCTGAAGCAGCACCTTCGAGGAAGAGAGTTTGATGATCGACGTCAACTGGAAATGGAGGTTTCTGAATTCTTTTGCTCACAGCCCTCGGACTTCTGGCGGAAAGGAATCGTTAGGCTGCCTGAAAGATGGGGCAGGATCATAGACTTGGATGGGGAATATATCGTGGACTAATTTTTCGTTTTAGCAATTAGGGACAAATTTGAATATTGTTGTTCTAGTGTTGCAAGGCTTTTCTATCAACCTAATATCTTTACATCATCTCATACATTTTTGAAGAAAGTCCAAGATTTTGGATTACCTTTGCGCAGCCATTCGTATAGATGGCGAGTAGAATTGGTGAAAGAACTATTCGACAGCACCCTTAACGAGAAACAGGTTAATCTCCAGTTTTTCTACCTTGATATTAATTTTCTATGTGCCACCTGATCAAGCTTTCTCAAAATCGAAATATATGATGTCGCGTGTATGCCTATTATTGATTGCAGTTAATCGAAACCAAGTTAGTTTCGACAGATCGGCCGGGATAAAACAATGCTGTTGATCAGAAATAATTCTATTTGCATAAAGAAGATTACACACTCCTTAACACGTTGACGACGAGAACGATTTTCGCGTGTCTGGCCCTGGGACGAAGACTCCGCACAAACGTAACACGACATATCGTGACCCAAACTTCGTCTAAGGATAAATTTGGGATGAGAAACACGATGCTAATGTTCCTCTTAACAGTTACGGCCGGTTACCCCCCCCCTACGTCGTTAACTAGGGTGGTCTTATCAGGATATAAAAGAGACGGAAGGAATGGGTCCGATGTAGACAAAACTTCGTCTAGGAGGTTATTTTGGTGGTCATGACAAATCGGACGTCCGTTTTTAAAATTTCAGCCAACTAGCGAGGGTATGTTGCGATAGGTATGGGTAACGCTCACCAGGGCATACCTACCGTCACATACCCTGGCGACGACCGTTCTGCCTTGTAGAGGAACGCAGCTATAGATTGAAATATGTGATTCATCAGGATTCGGAACGCTCATGATGTTACTTTTCGACAGCTACTCTAGAAAATTCCTTTCAAACTTCACCAACTCCACTTACCAACTTCACCAACTTCACTTACCTTTCAACTGTGTTATCAAAGCAGAGAAAGTAGGGAGAATTCAAAGGGAATAAATGAAACGAATGAGGCTGCTAAGGAGAAAAGCAAAAATAGGTGGTGAATACGAAAGTGGAGTTGAACGCATTTCTAAACGGCAGAGGTAAGATTTGTTTCAATCTTCTCACATAACTCCTACACAGAGTTTGGGGAAGTCGGTGGTCCTGACAAGACTACCGATTAAGAGCGAAATCGGCCGTAATTGTCGAAATGCACATCGGCATCGTGTTTAGCATTCTGAATAAGGTATTTGGACGAAGTTTGGATGGGCCGGATATCTTCTTGTTAAAATTATAGCCGTCGCGCACCATTGCGCGACATCGTCCCACGGGACAGACTGGCTGTCGCGCACCATTTCGCGACAGTGTCGTCAAGCACCTTCTCATATGGTTCACATAAGGTGGAATTAGTACTCATAAACGATAATTCCCCGGATGAACAGGCATTTTCATTTTGTTTTCGATGCTCTTCCTTCCTTGTTATCCGATCTCCCCTTGAATGTTTCAACGCCTTCGTACCACTCAAGCAGGCGCTAGCGTTGGAGCACAATATCCTTCTGCCATTTAAGGCTGTGCTAGAACGGATTCAGGAGCAATCCTATCCGAGAGGTTGAGATCTGCAATGCTATAGAAGACTTAGAGAAAAGTCATAAACTTTTTGAGAAGAGAGTCTATTAAAAACTCCGCTACATTTCTGAAAATTTCCGTTACGTCTTGAAGCTAGGTTTTAACGAAACATGTCGTTAATTCGTTAAGTTATTAGGTTGTAACGAATTAAATGGCACTGGCTCGCGCCACTTTTTGGCGCGTCTTTACGCGTTTGATCAAGAATAAACCGTAACATGTGGCATATCATTTAGAAGCGCACACTTTGCTCTATCGGTGAGTACCAAATTTTCTATGTAAAAGTGGGAAAACTTTAGAGTTTTATTGACTTTTTTGCAGATGGACAAAAGGGTAATCCGAGGCATTTACTTGTATGAATTCAAGCTGGGCACTACAGCTAAGGAGGCGGACGAGAAGATGAACGCCGCATTCGGTCAAGGATGTTCCACAATTCGGACAGCGTATCGTTGGTATCAGAAGTTCCGGAATGGAGATGAGGGCTTGGAAGAACATGAAGGTCGTGGGAGGCATAGTGATGTTGATAAGGACAAGCTGAGAGATGTGGTAGAGGAGGATCCACACAAAGGTACCAGGGAGATAGCGAAGGTTCTTGGCGTCAGTCACAACACAGCTGCCCGGCATCTGAAGGAAATTGGAAAGACCAAAAAGCTGGAAAGATGGGTGCCTCACGAGCTGTCTGAGGAGCAAAGAAACCGACGATATGAGATCTCGTCCGCACTGCTTCTACGGAACGAAACGGACCCATTCCTTGATCGCATCGTAACCTGTGACGAGAAATGGATAATGTACGACAACAGGCGACGATCGGCACACTGGGTGGACAGCGATGAGAGCCCCAAGGTTTTTGCGAAGCCGGAATTGCACCAAAAGAAAGTAATGGTGACAGTATGGTGGTGTTCGCTGGGAATTATTCACCACAGCTTCCTCCCTCCCGGTGGATCCATCACGGCAGAGAAGTACTGCATTGAAATTGAAGAAATGATGAAAAAGTTGAAGGATATCAGGCCGGCCTTGGTAAACCGAAGGCGAGTTCTCCTTCTGCACGACAATGCTCGCCCCCATGTAGCACGAATGACGTTGCAGAAATTGAATGAGCTGAGCATTGAAACTCTACCACATCCTCCGTTTTCTCCCGACCTCTCCCCAACAGACTACCATTTCTTCAAGCATCTTGGCGACTTCTTGGTAGGGAAAATATTCAAATACCAACAGGATGCCGAAAGTGCCTTCGAAGATTTCGTCAATTCCAGAACCTCTGGTTTTTATGCTGCTGGGATAAAAAAGCTTGTGTCACGTTGGCAAAGATGTGTAGAATCAGAAGGTTTTTATTTCGATTAATAAACTTGCCTACAAGCCGAGATATTAACTGTTTAAATTTACAGTGGTTCAGTGCCATTTATTTCGTTACAACCTAATAGAACACATAAAGCGTTAACCGTAAAATGTGCACCACTGGGGCCTAATGCTAATGAATGTCATATCAGAGCGTTTGACGGTATGTTCATCGTTAGTGGGCGGTAAGCGGTTGATGAATCTGGAGGTGCGCCCTATAGCAGAATGATAACCGAACGCTGCTGTCTGAACTTTGATGTTTCTCCACGTTGACCGCACGCCGCGATAGCGTTGCAACATTACACAACAGCTGAGTGAACTAATAGAAACACGCACTGTCCCCGTCCAATGCGCGTCGGCCTCCTTGCAACCTTCCCTTCTGCTCCTCTGAAGGTTTTATTCGATTTTCATATTTATTTAATTTATTTATTTATTTCATTTGTATTATAATGCGGGCGTATAGCGCAACCGGAGGAGAGGTCGGCTGTCGCGTGCACCCGATACCAGGTTTCTGGTTCTGTTTTCCCGCCCAGGTCAACGAAGCCCACCATCCCTCCAGGGTCGGTAAATTGGTACCAGACTTGACTGGGAAGGATAAAGCGCTGATCTGTTCATCGGCTGGCCACCAATGGTCATTTTATGGCCAGATACGCATTCAATAGAATCAGATGTAAAACTAGAAGTTTTGATCGCAACAAGACATCGTTGTGACAGATGTAAAACTACCTGTAAAATTCTTCTTCTTCTTCTTCTTCAGCGTTTGTCCCGCTTCGTCGCGGGGTCCGCTCTTCTGGTGTCATGACGCCACCTTTCCCGGTCATGCGGTTGATCAGGGTGGACGCCAGTTACTTTCACGTATCCGACCAACGCTGCTTCGGGCGTCCTCTAGGCCGCTTTCCTGACACTTCAACTCAAGGCCTATCTTGCAGACGCTGTCTTCCTTTCCACGCAGAACGTGGCCCTACCATCGTAAGCGAGCTTCGCGCATCTTATCCGCTATCGGCACGACACCGAACTTCTGCCGAATAGCATCATTTCTGGTGCGGTCCATGCGGGTGACTCCAGCCGTCCAGCGCAGCATCTTCGTCTCCATGACGCTGAGGCGCGTTTCAACTTCCTTAGTGGCAGGCCAACACTCAGCGCCGTACATCGCTACTGGCCGGACGACTGCTCTGTATATCTTCGACTTCAAACGCTCCTAATCTTAATGGAGCCGGACTCGTTTACGTCAGTCGTTAGGTACTCGGTCTTCTTGACGTTCAATTTGAGTCCGAACATCGCCAGGCGGTTGCACCAAGCTTGCACCTGCCGCTCGAGATCATCTTTATCTTCGCAAGCGAGCATCACGTCATCAGCATAGAGCAATGTCCATGGGACAGGCTTCTGAAGATCTCGCGGAATGGCATCCATGACGACAACAAAGAGGAGTGGAGAAAGCGCAGAACCTTGGTGCACCAGCGACTATGATGACATCTTTCGGCGGTACCTCTGCTGTCTTCTCATCAAGCAGGCTCCAAAACTCCTCCTTGGCTTGATCGGAACAGCCACTCCGCGGAGCATACGCAGAGAAGAAGTAATAGAGTCGCTCCTTCGCGGCGACAACGATCTTCATCAACCGATCGTCATAGCGATCGACACTTGCAATCGCGTCACGGAAACGCTTGGAGACGATCACACCGACACCACTGGTGGTCCTGGGACTTCCACATAGAACGGCCTTGAAGGCACGTCCTATGTCCTTTGACTTGCTGCAGAACCACCTCGTCTCCTGCACCGCACAGAAATCAACTCTTCTACGCTCCAGTGCTTCAACCAACTCGCACGAGCGGCCCGTCAACGTACCCACATTCAGCGTTGATACGCGGGTCCTGCCTACGTTACGGGACTTTCGGACTAGCTCAGTTGCCACCCGATGCCGTCCTCGCATCAGGGACCCTCGCATACTTCTCACACTCGCCGGGCTCTGCGAGCGCGCGTCGGCTCCCGCGGACGCCGTAGCACAATCTCGAAAAACATGACTTATCATACACCATGTGATGTGACCTGGGTCTTCTTAGGCCGGCCTGTCACAAGTGCCTGTCGCCTGCATTCGAGTGTCCGTGCTTAGCTTAGCTCGCCGTGCTTAGCTTACCTGTAAAATTATTCAGATTATTATATTATTCATTCACGTTAAAATTAATCAAAAATATTATTCTCATAGTTCTCCAACAACATTAAATACAACGGCACAATAATCGTGGTCGAAGGACAATAACGTGCAGAACAACGACAGCTAACAACAACATTTAACATGTTTTGTTTCGCCTCTATCTTCATACAAAACATGTGTACAATTAGTTACCCCGAGTGTCATCAGTGAAGAAGGTAACTAATTAATTTAGTTGTTAGTGCAATACTAGGTGATAAAAAATTTATGTGTTTTAAGTTATGTACTAACAACTAAATTTTACAAACGAGAATAAAGCTAACAACCTATGTTCTAACACAACTTTAGTAGCAAAACAAAATGAACCGTTAACTTAATACTACCTCATTCAACATTACAGTACATATAAAACTTTGGAACTATACATATAATAACATACACTTGAAAGAAAACTAATGTAAGAAAGCGTTTCTTTTATTTTGTATATATCACCTTATTTATTTTATATTTATGTTATATTTTCAATAAGTTTTTAAGTTCTAAGTTGTTTTATTTTTTCAATTTTAATACTTTTTTCATTTTTAAAGTCGCCTCCACGATATCCCGTTGAAGTATAATAGAATGTGTGCCGCATCCCAAAAGGAATTGAGTGGCATCCTCTTTTATCCTTATCCTTATTTATTCCTGCTATTTTTATTACATAATTTCCATTCTTCGAGGTACTCGCGCCAGCACTATCGAGCAGATCGTGTGTGCAGATGAAATCTGAAATTTCGCAGATCAAAAATCGTGATTCCAAGAGACCGTCGTAAACCGTGAATCGTAAGGGTTACCTGACATGTTGTGCAGTACGAAAAAAATGTAGAGGCTTTTTCTGCAAGTGTGAATAGAGCTCGATACAATATGTATTTGTTTGTCGTGTTATTTTCAGCTCTGCTGTAAAGTTTTCTTACCAAACTACATGTTTCTTTTTTCCGTTTATTTTTGGATCTATCCTAGAGTAGGGGGAATAGCTGGAAAAACGAAATACATGTAAGCAGTGTGGCCAATAAATTGTGAAGATTAGTTCCTTCGTAGGCCAGTTCAGCTGTCGTTTTTGCGAATTTGTTTGCTTTCAGTTATGCCGCCGTTGTAAAAAGAGTGAAAGTGGAGTGCCCCAACACAAAGATAGATCCTATTTTTTTCTCAACTAAAACTCTTTTTAAATCAAGCTTGAAAGATTTCAATAAATTCGAAAAAATTGTTAGATGAAAACTTTGCTTTAACCTCTTCACTATGTTATGATGCAAGTTTGAAACGTTTTAATGTTGATGAAATTCCTGGATTCTTAGAAATTTTTTAAGTTTGCCTTAAACTTTGGACTTACAAGGAAACTGTCTGAAAGGTACGCTAGAACGGCAAGAACAGAAAGACTCCAAAAGCTTTTTAGAAATTCGAAGAATGACTATGTGAAAGCCAAATACATGCCCTTAAGTTCAGTGGAATAAAGTATATCTTTTAAACTTTAAAATAAATTTTTCTGCAGTTTCTTGTGCGATCGAACTTAGGAACTTTGAATGTGTTATTAGGAGTTGCCACTCGGTTGGGTAGGAGGAGCTCTTTATTTACCAGGTCAAGACAACTTTTTAACAGATTTTTATTCTTTGCTCACATATTCTCATAAAGGCGTTACTCCATCCCAAAAGGGATTGAGTAACGCTTTCATCCTTGAATAGCTTTCAGATAGTGATGCTGCTGTCTTTCACTCTAGGCTTTTCTGTACTACTACTTCTACCAACCGCTGATGCCTCTAATATTCTCATATGGAGCCCAACACTTGGCCACAGCCATGTCACTTTCATGGGAAATATTGCTGATGTGCTTAGTGCAGATGGACACAATGTGGTGAGCTAACCTTCAATTTGAAGAATACATAATATCTCAAGGAAAATGCGGCTAGATGGACACCACCTCAATAAGATCAAAGTTTCCTTTAAGGCTTAATTAAAAGTCCCTCGAAAGGTAAGCCTTTTTGTTGATCAGCCCAGTTTTTATTTTTCAGTACGGCCTTTAACAAGGCTTTGACAAGTAAGTAACAGATCGCACCGAAACTTTTCGCCATTGAAGGCTTCCAACCTCAGGTGATCAGGTTTTTCACTGTTAACCGTTTCATTAAAGGAAAAAACTATTACACTAGGCACACCTCTGTCAAGGAAGGTCATTATTATTAATTTTCTAGTGAACAGTTGGACAGAGCTCGCTAACCGTCAGAAATCATTTTGGCATCCTATTGTACACGGTGGGCGCGTGAAGTGCAGTCGGAGGAGGTGCTGGCTGTCGCGTGCACAAGATACTAGGTTATTGGTTCGGATTCCCCGCCCAGGCCAACCAAGCCTTTCATCCCTCCGAGGTCGGTGAATCGGTACCAGACTTGTCTAGGAGGGATAATGCGCTGACTTGTTCATCGGTTGGCCACCGCAAGCCATTGCATGGGCCAAATACGCATTTCAACCACCTCAGCGATATACTGTAGAAGTAGAGGATGCGTGGCGCATCTCAAACGGAATCGAGTAAGGCCGTCCTTTATCCTTTTTCTTTTATGCTTTACTGTACACGGCAAGACTCCAAAAGCTTTTTAGAAATTCGAAGAATCACTATGTGGAAGCCACATTCAAGCCCTTATGTTTAGGGGAATAAAGTATATCTTTTAAATTCAAGTTCTGCAGTTTCTTGTGCGATCGAAGTTACCGATCTATTATTAGGCGTTGCCGCTCGGATGGGTAGGAGGAGCACTTTATTTACCAGATCAAGACAACTTTTTAACAGATTTTTATTCTTTGTTCACATATTCTTATCCCCACATTCTGCCCCTGTCTATTAGCTTGTTTGATATATGAGCTATTTTTGATTACTTTATCAAATACCGAAATCGACCCTTTAAAAGTTACCTGTGGAAGATTCGTAATGATTCATAGGCTTCAAACGCCACTTCTTCCCTACATTTTCTCGGATCAATTTATCCTTTCGTCATGATCCGCTCTATATTTCTTATGTTTTATGTTTCTATGTCTTGTATTTGCTCTTCGAAAAAATGTTTATTCTCTGTCCAGTTAACAAAGAAAAACCGAGGTTGGTATGGTTTTTTCTGTTTTTAGTGATAGTATCTGTTTTCACACAGTTTTATTGTCAACCTTTGGACATTCTTAAAATCAAACTGGGTATTTTTCTAGGCTGCTTCTCGCTTTTGGAATCGGACTGAACATCTTCCAAATAAAATTGGCCTCTTTCAGACTGAATTAGACTCTCTGGAACGGTTAGAATAATTTTTTTCAGTGAAGATCTAGTACGACATTCTTCAAAGTTATTTAACTCACTGATCCTAGGACGTAAGCACACTGTTCGAAATTTTATAAAAAAATTATTTTTGCAGAATTACAATCTGAGTTGAAGTGCAGAAAAAACAGCGAAGCAGAGGAAACGACTTTATTTCAGACCATCTTCTCACCGGAGCTTGATCCACAAGTGAAGACGTTTGGTAATCGCCTTCCCGCACGGACAATCCGCTTTAAAACTCCAACCGCTGCCCCAGATGACTGGATGAAGCTGGAGTATGTGGTTCTTCAACCGATTTCTTTCCCAGATTTTATTATTTCATAGAATTTTTCTAGAATTTTTTATACCCTACAGCTTCTTTTTTCAAGAACCTATTCAAGCCGGCTAATGATGTTTTTTTTGCGACGCATTTCCAATTTCTGGTTTCACATACAAGGAATCTGCTTTATAAATAAATCATAAGACTCTGAGGTTCGACTTTTGACGATTTTTTTAGTAAGAAATCTTTGTCGAATCTCTGTGCCACATTTTTGGAAGAATAAAAGATAACGGACAGCGTTAATCAATAAATTCAATCAATAACTTTTAGGGATGAGCCATGCATCCTACTTCTACGGGAGGTCGTGGAAAACTGGGACAATACGTGCTTCTACTGGCAGATTTTGAGATAACCGAAAATTTTGCAATTCTTACGCATAGGTATTCCTCTGCCAGAAATTAACTATCATCTGTACGGATGGTGCGCGGTAAAAAAGTCAGACCTAGAGAGAAAGGTCGACCTTGCATCATCCAATTCTGTCATTAAAGACAACAGGTCTTTAGCGGTTATACTGGATACACGTGCGTGCCTAGCACTTTCATTCCACAAGTTTTTGAGCGAATTTTCTGGATATTATAAAGGAATAAAAATGGACCTTCTTTCTCGACAATTGGACCCAAGCAGCATTTTTCAGACTATTTTGTCAAAACTTATAAATTAGAAAGTTGGTAGTATTAAAGCTTTTCAGTTTGCAGAATTTAATTGAATTAGGCTGTTATAAATTTTGTTTATGGCGCACCAATTTCAACAGATGGTATTTTGCGTATCACTCATTCAATGTTTATGTTGTTCCACATCATTTTTAAGCAAGCGAATGTTCATTCGCTCCCCAAAACTGTTTTCAACAAAGTAGTTGTTGAGTTTAGTTATGAACGTTTGAACCTACTCTTCAAAAACACAATTTGTTTGTACACAACCTAATAGTAACGGCATTATTTGTGCAAGCAGATATAGTACTGCAATTGCCTTATACATTATTACTAATAGTCAACACGACAAGTGCAGTGCATCTACGCATCATGCGCACTCTGTGTTGGTAACTATGTATCCAACTTATAAGTTTAAAGTTTTCTTTGCACTATATAATTCGTTAGTTGCACAACAGCGAGTGTTATAATGATTCAGAGTGAAGCAGGGATCATTTTGGGAGTCTCCGCCGTGTGAAAGTTTGTGCTACTCATGGAGTGAGTTTGAAAAAGTGCTGGAGCAGATGAGACGATCGTGTGAAGGTTTGCTTGTTTCTCTTTGAAAGTTTGAGAGTTTCGGCCTTTGGTGTACAACAGCCACCATAAAGATTGGAAAAAAGCGCGGCGCGTTATCCGCTTCTTTCTGTCCCTGAAAGTTTATGGAAAACTCACATGCCGTCGTGATCTCCTCGACCAAATCTCAGTGCTACAAAAACTTTTTCGTTACTCCATTTCTGGCCACTATTTTTTCGAAAGCGCCAGGGATACTCATTAGCGAGGGACGTCTCCACTAGTTGCGCCCAAAGACATCTACGTACTCGGATCCAAGATCGACTGTTTGAGTATTTGAAAGAAAGCGCTTCCTCAGCAGAAATTTAACAACCCCGCCGTTGACGACCACGCCTTTTTCGCATGTCTGGCGCGTGGGACCAATCGATTTTTTGCAACGCCGACAGCGTGGTTTGGCATCATGTCGTACGGTCCCACGCGACCGCAAAATTTTAGCGCGATGCTGTGGCATGCATTTTTTTCTTCAAAAATAGCATTTGTTGCCGTTTTCTTGTGATCAATTTCGCCACGTGCAGACAGATTATGATTCCATGGTCATCACAGTGTATTTGGGTGTAGTATTTCAGATATGATGGGAAGTTTTGAATGAGAGAATGAGGAAGATGAACTGGACAAGAGCTTCAGTCGTCTCTTGGTGGAAAACGATGACGAGGATGACGAGGTGGTCCAAGACGACGTTGATGCTGAGAACGATATCGTTGTACTACCAGCTGACGACGATGATGGCTCAGAAAGTGAAGTAATAGAGTCTGAAGCAGAAGATAAGGATAAATAAGCTTGGAAGAGCGATTTTGAAGCTCATAATCGTTGGAACTTTGCGACGGAGTCCGGCTTTCATAACGATGTGTTCGACTGCGGTAGGCCGATCGATTATTATCGACTATTTTTCAATGACGAATTGCTTGGAATAATTGTAACGGAAACGAACCGATACGATGCGAAGAAGCTGTCTGATTGGACCGACACATGTGCGGAAGAAATCACGAAGTTTGTTGGACTGTGCTTGCAAATGGGTCTTGTCCGTATACCATCGCTATATTACTGGTCGACTAGAGCCGGATTAGGAGGTCATTCAATTGCCGGTTCTGTTATGAGGAGAAAACGGTTCGAAACCTTATTGAAGTGTTTACACTTCGCCGACAACGATGCAGCGGATTTGACGTCCCGATTGTATAAGATACTCCCGATTTTAGATGGACTCAACAGATCGTTTCGCACCATGTTCAAACCCCGGAAGGAACTTTGCATCGATGAGTCGCTAATGCCGTTTAGAGGACGCATTATATTCAGGCAGTATATTCCAAATATATTTATTTATATGCACATTTCTATTTTTTATTTATTGAAAATTTAATCTTTGTATTTTTATATAAAACGATATTCTTTAATTGTAAACTCACCACTTCCCGCGAAAGATAGCAATAAAATGAGAATAACGTTTGAGTTAAAGCATATCACTACCATTATCATTACCAGTCACAATATAATGTTTCACATTCCATTCCTCTCTTATTCTGAGTTATTTTCGCAATTAGTCTATAGACTATTCTATAGACTGTTATTATTTCTGTGTTTTATACTTTATATTATAATTAAGCAAATTAGGAATGAAATGTGGAACATCGTAGAGATCGTATTTATATAATAAATACTTATTTCTATTCAAACATTTTGTTATATTCTTTATAATTATATCTACTGGATAGTCAACTTTAACAAGTCTAGTTATCAACTTTACAAGGTTTTCAACAAAATCGTTAAAAGCTGTGCAACATCTAATTAATCTTAGTGTTTCGGTAAATATGATTGATTTTTTAATTTTAATAGATATATTTGAGTTGAAATGTGGGAATCTAATAACATAAAATATAAAACTGTCTGTTTTATTGTATAATTTTGTTACTAACTTATTGTTAATAATTTTGATGTTGAGATCAAGGTAATTGCAGTCGTAGTCTGACTCATGTGTTGTTTCAAGCTGAAGAGAATTTTCGTATGTTTCGCTAAGTAGATTTTGTATATATTCATTATTTTTATTATGAATTATAAGAATATCATCCATATATCTAAATGGGTGTATGTTTACGTATCGTTTTTGTGTTACTAATTTTTTGCAAAATTTGTATTCAAATACTGATAACGTAAGATCAGCAAGTAAAGGACTACAATTACTTCCCTGTGGTACCCCTTCAATTTGTTTATAAATTATGCCTGCAAAAATTGTAAAGCTATTTTTAAGTAAATATTCAGTGAAAAACATTAAATCTTCCTCTGTATAATATCTGTATTTATTTATAGTATTATTATTGGTATAATATATATTATTGTGTCCATTATATGCAAGATATTTTTTACCTGCATTGCGAAAACATATTTTGATTAATTCTTTTATATTTCTCAAAATTATATTGTGAGGAAGACTAGTAAACATATTAGTAAAGTCTGCTGAAAACAGTTTACAATTTTCGATGTTGATTTTACTTATTTTATCAGATATATTTATGTTATTAATAGACCAATAACCGATGAAATTTTTATTTCTAGATGTTATTATATTAATATATTTAATAAAATGTTGCTTTAAGAAAGTAAAAATTATAGTCATTTCTTTTGAAAGAGGTTTTATTGAGCTATTATAAGCTCCAGTTATAAACCTAAACTTGACTGGATTTTTGTGTAATTTTGGTAAACTATATATCAACGGAACTATTTCTGTTCCTTCAACTTTAATTTTATTATTTAAACATAATATTTTATGTCTGCTGATAATTTCAAGCTAAAGCGTCACAAATATGGAATCAAGCTATTCAAACTGTATTCAAGTGGTGGTTATACATCAAGGATCAAGGTTTACGCAGGCAAGGACAAGTCAAGAAGTGGAACAGTTGCTGACTCTGTCATTATGGAGCAGAAGGCTGCTTAGATCAAGGCCGTGACCTCTGTACGGATAACTGGTACACGAGCGCTTTGATTGAAAGAAAAACGAACCTAATCGGAACTCTGAGAAGGAATTGGGGAGGAATACCTCAAGAAGTTAACGACAAAAGATTGAACAGAGGGGAAAGCTGCTTCCGACAATACAAGAATGGAATAATGGTACAGAAATGGAAGGACAAGCGCGACATTCTCATGCTGTCGACCAAACGTGATGGCAGGTTCAGCGATAGGAACAAGCCGATTGTTGTGGAGAAGTACAAACAGATGAAGGCATTCGTGGATTTGAGCGATCAAATGGCAGCATACACACCGTTTGTGAGAAACGCTACCAAGTGGTACGTCAGGCTTTTCTTCCATCTTCTGACACAAACCGCGGTGGTGAACTCCTGGTTTCTACAGTGCAAGGCAAAATCGACGAAATTGAGGTTGAATGATTACAAGCTCGAGCTTATAGAATCACTGCTGCATTGTAGCCGAACCTACGACACTGAGGAGCAGGGGTGCGGAATTTCCGTTTCCGTGTTTCGAATTCCGGTTTCCGGCCATTTTTGAGCTCTTCCGTTCCGTTCCGTGTTCCGCATGTTTTTTTGCTGGAAGGCGTAAACGGAAATGGGCACTGTTCCACACTAATTTTCTATTGAACACAGCAGTCAAATAAAAAAGGCCCCTTCAACACAGCGTATCAGTTAAAAAGATTTCTCCTTCATATAATTGTGAGAAAAGTACTGTTAGACAACTCTGGTATTAATATTCCTGAAATTGGTTAGACTACCAAAAATAGCACTCAAAAATTACAACGGCAGGGTGCAGTGGAAAATTAATGTGCCACAAAGGTTATGTATGCATGGTATGCTAAGAAAATGCACTCAACATTTGAATGATCATAAAATTCTTGATCCATTAGTTGTAAATAGCTTAGTAAGCATATAGAAAAAAACTAAAATCTAGTAAGTATCATGAAGCAAAGAGTTTTGTGAAGGTTGTGGCAAGCGGTTTGTGCTCCAAGATTACATCAGTGTTTCTGACCAAAGGTGCAAATTTCAATTTTTGATTTCTTTAGGTGTGGTATTCATCCATATGGAGTTATGCGATTCATTTTCTAATAAAGCATCACGGATATCTACCATGAACTGTTGTTTTGAGTGACTAGGGTGATTTGTTGAATTCTGACATAAAACTATTGCTTCGAGAACCATCTAGGAACTGTCAGCTGTGTCACCTTGGGCGTAGGGTTTCTAGGCTGTCACAGATTGGATATTCGTGTAAACGTGTGGACCCACCATGACTAATCAGTCATCCAGTTATCATCTTAGATTCCAGAAACAATTCCGAGTACTAGTTTTGGTGATTACAATGTAACTGTTAACGTTGAGTATGCAGATATCTGTGCAGTCACCACGTCATTCATGATGCCACTGGTTTCCAAAATGTTGAGAGGAATTTCTTTCGTGATGGAAATGATCTGGCTGACTACTCCAGTTTTAGGCTTCACCCGAGTCAGTTTTTCTTAAATGCGGGTCTGTATGAAACCTCAAGTGATTAAGTCGGTTAAGCCTATCATTCAAAAAAATATCTGCATCAAAAAAGTTTGCGAAAACCGTCACAGGAACTAGGTATGGAAAGACTGCATGCTGAAATAGTGAGAAATAGTGAAGCCCTGAAATTGTTCTCGTTAATTGCTCAGCCATATCTAAAAGGTTACCATAGCAATATCATGAATTCATGCTTCGTTATGTGATGTTAAGATGAGGATGACCATTAATCTGAGGAAGGTTCTGCTGCCCGCAAAGTTCTGAGCAAGAAAAGGTGCAATAGAAGCCGCTTCTGACGCCGTTTCAGATACAGTTTTTGGAAAAAGGCGAACATGTGTCATTTCCGTTTCCGCGTTTCGTATTCCGGTTTCCGGCCATTTTTGAGCGTTTCCGTTTCGTCTTTCGTCTTCCGTTTTTTGCAGAAAAATTTCCGCACATCCCTGTAGGTGAGGCTTAAACAAACGACCGCAGATATTGCAAGCTGTTACGAAAACTTGTGCAAAGACCAAGGACGCGCATATGCTGTATCACACACCAGAAGAGTTCGCACTCGTTGCACCAAGTGTCAGCAATCTTTTTGTATTGATTGTTTCCAATCTAAGCATAAAAAATGTGTCTAGTTATCACTACTGTTTGTTTGTTAATCAATGTGTAATCTAATAATCTAGTAATCAGTATTAGATTGTTTAAGAGTTGAAGCCACGTATATGCTGTATCACACACTAGAAGAGTTCGCACTCGTTGCACCAAGTCTCAGCATTATTTTTCTATGTTTGTTTCTTGTTTTGTTTGTCTAATAATCACTATTAGATTAGTTTTTTGATTAGTTTGTTAGTTGACGCCATTACTTGACGAGAAGCCCAATAAATCAGTAACCGAAAATTAATTTTGTGGACCACACTTGTTACTACAATGTTTAAAGATGAAGCACACATAACACAAAAAAGTTCCTCGGAAAGATCTGTATTTAACTAGAAAAATAAATTACAGTGCTGTGGCCTGACATCATGTCACACGGTCCCGCGGCCGAAAGGGTGCGGCCTGAGATCAGGCCACACGGTCGTCAACGTTTTAATAGATAGAGAAATGATTGGAGGTCCAGGCATTTTATTATAATCCATTTTATCTATTTAATTTCGATTATTCTAATGAGTACTACCAATTTTGTACAAACCCAGCAAAATACCATTTTTTATCATTAAATTTTTGTTATCTGACCTCGCTAAGGGATGGACGGAATAGCAGGCAAATTGCGGTGTTATTCAATAACTAAATGGGATGCGCCATGAGTTTAACTTCTAGGGATATCGTGGGACGTGTTTTTACAAAGCCGGGCACCCATTTTCATAACGCTCAAATTTGCACATTCTAATACCATGGAGGCCCGCATGAATATGAACTATAGGCATGTAGAGGAGAAAATGAATAAAGAGTAAAATTCCTAAAGTCTACATATCCTACCGTTGCACATCTTTAATCCCACCTATTCGCCAACTGTCTGCGCCGAATGCGGTTTTTGGCGAAAATTGAAGGCCTGCAGAAAGCAGTTTCCTTTGAGTAGAACATGAAGACGGACAGTTTCGGGTGAAGTGGTTGTCAGGTTACAATCCAGAACTTTAGCGTGAGTTTTCGATCAATTGGACATTCAAACAATTGCTCGGAAATGGCCCAGAAGGCGAAATCGATGTGAAATTAGGCAAATTTCCAAATCCAAGCCTATTTTTCAAAACCGGTTGCCGGTTCCATTGTAAGTTAAGTTCCCTTTGAATGGTAGAGACTATTTTCAACATTCCACTTATTCCACTTTAATTTCGTGAAGATTTTCTCGTTTTCAAGGCAATGAATCTCCACAGCGAGAGACGCTAAAGAGACGGGCCTTGCACTATATGTAGAGGGCGTGCCCTGCTTCCATAAGGTAATATTAAGGTGGGACAGCAATGTGAGGAATCAATTTTTATGCGCTCGATTTAGCCAAAAATCTATGGAACAAAGATTTTATCTTTTAACTCAGCTTTCTTGCTCTATCCCAAAGGTGGGTGCGCTAGCGGTCTTATCCACGTATATAGCTCTAAGCGGATATAGCATAGCCCTGATCGGAAATAGTCGACATTTCTAGCATTTCCAACCAAACGAGCCCTGCTAGTGGGACTACCGGTCAAGCTCAGTCCACCGCGACCATTTAGAGCGAAGACGTTCCCTAGCAATTCGGTGTTATACCCACTGTTACTGCGCTGGCCTTGCGGAGTAGTGGAGCTACAGACGACCAGAATTCCCGCTCCTTCGTCACACTCCATTCTCGAAAGCGGTAGGCATCAAAGTGCCATGTACACTCAATTGGTGATTATGTAGAAAGTGAGATGTAATACTAGCTGACCGTTCAAGGGAGGGTCACAGGAAAAAACGCCAATCAGTTTAGAAACCCATACCTGTTTGCTCTATTGATAGTTTTGTTTAGAGGGCACGCTCTAGCTCTCCTCTTTTTCCCCTTCTTGCTAGAGTACAGGCAGAACTCTTCCGACGGTAAAGCGGCACTTTCGGCAAGAACGGTTTGAATCATTTTTCCCGCGGTGGCACTTGCGGCACCGCCGTTGCCCTCTTGCTGCCGATTGACAATTGTAAGCATAAAGGGTCTTCGCGGCAGTGCTTGCCGCCTGAGGTAAGCTCTGCGCCTCTACGCTATGGATAATTATAGGCCTGCCGCTTTGCTGTCAAATTGAGCAGACATTTAGGTGTGTTGGTACGGTGAGGACGGGAATGATGGGCAACAGAATGCATACATTGTCTTCTTTCAGGGCTATTAGAAGATCAAGCCACAATAGATGCACTTAAGGCATCCAATTTTGATCTCGCATTCGCAGAAACTAACGATGCCTGCGCCCCTGGAATCATTCAGGTTTGTTTCACAGCGTTCTACAGCTTTCAAACGTACAGTACTACAGATCGAGTGTATCTCATAAATTACGGTGCACTGCATAGACGCCACCAAATGCGAAGGGTTCCTACGTTAGGTGTCTCACTGGGTTACGGTAGAGCGCCGCACCCGCACGACAATGATCTCGATTGCGTAGCGTGGCGGGTTGTTGAGCCCACCTCAAATGAGGTGTAATGATTGAACAAAGCATACTATGCGGAGCAGATTTTCTGTGGTAGGATGGATGTAATGGTAACCTAATTCGTGTTATTCCCTTCTTTCTCCTTGCTCTTTCAGCTTTCATATGCTTTGGGGCGCTGAGTGACTCCTGGTAGGAGGTCCGCCTTATAATACGCTTTAACGAAAGCAGAATCGAATCGATCGAATTAACCACATCCACAAGGACTACACTCAACTAACAAGCAAAAGAAAACATAGGAAAGATTGAAAAGAGAACATGAGCTGAGCGAAACTTATGAAGATGTCGTAGACTGAGCAAGTGTAGAAAAGAAACAAACTCGACGTGTTGCTCATTTTCCATTCCGTCTTCGTAATCTTAAAAGTGCACGTGGTCGAACCCAAAACGTTCGTTCCCTACACGATCTCGCCGCCGCCACCTCTCAGAAAATTTTGAACAAGTTACTTGCGCCTTATGAGCTTCAAAACAAGTTACTTGTGCCTTTAGACTTGGACAACAAGTTACTTGCGACTTATCCCTCGCGGTTAGCTAACTTGCAGGGTTGCATCCAGGAATTTTAAACTTGCACGCAACTAGGTGCAGGGCAAACTTCAAAGAAACTTTCGTGCAAGCCAGTGTTTCGCGCCTAATTGGTTTGAAACATTACGCACGTTTTCACACGCGGCGTGTGAGGAACTCCGCCGACGCTGCTCTGCCGAGTCAGCCACTGGCCTGCTCTTGCTTCTGTCACCTTCCTTATTTCCTCTGTGTGTATGTGTGTGTTTCCATCCGTCCTTCCGTCCGTCACAACTGGGGTGGGGCACGCACTGCGTACTGGCCAACTCACCAGTTGGTGGTGCTCAGCAGCGTCCCAAAACTTCAGCCCTGGGGTAAACGAGACCACTGAACGCGAATCTGAGGTTCGTTTTCGAAATACCAATCGTCATCAATCGATATTGATCAAATTATCGACTTTCTGTTGGTGTCGTTCAAGCGGTCCGAAACTTCAGCCATGGGAGTAATCGAGGTCGCTGAAAACGAATCTGGAGTTTGTTTTTAAAGTATCGATATTGGTCAAATAGCCGATTTTTGTGAATGTCGTTTATTTCTCTATTTCTTTATAACTTACCCCGATCGATGTAGTTAAGGTGTTCTTCTTGAGGAAACCATGACATAGGTGGCAGCTACAATTGATGAAGCCGTTTAGAAGATGTCAGTACGGTCAAGAGGCAGCTCTGACGGCTGGTACGAAATAAATAAATAGAATTGAAAGTATGCATTTTATTTGTTTGCCAGTGCCATCGGAACCTTCTCTCAGTGTTGTAGTCATTCCAATACGAATGAAGAGTTTAAGAAAGTCTAGAGAGGGCTGCATACTTACGTTCTTTTATAACATCCAGGGAACCCAAAACATGCTGACCTGCGCCTACCCTATTTATGCACTTGTTTTTCTTTTAAAAAAAAATATAAACCAATGAAGACACAGCTATAGCGACGTATTATTTGGCTATGTACGATTTTGAATAGAAAGGAAATATTTCTGAGAAAGAAGAAGAGAGTGCTAGTTTGGGAAAGTAGCTAGTGCCATGTTTATTCCCACGGTTTGGAGTGGAACGAACAAGGTGAAAGGCTGTCTGAGTTTATCATGTCGACCAAAACCATCCATGGATTCGTCGTCCCTTCTGTTCTCCCTTACGAGAACCTACACGCTCTCTCGTCGGTGAAGAAATGTACAGCATCCGGTCCCGACAGTATCAGACCCGAACACCTAAAGAACCTCCCGCCAACGCACATCAACACCCTGGCGCGGCTCTTCACACGCTACCTGTCGGAGTACAGGGTTCCATCTCAGTGGAAGACCAGCAGGACCATCTTGCTGTACAAGAAGGGAGACGTGCACGACATTGGCAACTATCGCCCAATCTGCTTGCTGTCCGTAGTCTACAAGCTGTTCACTCGAGTGATCCTGAATAGGATTAGCAGAACGCTGGACGAAGGACAGCCATGCGAGCAAGTAGGATTTCGGAGAGGAATCAGCACGATCGACCACATACACACCATTACGAAGCTCACCAAAGAGTGGCGAGAGTACAAGCTGCCGCTGTGCCTTACGTTTATCGACCTGAAGAAGGCATTTGACTCCGTCGAAACTGAAGCGGTCATCGACGCCCTGCTCACTCAGGGTGTTCCCACTCAGTACATCAGAGTCCTTCGAGAGCTGTACAGTGGATTCACGACCAAGATCTAACCATTCTGCAACGAAGTCGTTATCGACGTGAAGAGAGGAGTTCGGCAGGAGGATATCATATCCCCAAAGCTTTTCAGTGCCACCCTCGAAAACGTCATCCGCGAACTAGAATAGGAAGACATGGGAGTGAAGGTTGACGACCGGAAACTGCACCATCTCCGCTTTGCTGACGACATCATGCTCATAACACCGAGCATCAGCCAGGCGGAGCGAATGCTGACCAACTTCGATCGTGTATGTGGGAACGTTGGACTGCAGCTGAATCTTACGAAGACGATGTTCATGAGAAACGGACAAATTTCTGATGCACCATTCTCGCTCAACGGAACGAGCACCTCCGAACGCTCCAGCTACGTGTACCTGGGTCGCGAAGCCAACATGGCAACGACCTAGCGCCAGAGCTGGGAAGGGGAGACGAGCGGCTTGGGAAGCTTTCAAGGGCATCGAAGAAGCCGTTAAGAAGACGAAGAACGTCCGACTCCGTGCCCACCTATTCGACTCCACTGTTCTTCCTGCCCTAACATAGGCCTCAGAGACCTGGGCTATATAAAAGGATGAGCACGTGATAAGCGTCGAGCAGCGCGGAATCGAGAGGACGATGCTCGAAGAAACCCGATTCACGCAAGTGAGAGAAGGAGAGAAGGCCTCGTTCCGAGCTCCGAGTCCGAGACGTTCAAAGATCAGAGACGCTGTCGCGTGGGCCAAGTTGTCGAAAAATGAATGGGCGGCCACGTAATGCGCTTCGCACACACCCGCTGGACGAGAGCTGTTACGAAAAAATGGAAATGAAGGTTAGTAGTAGAGATTTGTGAAAACCTGATGTGTGACAGACTTGTACTCTAAGAAGGAGAAAGGCACTACTATAAGGCAGTGCAAGTCGGAAAAGGTGCCATTTGAGGATAAGGAGAGAATGTTAGCCTGGCCAGATATACCCTCGCTACCACTCTAGGCTTGCACCACGCAGTGTTATTAAGTAGAAAGCAAAGGTCGAGTTTTATTTTTAGCCAAATTTGGCCGTTGGAAATCGTTATGCTATCGTTTATTTTATTATCGTTTATTACATTTTTACAAAAGGTAAGGGACCAAGGTCTATGTGAACGAATACATTTATTGTCCGTTAGTTTAGATCTAAACTAGATTTATAATAGCGGAGGTTACCTATGATTTATAGGGGTCTTCATGCAACTTACATGCGAAACCTTCTACTACAATACCGCTCCTAATTCGTGAACAATTGACGCTTTGCGACAGATTTTTCCATCGCAAACTGTCGCAGTGCCATAACTTCGTTCAAATTTAATTATATGAAAATTAAATTACACCATTAGATTCACCACTCACCCACCAACCCAAATACCTGCTTGGGCTGTAGAATTGCAAACACTTGACCTAGTTGTGGAGCTCGTCCTCTCAAACGTCCGCTAATGGATTTACGACTTCCGTAAAAGCGCCATTGGCGTCTAGCGCCATTGGCGTTCAGCTGTAATGGATTTTCCACATATTTAATTGGTTGCAAGATGTGTATTAGAGCAGTGACAGAGCTCGATCCTCCTTTACTGGACGGTATCGTTGGTCAGCATTCAAGAACTGGCAGGTGATGAAGCAGTCTTCACCCGAAGTCGTCATTTTATGGCCTTCACTGGGAACCAGTTTTGCGAATATCCCTCCTTTTCCTCGATTTAGTCTCCGGGTGTGCTCTGAATGAGAAAACGGTTTGGATGGTGATTTTTGCCACCCTAGCAGCTTTCCGGCGATATAATATGGCTCAGATGCGAGATGGTCGAAATTGTACCCTATCTGCACCCTGTCGACCGGCACCTGGACTCTGCCTAAGCCCAGCGCTCGGTGACGGCGCGGCGCCGATGACCCTTGTTCGGCTCGCGCCTGAGTGCGATACCCAGTGGCAGTGTCCTATTAGCAATAAAACCAACACCGATCGGTCTTCTAAGAACTGTTCCATGTTCCGCCTTTGCTCTTGAATTGTTTGTGTTTTAGTTGCCCTAACCCAATGCAAATTCTGTAAACAGTCGCTATTTGTTGTTGCAAATATAGTTCGTCTCCTCAAAATCAAGATTCACTTTCGAGTTCTCATACTCATCGCTTTTGCTCCCTTATATTTATATTATTTTTTATATTTATATTAACAATTTCGAAGCAAACTACACACTTTTAACATCAAACTGGACACTTTTCAAATAAAGTTGGAACACTCTTCTATGTAAGCTTGACGCCTTTTAAATCAAACAGAACATTACATTAAAACGAGCGTCTTTCAGATTAATAACGGACTCTCCAATATTGTTAGAACAATTTTTGCTTTAAAAAACTTTTAGTACTTTTAGTACTTCTTCCTTTGAAATTTTTAAATTCACCTGTACTAATAGGACATTGTTTGAAATTTTACAAAAATTTTATTTTTCAAGTAAAAATAATGAATGCAACTCTGTTTTGAAGCATACAAAGTAGCATTTTTTAGCATATTAAAGAGATCGTGCTTTGCACTCGACCAGGTCGTCGCGCTTTTATTCATGGATAGCAAACATTGTGGATGGGGATAAAATATGGAGGACGGTGGTCCAATTCCTTTTGGATGCACCAGCATTCTAGTTCTACGGATACTCTTAAGCAGTTATGAGTGCACATTTCGCCCATATAATGACTTATTGGTGCCAGGCGATGGACAAGTTAGTGTTTTATCCATTCCCAAGTTTGCAACCCGTAGTGCATCCGGACAGGATGCTTCAGCAAACGTGGAGAGTGAGGGCTGTGCTACTTGTTGTTTGATAG